>JAZAYU010000008.1:3306129-3858629 GCA_038501625.1 Corbicula japonica | reverse complement strand
AGTTACACGATAATTTACAACTTTCTGGCAAAAATCCTCACGAGAATTAAATACTGCCAAAAAAGGTGTCCGAGAAACCATATTGAAACCCCTGAATCCGCCTATGCTTTTTTGAAGAAATTACAAAGAGAAATATGGAAGTCCCACAACAAGTTAATAATTGGTCCTTGAAATACTGAAACCTTGAACCATTGAACAAAGTCGGGTATGTACAAGTGAATGTAAAAAAACCCTGATCACATTGTGAATAAATACATTAGTGACATCACATGAACTTTACAAACAGTAAAATAACAAGACTGCTGTCATAAGCACTTCACAAACAAAAAATGGAAAATTTACAAAAATCAAACGCGAGTATTCATATTTATATGTTTTATGATATTTTCCAAACTCCTGAATACAAACACAGCATAAAAAATAGGGAAAAAAAGCTCTAGTGTATATATTTCAGACTTGAAGACACCGCAAGCACTTTACGAACAAAAACAGAACAGTATAGTAATGAAGAGATCGTGCATATTTTTATAGATCACTCTGAGGAAAGAGAAAGGAAAGTGAGCATATAGAAGAGTATTCGCATACAGTACCAAAGACATTTCACAGACATTTCCACCGACAACATTACATTGTAAGTAAAAAAATGCAACAAAACAGACGGCGAAGAGACGAAAAACGACAAGAGAATGAGTAAATAGTAATTTAGTATATTATATGTATATTTCAACATTAAACATTATGACAAGCACTTCAAATCGCTTAAAAATAAAGAAGAGATTACGTTATACAGTTTTGACATTTCAACAATGACCTTGCAAACTGACGGCGAAGACTGACGAAATACTTTTATCATTATTGTTGCATGTACATAGAAAGTACAAATACAAGATGCCTTGGTGAATTAACTCTAATGCAACCATCTCCTCGGCAATCTAACATACAACAGCTTGCAAACAGATTAGCCATGCATAGCTGATCGCACACTCAAGCAAACTCGATGGGTACCAGAGTCCTGTGCCTAAGGCTATAAAACTGAGCATGGAAACCAGTCTCAAAAATCTCAAGCATCTGATTGGCTGAAATGGGACCAGTCGCCATTCAACCAATCAGATGCTTGAGATTTGAGACTGGTTTCCAATCTTAGTTTTATACCCTTCAGCCCATAATTTAAAATAAAGATTGGTGACAAATTTCAAATCTCAAGCATCTGATTGTCTTAAGTGGATTCAAGTCTCTATTTCAGCCAATCAGATACTTGAGGGTTGAGACTTGTCTCCAGTCTTAGTTTTATAATATTCGGCCATGATCACGATCGAGTCTTATGGACCACAGAAGCAATTAACAAACTGAAATGAAAATCAATAATGTGAATAATAAAGATGGGGACGTGCTTAATTTAAGATTAGATGATTTTTTTTGAAGCTTTTACTCTAAAAGTGAAGTTCGTATTAAATTATTTTTAACTCATTTGTATAAATTGCAAGCACTGAGCAAATAAACAATGAAAAACATCAAAGAAGAGAATATAATGATACAAATGTTTTGACATCAGGAACATTTTACAACAAAAACACAATATAATAAAAAACAACACATTTTTGTGACTGTTATTTTTTTAAGCATTTTGATCAAGCAAAGTGGTAGTTTCCTTTACACTGGGTAGAGGATGTAAAATTTGATCAGTGAAAATCTAACAATAGAGTCAGCATGGAACACCTGTGGGATGTGCGGAGGTAACTGACCCACGATGCCATATCGGCTGATTAGAGGGCATCAGCGATTAGATAACGCTATCAGGCAAGACGATGATGAAAAATAAATGGAAATCAGGCAATGACCATTCAAAGATTTCAAACAGTTGGTGGAAGATATCACACGGATTGAGTGACCAGTGTTATGAAATATTACTTTCACTTAATTGGATAAGGTCATGCATGTTCATGGGTCAAATACAATAAACTTTTATTGAACCTCACACCTGCAAAATTAAGGGATATTGGATAGTTGGATTAATAGTATGCACTCCGGGCATTCGAATATTAAGAAGACAGAAGGAAGCCTGGCTTCCAGGATGTCAAAATTCATTGCGATTTATTTTCATGTCAAGTTTACCACATTCATCGTAAAATAACTGCTGTTAATATATCAATTTATGAAGCGTCGCAAATAATGAGCTGTAGCAAACAGAGACTTTTATACGATATTTTCACAGCCATTTTGCGAGGCTATTAACTTCACATTCATTGCCCCAAAGTAACTTGAACAGGTGTAAAAGAAAGACATAAAACACAAAAACTGACAATCAAAACAGCAAAAAATCTCCAATTCAGTCAAATTAACATCAATCATCTATAAATGTCAAAATTTGGATGTATAATATCTAACATTGTTTCACATAAGCCGCATATTGATGGCTCTGTCAACGATTGCCCAAACTTGGTTTTGTTCCTGTTATTTAATTAACATGCTTTCTTTATTCTCTCTGAATATGGTATCGATTTTATATTCTAAGAAACGGTTTTAAAACGCCGAAGTAGTCAAGTATGATTATTCTTGCGATTTTTTTTATATATAAACAACCGGTTTTGAAAGGTCTACCATATTAAGAGCCAGGTTGAATCTTTAGACATTTCGAATTCGCCTTGCCAGTGAACGTGATAAAATAGACACAAAAAGTCATAAAAGTATCCAAACAAATTTCAAAGGGGTAAGTTTTTACAAGAATATCATAACCCGGGATTTAAATATCGTTGGTTACTTGGGTAATCCAGCACTGGCAACGGAATTGAAACCGCATTGCTTGCTTAACATGCATTGTACCTATACATGTCTTTATGGTTCCATTTTGTTAAGCTTCGGCGATTTTTCAACATTGTTCTTTTGCAGGGATGTTCCATTGCAAAACAATGTTAATTTTAGTTGGTAGGTTTTAAGTCATTTTCAAACACTTTTTAACCTCAGTGCTTGGTTGGGTAGCAAAATTAACAGTTCAAAACATGACATTAGTTTTGAGTTCAGAGAATTACAGCATGCTGTCTGCGGCTAAGGATCAACTTGAAATGTTTGCAGACTCGTCGACGACAGCTTGATTGTTGACAATCAGCAGCTCATCAATGTCCAACCATGCAGTGCCGTCCACAAATTGTAAATCCCATCTTCAACATTTCTGGAATTCTGTCTGTCATTCCGCCACAGCAAACTCTTGGGTCCTTTTCCTTGTCAGCAATTTCCGCTTCGTCAGTTAGATGATGTCCCCATTCACCTGCAATAAAAGCCATCGGTGTAAAGGTATTTATGTCAATGATTGATGCAGTGTTAGTTACCTGTTGAATCAAGTCACCACGCCAAACGTGTGAGCCGTGATAGTTTGTGTTTACATTTACAATCAAGGTGAGACGCTAGACGCCGAAGTGTCTGCTATCCACCTGTACAGTCGGCTATGTAAAACACACGTGGGTCGTTGTGGTGGGAATAAACCTACCTTTCTAAAGGAGAAATTGACATTAAATCAACTATCAGCATGATGAAAAATCGTATTGCTGTAATCTTAAGATTACGAGCGCTATGGGATATATTTATTTAGCAATAATTTTGTAGATGTAATCAAGGCATTTACTGATAAAATTGTTGAATCGGGATACTAACTATAATAATTTCAAAGCTGCATATTTTCAACAATTTTAATATTATTTCTTTTCATTAGAAGGACACTACGTGTATTTTGCGTATAAACTGCTGGAATTTAGCATATTTTTGCTGCTCTTTGTTAGTTTTAATAATATAATATGATAGACACTGCCAACCGTGTAATATTTAATTTTTTTTCTAAAAAAAAAAACAACATTTCAGCAAATAAAGAAGAAAACATTACAAATATGGAAGCATAATACTTATAATTGTTTTAGCAGAATTTTTTTAACATAGAAGTTTAATGCAATGTCCTTCCTGATTTTCTAGTGACAATTTCAATTCAAAGAGGTTGATACAAACTTCACACTTGCAAAACATGCATATTCTCAACTAATGAAAATAATATAATTTTTAATAAACAGAAACCAGTTTGACATTAAGTCTGTTAGAATTTGGCATAATCATTGTATTTCTTCTGCTTTTTAAGGGAATCAAATTATATCGTATCCTGTTTTCTGTTACGTTTTGTCATATGGAAAATGGTGTTATGCACTCAGTATGTATTTAGCAATGACGTGAAAAATGACTGACGTATGTTAAATATAAACTCTCATCTACACTGGTCTTCTCTTTTTTAAAATTGGTTCATGGTTTCCGATTCTGATCTTATAGTACAATCGAACAGATTTTTGTCGCCTTGTAATAATAGTTTAAGCCGCATTAATTTTCTCTCATTACCACCGGCATGTCTTCCATAGAAGAGGTAATAACGCGTAGCATATTTGACAGGCTTGCTTCATGAAGAAGACAACTATAGACTGGCTACGAGCTGTATTTTGGTCGTACATCAAAACCATCTAATATTCGATTACTATATTTTTTCACACGAGCTGTACATTATGTATTTAAAGAAATTTTAAAAATGTAACACAAATAGTTGTTTTATTATTTTAAATAATATATGATAAATAATTCAAATTATTATTTGTTGTGAGTGTGTTTTTCTAAAATCTTTCAACTTGTAAATTTGCGAATGCTGATTAAAAATTATTCTATGTAAACAAAGAAAATTAAAAGATTATGTACCACACATACAAAAAATGCAACATTCCTGTCCCATTATAAAATAATGATATTGCCTCTACTGGGGAGCGAACTCCTACCGTACGGCGAAGAACCAAAATAAATTAAGTAAATGAATTCAAAAAAAGGATGGAGCAAGTGGCATCACGCCTAAGAACCATCAGTGGCGAAATCAAATTGCTATTGATTATTATAGGAATGGATGATGTTGCTCTATGAATGATAGCCACTGAGGGTTATGTTTATTGACATTGTTTGCAAGATCCTATATGCATAAAAAGAACTTCGCATTATCTCGATGATTTGTTCGAGATTGGTAAATTTCATAAATCGAGCTTTAAGTTAAATAAGTGAACTTATGAGATATGTCCAAATCTGATTGTGTATTCTCGTGGGTTCTCATTTTCCCAATCGTTTGTCGTTTAAACGTGAACCCTCCTTTTTGATGCAGATATTTTCTGTTTTTGGCTTTTCCTTATATGTTTATGTTTGAGACATCTGGTTCTAGTTTTGTTTATTGTTTAAGATGTTTAATTGTGTTTCCATAATGTTTTTTTTCTGGTTTTGTTTTCCGCTATCCCTTTCATAAGCTAAATCAATATCTTTCCAAAAAGCGACACGATGTACGAGTTCTAAATGCTTAGGTAGAAGTTGTAGGAAAGTCACTTGTTCGAATTGTCAATATCACAATGCTTTAAAAATATTATTAAAATTTATTTTCAATATATTCTGCTTAACTCTGAATGATGAGGCTAATAATTATTAATTTCTGATATAATTTGGTTAGCTACTTTAATGAAGTGACAAAATATAACTTATATTATATTACAATTACAATCATGTCAATTATGACGCATCGCTCTTAATAAGTTTATGTAAGAAAAATTAAAGGAATATGCTTGTTTAATCTTAATATCATCGCAGTCTTAAATTTGTAAGAATCTTTTTCGCACGAAATACACTAACATTCTAAAGAAATCAAAAGAAGTTGCTTGTCTTTCAGAACTTTAGTAGAGAAAGTGAGAGATTAAAATACTTTAGAACATTGGTTTACCCCCCTCCCTCGCAACTGGCATTTCCAATATAGTGACCTATTTCTATACTGGTCGCTTTCTGATAAGAAATGGAGATTCATGATATGCATATTTTACTTTTTTAATAAATATAAAAGCGAACAGTGTAGATTCTGATAAGACGGCAGTTATGTGCCGGGTGATCTGGATCTAAGCTTTCCATCCGTGGGATAACAGTCATATCCCATGGAGAAAACTGTACAGTTTAGATTTTGATACTTTTGCTGTTTTCTTCATTTTTAAAGGTTTATTAACACGATCTCAGTTATTTACATACATCCTCCCTCAAAATTCCTGGATTTTACGAAAAATGTACTTCAACAAGGATTATAAAGCCTGTGAGTGGGATAAGTGGTAGGTTGGTTCATTAGATCACGCAGATTCGGGTTTAAACCTTTACAAGGTACTATCCGGTTCTCTTTTATATTCAATGTTTAAATGTTGTCTGTTTATATAAAAAGGTACTGAATGAAGTATAACATTTATGGTTATGTTTTTACAAGTTAATTCAGTCAATTCTGTCATTCGCTCGTGATCTCTCTGAATCTCGTGATAGAATTTGTTTCTAAAAAAGATAAATTTTGAAAATGTCAGCCAGTCTACGGTTATGGTTTACGGTAGATTGGCGGAGATTAGCGGTATACCACGCATTTGATTGACACGGCTCGGAACAATATCAACAGCTGATCAATGCGGTTAACAATATTTGTACATTTTATGAATAAATTGTGTTTATTCAGAGTAGTATATAAGTATGAAGGCGCCTCGAAGTCTGGGTAGATTTGATATTGGGGTATGCAGGTGGGCAAATAAAAGCTGGGTATTACTGCTAGCTATTGTTATGTGTTTACTAGGAGACCACCTGTGTATATAAGGAAAATGAGAAAAGATGAAAAGCATGTGAAAACGTTCCTTTGACTTTTCCGATACACTAATCCCAATGCCCCGACCTCCACCTGTTTCGTGAAGGTCAGAAAACATCTGGGATAATCAGTTAATACAATCAAAATGTTTGGACACCAAGCCGGAAATTATACTAAAACACATAAATAGGACTGAAGGTTATAAAGCTGAGACTGGTCGCCATTTCAGCCAATCAGATGCTTGAGATTTGAGACTGGTTTCCAAGCTCAGTTTTATAACCTTGGGCATAAATACATGCAACGGGAAAAAAACGTTAAACATCGAAACCAACGAAACAGACATGACTGTACTATAGGTGATTAGAAAATTCAAATACATCTTCAAAATTTACGTGGAAATAATAAATCTACAATAATTATACAGAAACAAAAACTGTCACCAGGACTGGCAATCCAGGAAAAGTAAGTGCGAAGCCCTGAAATGCTTAATACATATTGTCCACGCATTAGGGGACTATTTTCAGAGAGGTGTCGCAATGCCGAGGTGTCGAAAGTGAACAGTGCTAATTACAGTTGTTTGACACCGCCTTTCAGCTTTTGAAGATCTTGTTACATCTTAATGAAATATTACTATAATAACAACAACAACAAATATAAGACACCATTTTCAAATCAAAATTATTTCTAACCGCTTATCTTTTACAAGCCTCTGAGTATTGTTGGTGTTTGTTCTTTTTCGTCACTGTGGTCCACACCGTTCAACCCGATAAGGTGAATGCCGTGGGTAAGCCGACGGCAGTTGCTTGTGTACATGAACGTTTTTCGGCGAAACTGAGTATTGGCCTGATTTTTACATTTTCCAGCAATATCTTAGCATACAAAAATATACATATTGATTCCCTGTATGTTAAGGACTCTACTGACGAAATCTTGACGCACACAGGATATTATTTACAAAGAAATTGCAGAAAAAGTGTGCAATTTTGCGACAAAATATGTCATTTGACGAATCGGTCGCAAATATCCTTTTTTATTACCAAATCTGAAATATTTGAAATAGTCCATGATAAAGTTCAATTATTTCCCTGTAATTATTTGAAACCACAGCTTTCAATTCGCTTTCTCTAGAAAGATATTTACTTTTAAACTTGGTACGTCGTGGTGATTTTGGTAATGACAACGGCCGTTCACACTAAAATATTGGTACAGTTGAATGCAGTTTAGTCAATGGATTGGATAACGTTAACGGCCGTCAAGTGAACTTATTTTCAACGTCGCTGTTGTCTGCTTTATTCATAAAGTGTATCAGACTCTAGTGTTAACAAATCTAGGCTACTCCTTGTTGTGTATAAATCAAGATAAATATTGAAAAGTATGTTGACCTAAAGAAAAACATATATAACAAAATACCTGATTTCCAGGTTTTATATATTACCTAACGTTTTGTTGTTGATGCAAGTTTAGAATTGTAATAATTTTAAGTATTCAATTATTTCGTACACTTGTCAAAAGAGAATTACAAGCGATTGTACACATTCAAATGAAACACAATATAATATTTTTTCTACCTTTGTACAAATCGTTATATTATTTACTATGAACTTTACGAACTTGAACTTTAATGCACTTGCACAGCCGCCTGCAGACGAGAAAAATGTTGCACCGTATATTATTTCAGCTCAAACTTTATCTGGGGACGAAACATACCGAGTACGTAATATTATAGTTTTAAAATTCGGAAATAAATGTTATTATTCTTCATTTTCATTTAGTAGCCATTACTCTTTAAGAATACTCGAAGCGCAGGCGGTCTTGATTTACTTCTGATTTATAAATGAAATAATAATTATACAACGAAAGTAAGTAAAATTCAACTCAGAATGAATCAGTATTTGAAGTTCTTTTGCTTCGTATTTGTAACAGACGAAAAACAACTATTCTTATGAGAGTAAGTTTTGCCACTTACCGTTCCAAGGCGGTAACTCCTCGGGTTCTCACTTTCGTTAATTGTTTGTAGCGTCCATATTGACATTGGTTATTGTAATACCATGTTCTCTTTTCGTCTCTACTGTTTTGCTGTGTGTGGAGGCTGTGTGTGCTGGATGTGGCCATCCCTGATATGCATATTTCACTGTTTTATATATCATCGTCGTCACATCTGCTTCGGTGACAATACGGCTAAGACGTCATGGTCATATCTCTAGAATATAGTCTAAATATAAGGAGTCGTAATCTCTGTCAGATCAAACTCAATTTGTAAAACAGTAAGTATCTCAAAACTTTCGTAAATATGGCGTTTTCAACTGACTGTGACTTTCTGTTTAAGGAAAAAATATACAACAAAATTGGCAATGTGTGCGTTAAAAAACCATCGGTCAAATCACGGTGCAATAAAAACATTTAATTATGTTCTCAAGACCAGTGTTAATCATTGTAGAGACAAAGCTAATTTTCACTTGACGGCCGTTAACGTTATCCAATCCACTGACTAAACTGCATTCAACTGTACCAATATTTTAGTGTTAACGGCCGTTGTCGTTACCAAAATCACCACGATGTACCAAGTTTAAAAGTAAATATCTTTCTAGAGAAAGCGAATTGGAAGCTGTGGTTCCAAATAATTACAGGGAAATAATTGAACTTTATCATGGAATATTTCAAATATTTCAGATTTGGTAATAAAAATAGATATTTGCGGCCGATTCGTCAAATGACATATTTTGTCGCAAAATTGCACACTTTTTCTGCAATTTCTTTGTAAATAATATCCTGTGTGCGCCAAGATTTCGTCAGTAGAGTCCTTAACAAACAGGGAATCAATATGTATATTTTTGTCTGCTAAGATATTGCGGGAAAATGAATAAATCAGGCCAATACTCAGTTTCGCCGAAAAACGTTCATGTACACAAGCAACTGCCGTCGGCTTACCCACGGCATTCACCTTATCGGGTTGAACGGTGTGTGGTCGTTATAAAACAATAAAGGTCCGCGACTTTCCTGTATGTTATCAAAACAGTTGTTTACATGACGATATAATGCTCGGAATGTCTAGTGGACCATACTAACACCTGTGCAGTAACTAAGATTGAGACACTGATTGTTCGATATCACCTGGACGCTTGCTTCAGCCTCACAGCTGCGACACACCCACAGGCATTGGATTGTAAATTGCTGGTTCATGTTGCAGCCATGGTTGGAATTGTCTCCGTTTTCATACACATTTTTAAAAGGGCTTTGAACTTTCGATTGTATTTTTTTATGATATTTCCAGAAGATTTGCCGTTTTTCAAGGGTTGGAAACTATGACAGTAAAGACTCAGTTTTATATCTTAAAGACAAAACTAGTTGAATGGAATATAAATAAATGTTTTTTAATTTGATTGAATTCTACTATATGAAAGAGAATACTGCCTTTTTACGGACACTTCTTAATAGGACTGTTTATTTTTTTTTACGGACAAAACATTGAAAATCCTTACTGATCGTGCTATAACTACAACGAAAAACGTATTCTTAAACCCATATGCATATGACGGCAACACTGACAAAATAGGGCAAAGTAATACAAAGAAAGACAATAACAGGTGTCATGATAGGGGCGAAGGGGGCCGGGTATGGGTGGTTACTGACGCAACTCTAACTTTTCTAATCGTCGATTAGAGGGAAGCAACTACAACAAATATTTCGGTACGGTACCAAGAGTTATATTTCTTTGACAGTTTATTTGAACTATAATTCTTGGATATAAAATATAACTCCTAGCATAAAATATCGAAAAATAGCTACAGATCCATGCCGACACAACGGCGAAGGTAAATCTGATAAGTGACGGCTAGATGGGTAGGTGGTTGGGTAGTTCAGGAAGGTAGGTGGGTCGATACCGGGAACCAAGTAGATAAATGTCCGATTGATAAAAATCTTCCTAGCTAAATAAACTGCCACAGACAGCCAGTTACTTTCCGACAATAAATATTGAATCAAAATTATGGTTTATTGCTTGCTTTACAATAACGTGTCTACATAAAACTAAATCAGCAGTCCAGTCTCAAATCTCAAGCATCAGATTTGCTTAAATGGATTCTGGTCATTCATATGCTTGATATTTTGAGACTGGTCTCCGATTTTAGTTTTTATGATATTGGGCCTAGTCTAAATACAAACGATAATATCCCATTGTTTACTTATGTGTGATGACTAACACAATGCTCGGAATGTCAAGTGGACCAGATGAACATCTGTGTGCGTCTGTATTACTTGGACGCTTTCTTCAGCATCACAGCTGCGACACACGTGTACAAACTTTTGATGGTAAAATGCGTGAGTTTGTTGGCCTTATTGTCGCAGCTTTTTAAAGTTATTTTCGCTTTCATGTAGCTATCAACCAATATTCATAATATCTACCAGCGAACGTTATAAGAAGTTCATAGATGATTTTGAAGTTTACAATTTTTGTTTATAAGAAGCTAAATTTCTTAAAAAAACGACAGCAACAACAAACAAACAAAAACAATTATTTGAATGGCATCTTCTACAAAATGAATGAACATACTTACGTAAAACAATATAGACAACACAAATAAAATTCAGGTGAGAATATCGCTTTTGCGCAGAATGTTGATGGATAAGGTGTATCACGATGGGCAATGTGTATCATTAACGACTGAGGTCTCACATTCTACCCAGGAATGTTTGAAACACTAAAACTTTGAAATGACAAAAATCATAATAAGAAATTGAGATAGTGAAATAAAATTGTATTGTTTAACAAAACGCAGAAGCATTTGTTTTCAACACTCGGACAAAAAAGTAATAGGAAAACAAACGTTATAAAAAGGCAGTTAATTGATATTCTACATTTTCGATTTTTAGGGGGATGGGTTGAGGGATCAGTGATTGGGTGGGTTACTCGGTTGGCCTTATACACTATAAAAAGGTAACTATCTCGGTTATGTTTTTTTATAATAGTTGTACAACTATCTATTGTCTATAAATGACTTTAAGGAGCGAATTTCGCCTAAATTTTGGAATATTAAATCAGCACATTTGAAGATCTGTTCTGACTAAATTTTATTGTGTTTCGTAACGCTATAACAACTTTCATTTCGAATGTCGAATGTTTAAGAATATTACATCACATTTACTTTGTCTTTCATGTCTTCCTCATTGTTTATAACAGATGTTTATATAATAACATTCACCTGAAGAAGAGTCAAATAAACTCGAAACGCGTAGTGAAATATTGGAGTTTGTCTTCCTTTATTTATTTATATATGTCTATTGGAGAACAGTGAAGATCCAGCTCAGAAGCCATATCCGTGTCGTCTGATCAGGATCTACACTGTTTGCCTTTTGGATTCATCATGTTATTTGTGATCAAGAAGCGACCAGTGTAGATCTTAATCAGACGACACAGATTTGCCGGCAGATGCTTGAGATTTTAAACTGCAGGTTGTATCTCTCAGTTTTATGATCACGAGGCCTGGTTTAGAACCATATTCAAACTATCATCATAGTCTAGAACTAACCCAAGACAGTATCAATATGCGCCTGTCCTCTAAATGGTTTCCAACAATGTGTCCTTCCACATTCCGGTCATAATGGTCTAATGATGGTTCCGTTCTACTCAGAACAACGTCGCAAACAATATACTGTGACTTCTTATAGCATAGGAAAGTATCTCATCTGGAATCTGCATAAAATAGTTTCTTCCTGTGATGTTGTCCAACCGTAGAGTACAACCCCCGTTAGCACTAGTTAAATAGCTGTTCTGGTTGGGTATGACTCTGGGTCGCAGAAACACCAAAATCACTGCGTTAATGCCTTAATCGATGGGGAGGTAACTAGGTCACATATCACCAGGATTATTTTCCATGGATATATATTGACATGATGTGTTTATACACTCTTTTGCTTTCATTAAGGGTTTGTCACAGTGACCTTGAAATTAGAAATTGCTTAACCCAGTTCTTTAAGCCCCAGTAGAACAATTTGGAACATGATTTATCTACCCTTAGCAACAGTTCCGGACCAGGTCTCCAAGTGTTAGGAACTAAGGTCCACCTCATATTGAGCTTGAAAGCATCAAACACGAAATTTGCTATGTCGGATCCCCACAGGAAGAATGAAACTGGCAAATGTTAGGTTGATTGAGTTCAGGTTTAGGTTTAGGCTACTAGAAATAGAGTATGTGTCAGGTGTTTAATTATTGGCCGGGCAACGGGCATGGGGCTATGAGAAAGAAGCTGGCTACATTGATTGTATAGATTCAGTTTTATTATTATTTCTATTTTGCGTATATGTGGTATCCGTTTCAGCGGCTAACACTATAAAACAACTGACGTGAAAATATAGTTTTAAATTCTTTGGTAGATTAATTTTAGCATCCGTTTTTTTTAGCTTTTATTTCCAACTAACAAACTTCAAATTTAACAAAATATTACGAAGAAACCTTAGTCAGATTCATGAAAATGTGGAGAGCAACGTGGGTAATATAAACGATTCGCCCCACTCACGATTCGCCCAATCACGACTCGCCCCATATTCATAACGATTCGCCCCGTTTTAATAACGACTCGCCCCGCTCAATAACGATTCGCCCCATGATCATGATTGTTAATCTGTAGATGAATAAAGTCAAGTAAACAACATTAAGAAACAGTTTAAAACATTTGTGGTCTGATTCCAGATGTTTTTAGACCGTCATATTTCATGTAAAAAAGTGAAATATATATGCTTATAAGTAATTGCCACATCCAAAGTAAAAAAGGGGTTGCCGTAAAAAAGTGAAATAAACGTTTTTACCTGATATTATCGTTTTGAATCTTATAAAAAAGTGATAGAGCTTGTAATATTTTTTCCTAAACGATTTGTCGGATTTTATCGGCCATAATATTTACTTCGTGATATGGATAATATTTTTCCTAAATTTGGTGGTAACGCTTGAAATCAGCGATCTGCGCCGCCTGCAACGATCTTTTTTTAATTCATTTATTTATTTTTAATATTTAAAACCAAAATTTGCTATTATATTGTTTCAATATAATTTGTTATCATAGGTGTAAGGTGTAGGAAAATTGATAGAAATATCTTTTTACAGACACTAAATCACTCTTTTTAATTATTTTATTTATCCTTATCAGTGGCGAAGGAATAAAGCTAAATTTAATCGACGGTTGCGGCTGCCAGGCGCTGTCGAATACTTTGTGGTACGAATGTTACAGGGGAGGTAATCTAAATCCAAGATGTCTGCGCCCATGTCCACAACGTAATTCCATTTATATATTTTCATTTTTTAAGTGATCGAAACTCTGTGAAGGTAAGTAGGAAATAAAAACACATATACCTATATAGAAAGTCCGTAATTTTCATAAATCTCGTCCGTTATGTCTTATAGATGGTCCGTAATGTCCATAAATATGGACTATAATTTATCGGGTTATGTCTTAAACAGTAACACTAGACTCTAGAGTAAGTCACTTCCCATAGACTCCCAGTATAGCTTCATCTTCTCTTCTGAATTAGCTATTGAAGCAAGGCCTTAGTACTTTTGCAAAAAACCTAGAGACATCATTAAAAACAACAAAAGTATAGCTTACCCAGTAAACTTTTTTGCCACCACCTATGCACCACTTTCAGTTTCACTTTGTCCAAGATAGATTACCCATTTTTAACGATAAAGAATTTTCATACACTCAGAATATAAATGCAAATGTTTTGTTTAAACATTTTCTATACACTGTGCATTTTCACATATTAATTTTTTCTGCTTTTGCATTTTCAACCAATCACAGAGTTACTTATCTAATGGTCCACACAAAATTGACTAGTTCCCTAGCTACCTGAATTACTGTAGTGTAACCAGGTGATCCGTATTGTCCATAAATATGGTCTGTTGTCTGGTCGTTAATGGTCATGGTCCATAGTATATGTAATTCAGTTGAATGAAAGGTCGTGAAATGATGTTTCAATATAAAGAACATGCGAGGAGGCAAAAACAATGCTTGAGCATGAATCAATATCATATCCTTACTACAATTGGTGCAAAACGACAATGGCACCATCAGAGCACCATTTTCGTTTCATTGGTTGTTGCTGGTTTGATTGCTTTATGTCATCAACACAATGAAAAAAAATTGTAAAATTACTAAATAAACAAAAATTGGGAGATACAATAGATTATAAATCAGTGCATTTTTCAAATGCATACATTTGATTAATCATATTGAATTTCTTCTACATTAAAAGATAAATTTTTGGATCTGAGATTTAATTTAAGTCAGCCAAGGATTGGCAGTGGTGGCGTATACTGTATGCCTAAAGAGGGTAGAGAGTAGAGACCATGTTGTGTTTGGTTCTATTCCATGCCAATGTATATTGTCTTAATCTGTTTATTATGTTGTGTTTTACAGATGTACACACTGTTTTCTGGGTTGTGGAAATACATGTTCCAAAAAGAAGAGTACAGTGTTCTCATCTTAGGACTTGACAATGCTGGTAAAACTGTGAGTATCTTTACCCTTACCCTTAACCCTTTCCTCCATAAATACATGGCATATGCGAACAGTTTAGATTTAGATCAGCCAGCACACCCATGCCATCTGATCAGGATCTGCACTGTTCTGACTTATCAGGTTTTTTCTGACCAAAAAGCGGTCAGTGCAGATCTTGATCAGATGGCACAGATGTGCTGGCTGATCTGGATCTACACTGTTCGCACATGTGATATGAAGCAAAGGGTTAAAGTAAATAGACTCTGCTTTGTTTTCAGTTTGAGGCAGTCTGTTCATCGTTCACAGGGTTATTTGTAGAAATATGTTCACCAATGTTTATTATCTATATTATGTAGATCCTTATCAGACTGAGTAGTTGTGAAGGCTTGTCTGGGTTTACACCAGTCATAAATATTCTTGGTACAATAAAGTGATAAGTCAGGATTCCATTTTTGTTCTGATTGATACAATGTTTTGCTGTATGTTCCATTTGATTTAGACATGTGTACAAAATGAGATCTTACAGCAGAAGGATAATGGTCTAGGGTAGAACCCTACACTAGGTCCAGGGTAGAACCCTACACTAGGTCCAGGATTATAAAACAAGAATTGGAAACCAGTCTCAAAAATTAAACTTGCAACAATTGGTCAATTTGGATTATCAAAATTGGAACTATGCAAGTAATAGATAGAACACTATTCAGCTAGGTCTTTGATGGAACAGTGTTGTGCAAAGTCTAATAAAATTTTCCACTAACCTAATTCCAACAGTTACTGCTTGAATGAAACTTTTTAGGCTTTAATAGAATGAACATGGTAATGTTGAAGGTCAAGTGTTTTACAAAGATATTTTCTGATGGCCTAGACTTATAGCTACAAATGCCCCTAATATGGTCTTAAACATCCGAGAAGGAATCCAGGTTATCATGTTTGTTAATAAATGATGTTATTATACCCCTGTTTTACCCTTGTCCATCCGTTCTTCTGTTCGTCTGTAACAAAATTTCCGTCGCAGTTCTCTAAGCAACTATAACATGTAGCAGCCTGATATTTTGCATATTGCTTTATCCTATAGTCCATATGGGGTAAGCGATTTTATGCTCCTTGCTCATCTACTTCCTGTTAAATGACTATTTTTAGATTTTGTTGCTATACAGGTGTGCTATACAATCCAAAGGGCATCTTTATCACTATATAGGTGCATTACATAAACCAAAGGGCATCTTTATTGAAAAACGCAAATTACATTTTGAAAGTCATATTTCTTACAGCAGGGTATCACTAGTGAGCATTAGCTCACAGATTACATGTTTTCTTCTTGTTTGGGTGTAGCTGTTTTTCCTTCATGCTTGTGTTATTGCATCATTTGCTGAAAATGTCAAAGGCTATTGGATTTGATTGATTGATTGATTGATTGATTGATTGTAAGATTGGTTTTTAATTTCAGACTTACCTAGAACAAACAAAGATGAAGTTTACCAAGAACTATCAAGGGATGAATCTTAACAAGATCACCACAACTGTGGGACTAAACAGTAAGAATAGATACAGATCTGACTGAGAAATGTTTGACAACATAATACATGTACTTTGATCATGAGATTTATGAAAAAAAAATGAAATAAAATTGGAATATAAGTAACATGATATAAACACTTCTATAATATATACATTTTCCTGGAAAATTAATAGATTTATTCTGTAAAGAATTACTAAGGCTGTGCCAAGTAAAGAAAAGGAGCACTCAGAAGGTTATAGACACTTTTGATGATGATCAGAAAAAAAACTGCAAATAAACAATTTTTATTTTTAAGGATGGCAAGAATATGCTGTACAATTTCTACACATCAAATTCATGTGTTTGCAGAAACCCTTTACTCCATATACAGGCATTTTACTCATGTGCTACCAATGCAGATCGTAGGCTGGCACATCTGTGCTGGCTGATCTTGATCTGCACTGTTCGCTTTATGGTCAGAAATAACGTTATAAATCAAAAAGCAGATGTGCCAGCTGATCTGGATCTACACTGTTCCCCTATGCCATAAAGGCCTTTATATGGAGGAAAAGGTTAACAAAGAATGGTTTGATAATAAATGGTAGTTTTCTTTGTGTTTAAAAGAGTAGACTACAGAAGGTTTTAATGTTGCTGTGAACTTAAGTCAAGTTCCTCGTTCCTACATTGCATTCATGTGAACTGAAGTCAAGTTTGTTGTTGCTACACTGCAATCATGAATGATGAATTCTGGCATAGGATGTCAATTGTTGGTGTCTGTATTAATTTTAGAAATATTTTCCATTTTTAACAGTTGGTACGATAGTGGTCGGAGGAGTGAAGCTAAAGTTTTGGGATCTAGGGGGTCAAGAAGAGCTTCAGTCACTCTGGGATAAGGTAAAGTATAAAATCATTTGCCCATTTACCCCTTATGGCTGTTAACCATCTGTCAACGCTGTAAATCAAAATCAGCCAGCAGATCTGTGCCATCTGATCAGGATATATGCTGTTAGCTTTTTGATTCATTAGTTTATTTCTGACCAAGAAGTGAACAGTGTAGATCTTGATCAGATGGCATGGATGTGCCATTTGAACTGGATCTAGACTGTTCACATATGCAATAAAATGAATATATATATATATGAAGTAAAGGGTTAAGGATTTATGAAGGGGTAGTGGTCAATATGTTTAAAACCTATGTTTGATCCTGGTTAAAGCTGTTGTGCTGTGTCCTTAGACAGTGCACTTCATTACCATAATATTTCATTCACTGCACAACTGTGCTGTCAGATCTGGCTATATACCAGTACTGTTAACATTTAGATTCATTTGAGATTCTGATCAGGCTGCATGCTGGTTTGTATGGATCTACAAAAGTCTCATACAAGCATATGGGATAAAAGTTGTATCCCTGGAGTAATGAGTTCATACAGATGCATGTTGATGATTTCAGTATTACGCAGAATCTCACGCCATTATCTACATCGTGGACTCCTCTGACAAGGAAAGAATCGATGAATCTAAGGAAGCTTTTGGTAAGTTACATATAACAGTGTTTCTAGATGATTTGATTAAAGTGAGGATATTGGAGCTATTTGGATTTATACCATTTTGATCTGGTAAGTTATGTTGAGTTTGAAATAAAAGTTTGAAATAGATTTTCAGATATCAGTAACAAGCCAAAATTTTTTACAATAATCCTTTCATGTTTATAATATATATGGCATTTTATTTAAATAAATGATGCACACAGTATTCCACCTTGATACAATCGTATAGCATCAATAAAATGTAAACAGATTTACCGTATAGCGGGTTATTTCTGCGGGTGTAGTATTTCTGCGTTTCTGCAGTCTTTGGATAAAATCGCAGAAATATATCCAGCAGAAAAAAAATCCTGCAAAAATTTAAATATTGTCTAATTTTCAAACTAAAAGCAAACTAATGTCCGAGATAATCAGTTTCCCAATACAGACATGGTAAAACAATTACCTTTAATCGTTATCGTATACTCATAGTATAAACGCGACATTGCTCAAACATTTCTCAAACATTCAATTCAATTGAAAAGCTATTTGAGATGTTGTTATTCATTGATTAATAATATCTTTGTATTTTTTGATAAAATAAAATGAGTAACAGTTATTGACCCATGAATAAAAATATTGAATTATTTTAAGTAGATCTATTTACTTAGTGTTGACTATACACCTTACCCAATATGAACCGCAGAAATTTATCTTTCATGGAAACCGAAAACGCAGAAATAAAACACGCAGAAATTTTTGCATCCATTTTTGTGGTCAAAACACAGAATTTTATGGCAGCAGAAATAACCTGCTATACGGTATATGTTTTAATCTGTGGAAATAAAAGCACAAAAGATGACGTGATATCCCTAACCCAGTTAATCCTCTCCTCCATATAAATGCATTTTATCACATGTGCGAACAGTGTAGATCCAGAACAGCTGGCACATCCATGCCATCTGATCAGTATCTTCACTGTTCACTTTTTAATTAATTAGGTTATTTCTGACTAAAAAGCAAACAGTGTAGATCCTGATCAGATGGTACAGATGTGATAGCTGATCTGGATCTACACTGTTTTCACATGTGCATAAAATATGTATTATGGAATAGAGAGTTAATTTTTGATTTGTGTGAAGCTTACTGGTGTAAATCTATCAGGAAATCGTTGACTTAATCCTTGCAGTCCCACTGACCCCAAACCCCTAACTTACAGGTAATATGTAGATAATACAATTCTTATATTAAAGTTTGTTGCGCAACAAACAACGTGGCAAAGAGGGTAAGGGCAGGAGACACATATAAACACCTTGGCTGGTCTGAAAAATGTAATTGAGTATACAACGAATGCTGCTTCTAAGCAGTGTCGGATACAGGATTTCCAGAAAGGGGTTTGTTTTTGGCAGTTTAAGGGTATTTACATGTTTATTTCTAACTTTCTGGCCAAAATCCCATAAAAATAAAATATTGGTGTCCATGAGGGGGTTCGAGCAATTCCATCAAACCCCTTCTGGATCTGCCCTTGTTATGGGTAAAGGCATACTGTCCACTTCTACTGTTGACAGTTTATATGATACATGCATATTAAACTTTGTGTAAAAAAAACATGTATCTCGGGTTATCTTGCTTTTCAGATAAGATGATTGTTAATGAAAGCCTGAAAGATGTTCCACTCTTACTTTTAGCAAATAAACAAGATTTACAGGTATAGACAATCTTCTTTAGATAGTAAAATTAAAACGAAATTAACCTACCTATACTCCTGTCTCCTAGATTAAATAAGGTGCAATAATTTTGCCCTTCACTCCATCTGATATGGCTGTTTTTGCATGGGCAAGCAGTGTTGATCCAGATCAGCTGGCACATTAGTGCCATCTGATCAAGCATATTAGTGCCATCTGATCAAGCACATTAGTTCCATCTGATCAAGCACATTAGTGCCATCTGATCAAGCACATTAGTGCCATCTGATCAAGCACATTAGTGCCATTTGATTAAGCACATTAGTGCCATCTGATCAAGCACATTAGTGCCATCTGATCAAGCAAATTAGTGCCATCTGATCAAGCACATTAGTGCCATCTGATCAAGCACATTAGTGCCATTTGATTAAGCACATTAGTGCCATCTGATCAAGCACATTAGTGCCATCTGATCAAGCAAATTAGTGCCATCTGATCAAGCACATTAGTGCCATCTGATCAAGATGTGCACGGTTGGCTTTTGATTCATCAGGTTATTTCTGACTAAATGGTATTGCCCATACTGGGTAATGAACCTTTACCATAAGTTGAAAGCACCTTGTCTTCATTTCAGCCAATCAGATGATTAAAATTTGAGACTTGTCTCCATCTCAGTTTTTTTATTTTGGGCAAAACATGCTGCAGTAAGATCAATTTTTGTGTGGCCCTTTCGAAGGAAAGGTGATACATAGGGATTGCTTTGTCCATCTGCTGTCACGAAAACTTAATGTTGGCTATAACTTTGCCATTTCTTAATATTTCTTCATGAAACTTTCAAATTATGTTGCTTATGACAACACCCTCGTAATGATAACAAATTCTTTAGATCAAGGTCACATTCAATGGAGTTATGCCCCTTTTTGTACTTGGATTTTGACACAAAAACTGAACGTTGGTTATAGCTTTGCCATTTCTCAATATTTCTTAATGAAATGTTCAAATTATATGGCTTATGGTAACACATTCAGGATGATGTGAAATTCTTTAGGTCAAGGTCACATTTGATGGAGTTATGAATCTTTTTTTTTTGTACATGCATTTTTATTCCGACATAACACCAGAGGGCGACACAAGTGTTCAACTGAACACCCATTTAGTATGAACATAACATCTTGAAATACTCAATCTTGATTTACTGTTATGCTTTTTAGGATGTAGTTACAGTTGGAAATATAAAGTCTGTGTTCAGTGATAGAGACATGATGGGCCACCGAGATTGTAGAGTTAATGGGGTGTCTGCTTTGAAAGGGTAAGCTTCTTCATTGAGAATAAGCAAAGGGTGTGAAACTGGCATCTTAATTTATATACTAAGGTAAGAAATGTTTGTATAAACGTTTAAATGGACCATGAAAAACAACAATCCCATTGAGGTCGACTGGCCTTTACTGGTTGATGGATGGTGTTAAGTCATTCTGAATTGTGATAAAGAAGGGGTGACAAAAGCATGCAATACCAACAGAAATTTAATGACCACAGCCTGGAAATATTTTGCAAGCTTGTTATTATGTTGCTGATTTTGAATAAATATTTTTTCTTCTTCATAATCATGTGACTGTTCTTTTAAACGGTCAGAGAATCTGTAAACATTGGAGCCTTCATGCTGGGAAGGGGATGTAAGGGTGTGTAGTCTGTTGGTGGGATAGCTATTTTTTTTACTTTACTGTGAACATTGATTTTAATACTGTCAGTGATTTAATCTTGGCTGTATTTGTTGTCAACAATGTATGTTCCAGTTCTAAACTGTACCAAATGTAAGCATGGTCAGTTTGAGCACTGAGAGTTAAGTAAGGGAGAACACTTTTAATGCTGAACAGTGATGTTATTAATTACATACTGTTATTTATCATGCATTTTCTGAATCTTGCTTCCTAAATTTTTTCAGCAATTCATGATCAGATATCAGGTATATGCATTGAAAACCTTTTTTAACATTCTCATTGTTTAGTATTGTAATTATCTGCTACATCAGTAGAGCAGTTCTAGCCTTCATAGGTGTCTGTTTTAAGATAATTCTAAGTTGGCTAATTGGTTATATTTTCCAGAGATGGTGTACAAGAGGGAATAGACTGGTTGGTGGACTGTATAAAGAAAAATAGTTTAGTACGACCCCCCATGCAGAAGGATATAACCTGAAAAGTGTAACACAGTCTATCACTGAACTTGTAAATAAGGGGAGCAATTTGTGATAATTTATTAATGTTTGTTGTTGTTAAAGGTACAGCAGTTATAAATGTGTACAGAAAAGGGGAAATGCAATATTCTAATTTTCATAGTTTCCTGGTATTTAAAGTAAGGCTGGTATACAAGAATAAAGCTTCCAGCAATTATAATGTTGACTTCATATTTTATTTCCGGTACTGAAAATTTTGATTATGTTGAGATAGTATTGTATAAACCACCAGTTAATCCTTTTCTCCATGAGATATGACTGTTGTCCCATGGTGGACAGTGTAGATCCAGATCAGCCAGCAAAACCATGCCCTCTTATCAGGATTTACACTGTTTGCTTTTAGATTCATTTTTTTTGTTATTTCTGATCAAGGGGTGACCATTGTAGATCCAGATTCAGATGTGCCAGCTGATCTGGATCTACACCGGTCACACATGTGATTAAAATCTTGTTATATGGAGTTAAGGGTTAAACAAAGTTTGATAAGATCCTTATTACTGCACAAGCAGTTGAAGACAATTGCAGTCGTTTCCATCTCCACATATTTACACTTCAACTGCGTCCTCTACGATGAAGTCTTATTCATCTAACGAATCATAAGTTCTGATGGTAAACAGTGTGACATATTATTTAAAAGGCGTGGCTACGGTAGAGCCGTTCACAATTTCTTGGACGTTGCACGATGTTTTGACGTGTGACATCGCCTTGCACGCATGTTTTGCCACGAGTTGCTGCGAAAAAGCGTGCCCTCATTCACTTTGTCGTCAACGTAGCTGTTCCAACAGCCATTCGAAAAAGCCGTAATATTACGAATTCTTCTAGTTATTTCTGTATTAATGAGATTATTAATGAGTGTAAATATAAGGATTGAATCAATATATGATGGTTTCCATTTGGGTATGAAAAACAGTTGGATTGTTTAAAGTATGTGTGAAGCCCTTCAGGCTTCACACACTTTAAACAACCCAACTGTTCTCCATATCCAAATGGTAACCATCAACTATCGATTCAATCCTTAAATGTATTTTACTGTTCACTGTTGGCATGATATAATAGAAATTGGCACACTCTGTTGCTGAATAGAGTACAAAAAGCATTATATAAGACAGAAAGTCTCTCCCTTGCCAGTTTATTTATCAATTTATTTTAACATTTCCTTGGAACTTAACAACTCTAAAAAGGATGTAAAGTATGCAAACATTGTGCATGTAAATTCATAATGTTGTGAAATCAGGAACTACCTTGGTCTTTTTAAAACTAAGAATTGTGAAACAATACATGCACATAAAGCATTTACATAAATACAACATAATATTTGTGTTCAAAACTGGGAGATGCATTACACTGGACATTATTATATCAAGCAAGAGTGCACAAAATGATATGCATGTACATTTTGGTAGAGTTTTGCAATTCATAACTGGTGGAATTGTTCAAGAAAGGCTGACTGTTAGATGTAAAATTGTTGATGTTGTTATGATTTCTTGGAAAAAAGGACAATTTTCTTCATGCCTTTTAAAGCATGGGCGAACGGTGTAAATCCATATCAGTCTGAGCAGTCTGATCATGATCTGCACTGTTTGCTTTTTGATTAGATTATTTTAGACCAAAAGGAAAATGAGCCAACTGATCTCAATCTACATTGGTCACACATACAATAAAAATGCCTATATATGGAGTGAAGTAAATGTACCAAACTTGTGAAACTTGTCATTTTTTGTTCGTATCATGGTATAAAGTGTGTACCATGTTTGATAAAAATAATTTTTTTTTTGTACTTTGATGATTATTGAAGGGTGGAAAAAAACTAATATATTTTGGACAAACAAAAGTATTTTGTATTATTATTTATCCAGGAAATAAAAAAGTCCCAAATTTCTTTGTTGTCTGTTAACCCTTAACTCCATAGCATGGGAAAACAGTGTAGAGGCAGATCAGCTGGCATATTCCTTCCATCTGATCAGAATCTGCACTGTTGGCATTAAGATTTATTCAGATATTTCTGGCCAAGGTGGGGGCCAGTGCACGGATGTGCCAGCTGATCTAAGCCTTCTGATCTGGATCTGCACTGATTCCATCTTGGTCAGAAAAAACCTTATAAATCAAACAGAGAACACTGTTAACACATGCGTAAAATGCATATATATGGAGTAAAAGGTTAAATGCAGAAACCTGGTTAATACAGCCAACGGTCAAATAGAACTTTGTACCTAAGAAACCCATAAATTTTATTTGGAAGTAGATAAATTATGAAATTACCCAACATTAATTTTACTGTCCTGTTGTTAATTCAAAATCGAGATGACTCGAAATGAGATGACTTGATAAACTGATCTGACTCGACATGAAATTCCAGCCATGTCAATATTTCTTGGAAGTTCAATGTAAAAAAGATGCCATGACTTTAAGAGTCGAAAAATGTCCTGACGTCTGTTATTGATTCGATTTACATAGTAATGACTCGATATGTCAGACAATATTTTCCACACACATAATTGGATCCCATGATATGCCATTGTAACTGTTTCATTTATGTGAAATTGATTTGGTAAATTCTGTTTTTAAATTGTTCTGTTTGTCATATTTAACATGAAGTTAGTAACTACGCTATTTACTGTAGAATCATAAGGCACCTGTAGGTAAAAATTGCCGCAGAATTATATCACTATTTATTTATACCGATTGTTGTTAAAAATAGTAACTGATGAAGAAAAAAATTATTGTTGTATATCTCCCTTAATTCCCCTATCAGTAGAAAAATTTGAAGATGGCACCAAACAAATGCTAGTAATCTACATGTATGAAATCTCTTGAAATGCAATGACTTGACAGAAGGGATGACTTGATAAAATTGGGCAGGCCAAAGCACATAGTCATTGCGATTGGACTGTAATTTTCTTTCACCTGTAGGAATGGAAAATATTTGAATAAAGTTAAGTATCTGTTTAGCATCTGTTATTGATGCTGCACACATATACATAAAAGAGAGATAATGTAATAACAATTACAATCTGAAAAAAAAAAAAGAAGATGTTTTTTGGTCGATTACATCATACCAACACATCATGCACATTGAATCAAGTGTGTGTTACCTATATTCTATGTATATATAGAAACATTCAGAAATTTCATTGTATGGCTACGACAATAATTATGTATTCATTGGAATATTGTCATTATGCTGTTAAAGGAATTTTTGGGTTAGATTATTTCTTCATTTTATACTTTTGTGTTCATTGTATTATTAATCTTTGGGTCATCAAATTAAATAAAAACTGCTGATGGTGAAGTCATGTCATCTGCATTTGTATTGTTTATTAACTGTAAATCAACAACTGACCCATGAGCTTCCTGATTCTGTAATAGCATCAAATATGCTGTTATAGACCATGTAGACCATAATGAGAATGTTTTGTTTTATCAAAGACAGTAAAATGACAACTGTGTATGGCTCCTAGTGGCAACATTCGCTGCCTTGGCAGCAAGTACTTTTAGGTGTGGCTTAACATACAAGCAATCTGTCAGTTATACTGAACTGTAGTAAAAATAGCCTGTAGAGTGCACTGCATTACAGCAGACAACAGAATGTAAGTCTCCCTTTGTGCAGAATATGAAATTTTATTTTTCCTTTGGGGGTTCCTTCGAATTTCTTTCTTTCATGAACTAAAATCTGAGGCTCTCATTTTTGTGTTCTTCAATTTGCATTCAAATTGTATATTAGTTATAAAACAACACTGCTTAATTGTTTAACCCTTTCCTTTATAGATACACCTTTATTGCATGGGCAAACAGTGTAGATCCAGATCATCCAGCAAATCCGTGCCATCTGATCAGGATCTGCACTGTTCGCTTTTTGATTCATTATGGTATTTCTGACCAAAATGCGACCAGTGCAGATCCTGATCAGACGCACGGATGTGCTGGCTGATCTGGATCTACACTGGTCGTCCATGCAATAAAGGTGTGTCTATGGAGGAAAGGGTTAAACATTACATCTAAGTGAAATTATCAATCAATTTAAGAGAAATGTCAATTATAAAAGCAACTTTCAGAAAAAAGTTTAACTGACTGAAATTTTGATTTTGAATTTCCTGGGAGGTGTGCCCAACTGATAATACACTGTGTTGGTAAACAAAAGCACATGGTAATGTTTACACACAGCATCTAGAATGCTTACACAATAAGACTGCAGCTTAAAAATGTGTATATATGGAGGAAATGGTTAAAAAGCATAAAAATTTTATTAAAATCATCTCTTAAAAACCACTATGCTATCGGGATCTGACGACGAGTTACTAAAACATGCTTTTATCAATGACCTCCTGAACCAACCAGATTGTCGCATACAAAATCACAAAAGTACATGCCGTAAATGTCGAAGCGTTCTGAACCTTATATTGTAGCCATGTACACTCCGTTTTAAAGTCTGGAAAGTGTTGACAACCGCCTAAAACATATTTTACTGAAGATAGGTAGCTTTTATATATGGTATTGCATTCATTACTACTGAAATGGCTGACTTTAGTGAGATTGAAAAGCAAACAATGTACATTTGTGAAAAAATTAAGTGTTTTTTTTTCATATTTTGAAAAAATGGCTCCTTGATGCATGTATAACATTTTAGAAAAGCCTGCCCCCAGTGCCATCTTGAGGTTTATATAGTCCTGTTGCCCCTTTAAGACAGGTGGCTGCTGAATGCAGGTTTTAGAATTAACAAGTTTGACTGTTTTTCAAAATCATAGTACATTTTGTTTCAAAGATATTGCTTTAAAATACTTAATAGTGGCATGTTCACTTTGTTTTAAAATAATCCAGTAAATGACTTCACATATGGAAACTACCTGGCACAACTTATTGATGGGGGATTGCAATGGTAAGGGACTTGTGTAATGCAGGCAATTCTTTGAGAGCCTTGTTCATTAATATTTCATACTTTTCCATAAAATTTTGCTTTTGTCTGAAATCGACACAATCTTATCTATACTAGGCATTGCTTTTGACTGCTTATCAAATTCAACAACTAAACCAACTGATCATTGAACCAAAAATTAATCCAGAGAAATATCTGTAAACTCAAAGTTTTCTTGGAAGAGAAAAGAAAACAACATATTAACAATTACTCTTTATTGTGGAAAACAATTTCAAAAATCAACAATCATAATAATGGGTTAATAAATCTTGTAAGATATTAAAGTAAGTATTTTGCAACAAAGTTCTGTTACAAGAATGTTTGTAATCACACTTTATTAGCTTATCAAACCAAACCTACTGTACACAATGTTATTATGAAAACATGTGAGCTGGAAAGCTTCCTTACAAAACCTGTACAAATGTATGTAGCTCACTGTTAAATCAGAACATGGTACATGTTGGTTGTAAAAACATGATTTTCTGAAATACTTTTTGATAAAAATAACTATTTTTCATTTTCACTTGGGGAAAAGAAGAATAAATTTATTTAAAAAATGATTGATTCATTTTTTTCCCCAGAATCTCGCTTTTTCTTTATGCCACCGCATCAAAAGAAACATAATTTAAGGCAAGTGAAATTTACTGGAAAATACTTGTACATTTTTAAAATCTAATCCTATCCTGAAATCTATGAAATTCCCACATTTAATGATTCTAGGAGTATCACATATATATACTGAACAAAAAAGAAACTTCAATGTGACCTTGGCCTAAGACCTATTGACACCCAAAGCAATAGGGGCCATCGGCCTACTGACTAATAAATCTATATACTAAGTCTGGTGACTGCAGGTCTTAAGGTTTTTTATTTATCCCTTTCCTTGATATATACGCATTTTTACGCGTGTGCGACCAGTGTAGATCCAGATCGGCCAGCACATCTGACCGTCTGATCAGGATCTGCACTGGTTGCATTTTGGTCATAAATAACCTAATTAATCAAATAGCGAACAGTTTAGATCCTGATCAGATGGCACTGATGTGCCGGCTGATCTGGATCTAAACTGTTTGCCCTAGCAATAAAGGTGTATTTATACAGGAATCTCAGTAGGGATCAGATGATGACCATTATGAAATCAATATACAAAGTTTGGTGACTGTAGGTCACACTGTTCTTAAGTTCTTGATAATAAACCAAATTTCAATAAAAGGTCACTGTGAACTTGATCCCAAAACAAAATGAAGGAGTCATTTATTCCCCTTAAACCAATGTCTGTACCAAGTTTGGTGACTGTAAGTCAAACTGTTTTCATAGTTTGATTGATAACTGAAAAAGTTCACAGACAGACAACCTGTACCACAAAAATATGACCAATTTAAAGCATCTCTTTTGGTTCAGTATACGATTTTACTTCTAATAACATGTATTTACCTTTATAATCCTATTTAAAACTTTAAATTTTCTGTTTTATCAAAAACAAAAAGTGTGGAACTGTTAATAAAACTCTAATATATATAACTTATTGACATCCTAATTGACAAATAGTTACTCACACTAACAGTAACACAGAACTCGTGTCAGATTCAACATGGAAATATTTAAAATGACAATCACTTGCCTTATACACGGTGGTTAAGCTACTCAGACTTTTTTTTCTCTATCAAATCTACTTCTCCTGACTGTTTTTGATCTACTGAAGGACTTAAAATGATTTTCAAAATGGTCAAGGATCCGAAAACTTTAAAAAATCACCATAAACTGGTGTGAGTTTGAAAAATTAGCATCTCCAAGGAATACTTGGATCTTTAAGCTGTTTATACATGTCATGATATACCATTTTAGTTATGGATTTAACTCATGGTTCTCTGCAAAGCAAGTGGGGCTTCAATCATAGATAAAAAGTGTGTCAATATTTCACCAATTTGAAATTAGAGTTTACATTAATTTCTAGAAATCCTAGCTAGTGCAATTTTGGAATAAATAATTTTCAACATATTCAGAAGAGTGTACAGGGTTTATGAAAAACAAACTTTTCAAGGCTTTTCAGCACCTTGATATATTGTACCGGTACCATGTGATTTTGGTTTTCTCTTTTAATAAAAACATATCGATGTTTCTCAAATATGACACTTATTTTATATAAACAGACCACTCCGACATTTTGTCATTCAATAAAATTAATAGTACAACACATAATTATTGATATTAAGAATTATTTGAAGCATGATCATGAAAAGCCCTTCTCTTTTTCAAAACGAGTCGGGTGGGGGGATGTAGATTTGATCCAAACAAGTCCGACTAGCTTAACCTCTGTGTTATAGAAACTTTCATATTTGCATTTTACACCCAGGTCAGTGTGCAAGACCATAAAACTGTGACTGGAGACCAGTCTCTTATTCTGAGATACCGATTGGCTGAAATCAATTATTGTCCCCAGACGAACCAATCGGAAGCTAAAGATCTGAGACTGGTTTCCAGATCTTGGATCCTGATTAACATCAGTTGTATCGGGTATATATAAATAGTGGATCAATTTTATAGGTAAATGAATGATTTCTCGCTAAATTTATGTAAAAAAAGTATTTCACACATTCTGACAAGGACTGGTTGTAGATTTCAAGATTAACTTAAAACAGTTTTCAAACATTTGGGATACACTTTGGAACATGAAAAAAAATTATAATGCAAAAAATGGCAAACTGAACAGAACTTCTACACTAATACTGCTTGTATCACTTTCAATCTCCCTGGATTATTGATTAGAACTTTCATTTAACCCTTTCCTCCATAGACACACCTTTATTGCATGGGCACATCCGTGCCGTCTGATCAGGATCTGAACTGTTCGCTTTTTTATTTGTTAGGTTATCTCTAACCAAAATGCAACAGATGTGCCGGCTGGATTTACACTGGTCACACGTGTAAAAATGTGTATATATGGAGGAAAGGGTTAACACTTTACTCCATGGATACAGCTTCATACAGCTCCTCTCACATGGCCGACCCGAGACGTCTGATCAGGTTTTACATTGTTCCCCTATAGATCTAATTGGTTATTTCTGATTTAAAATGAAAGTGTAGATCCAGAACAGATGGCATATGTGCTGGTTTATCTGGATCTACACACTGGTCGCCATTTTATTTGAGGTTTATCCATAGAGTAAAGTGTTAAGCCAAACTTCTTCCCCCTATAACCCTTTCCTCCATGTACACACCTTTGTGGCATGGGGGAACAGTGTAGATCCAGATCAGCTGGCACATCCTTACCGTCTGATCAGATTGTGCACTGTTTGCTATTTCATCTGACCAAAAAGCGACCAGTGCAGATCCTGATCAGACGGCACAGATGTTACACTGGTTGCACATGCGTTAAAACGCGTATTTATGGAGGAAAGGGATAATTATTGATACATGGCATATCATTATCCACCCTGCATATCAGATTCTAAAAGTGCAATTTCAGAAATAAAGTAATACAAAACTGGAAGAAGCTAAAACGCCTCTATATTCATTTGGAACAAACACATATTGTGCATGCTCGTCCATTTAACTGAGGTAAAATAATTAAACTGGTTAAAGTTCCAGTACCAAAATACTAATCTATATCATCATATTGATACAACTTAATGTTATTAAAATACAGTCACTAACCAACTTAAAGCTACATATAGCACTACTCAAGCATAAATAGAAAGACAGGGCTGAACAGTGCTTATTTATTTAATTTATGCTTTCCAGGCAATTCTAGAATATTCTCGGTGAAATAAAAGAGGTATTTTACTGTTTCAAACAGTGACATATCATTTTTATTGTCACTTTTTTTACAGATTGGTACCCTAACACACAGAATGAGAACGTTTGAATACCATGCCTGTGGACCGACCCCCTTACTAGAAAAGTATGTCCCTACTTCTGACAGTCAAGCTATGCCCCTGCCTGGAGGCAGCTGTAGGGGATTACCCTGTAACTATAAGGCTAACTAGGGACATACTTTTCTAGCGGGTGGGTCCACTTGGATGGTCCATTGTATATATTATAAGATTGAATCATATTTCTGTGCATTGAGATGTTTTTGTGCAAAATGTGAAGGATTTTGACTTAAGTGCCTTAAGGAAGCTAAACCAATTCTTGAGGCTTTACAACACCTGTTCAGACTTGTTAATGCATTTTCAGTCTGATGTGTCTTTACACTAAGTATTGAAATGTGGTTAGTTCAGACATACTTATCATTTTGATTATTGACCATGTGAAATTGGTCTGGTCTTCATAGAATCTACTGGTACCTATATTTGATCGGTAAATCCTTTAGCTACATACAAACATAGACCTGAACTAATCCATAAAACTAGGTATAAATATTTTAATGTGTCATTCATTAAGCATCTGTGTTTCTTAAAAAAGAAAAAAAAGGTAACATAAATTTGATGTAATACTGAAAGCTGATTATCACAAATTGTAAACAAAAGAAAACATATTGTGTTGACCAATCTTTCTAAACATGATCATCTAAATAACCCCAAGAAGATTGAAAATTGTCATATTCCATTACACTTCTATAAGAAAATGTTGATATTCACAGAAAAATAAAATCAACATGCCCTAAGGTTACAAAACTGAGAATGGAAACCAGTCTCAAATCTCAAGTATCCAGGTGGCTGAAATGGTGACTGGCCATCACAGTTTTATAATTTTCAGTCCTAGATGACAAAATATTTGATATTTTGTCTCACAACAGTAAAAAAAAAATGAAAACATAAAAATTGAAAACTACATTAACCCTTTACTCTGAGGCAAACAGTGTAGATCCAACTCAGCCATCCAGCACTTGGATACATTTGGTTATTTCGGACCAAGAAGAACACTGAAGATCCTGATTAGATAACAAAATGTGCCAGCAGATCTGGATCTACACTGTTTGCACATGCGTTTAAACACATGTATATGGAGTAAAGGTGTACTACTTCAGTAAGTCCAGCCTAGGATGTCAAAGAAGTATACCTGTATTTGTTTAGGTCCAAAGAAAACACTTTTCAATAAACTGGATGAAGACCTACCCAGTATATAAATCCCACTGATAAGTGACAAATAAACAAATCATGAAGAAAATAACCAAAGTTTTGGGAAATGTAACACAATAACAACCCTCAAGATTATAAATATATGTCCAAGTACTTTCTACATTATAAGAACATTTGAATATTTATTCACAGCACTGACTATTACCAGGTGAACTTTGTGCAATGGTCTTTCTTTAATCTTTACTCCAACTGAACCATTTTAAGGAGTGTGTGACAAGTGTAGATCCAGATCAGCCAGCACATCTGTGCCATCTTATCTAGATCTACACTGATCTCATCTTTAACCCTTTCCTGTACAGATACGCATTTTTACGCATGTGCGACCAGTGTAGATCCAGATCAGCCGGCACATCCGTGCCGTCTGATCAGGATCTGCACTGGTCGCATTTTGGTCAGAAATAACCTAATGAATCAAAAAGCGGACAGTTTAGATCCTGATCAGACGGCACGGATGTGCCGGCTGATCTGGATCTAAACTGTTCGCCCTAGCAATTAAGGTGAGTCTGTACAGGAAAGGGTTAACCAAATGAATCTAAAAGCAAACAGAGTAGAACCTGATCAGGCAACACAAACGTGCCAGTTGTACACTGTTTGTCCACACAATAAAGATGTATCTATAAACAGATATTCACAGAACCAAGTTTTGGTATTCGAGCCTGAAGACTTTGTTTCAATAAATCTATTGATCATTAAAAGGATTTTCTACTATGCAAATCATCTGACTTCCATTATTATAAACACAGTACACATTTTTCACAGGATTTTATGCATATAACTAAGTTAACCCTTTCCTCCAAATAAACACATTTTTACATGTGTGACCAGTGTAGGTCCAGATCAGCCGGCACATCCGTGACAGATGTGACAGCTGATCTGGATCTTAACTGTTCGCCCACGCAATTAAGGTGTTTCTATGGAGGAAAGGGTTAAGTAAAGGGTTTACAGTTCAGACCAATATGGTCAAAACACAATGTGCTCTCTATACAGTACAACCACTAAAATAGTTCAAGTTTCAAATGCTAAGGAAAAAAAGTAAAGATATGAAAAGTTGATAGCATGATACCTACAATCTGGCAATAACATACTGACAGTCTGGTCTGGTGAAAACAACATTACAGATCTGACCTGATGGTCTGAATTATTTTTCAGGATGAGCATACATTGAAACAAAATCAATGCAAAATTGTTAAACAATCCCTTTTATTCAACTGAAAATAAAGGAAACACAAAACAAACACGTCAGAATCTTAATCATTTTTGTACAAATCTAAAATACAAGTCTTGTTTTGGACAAACAGGAAAATATGACTCATAAAGATCTTTTTCATGCCAAATTATAACTATTTAACAATAATAAATTGTAAGGAATGTACAGAGTGATTGCAACATTTTGGTATCATTTTTTTTGCCCTTCTGCACATCTGTGCAGTCTGATCAGGATCTACACTGGTAGATTTTAGATCTATTAGATTATTTTTGACCAAAAAGCAAACAGTGTAGATGTAGATCAGGGCCCAAGGTTATAAAACTGAGCATGGAAACCAGTCTCAAATCTCAAGCATCTGATTGGCTGAAATGGCGACCAGTCGCCATTTCAGCCAATCAGATGCTTGAGATTTGAGACTGGTTTCCAAACTCAGCTTTATAACCTTCAGTCCTGACTCTACAATATGCAGGATTATCTGGATCTACACAGGTTGATCATGAGATTTAAGTTATACTGTGAGAGAAAGGGCCAAGCCATTTGTTGTCCGAAGTGTTGGTGGATAAGCCAGGCTGATCTGGGCATAAACTGTTCTCAAATGTGAAATATGTTTAACTTAGAGTAGCCATAAATTGTATTTGACTGAGCCTTTATGAACTGGGTCATTTCTCTTACACAGCATCTTATCGCAGTTTATGTTTATCACATTACTCCATATAATATGCATTTTTCACATGTACAACCTGTGAAGATCCCGACCAGCTGGCATGTTCATGCCTTCTGATCAGGATCTGCACTGATCAGAAATAACCTAATAAATAAAAAAAAGCAAGCAAACAGTGCAGATCCAGATCCGACGGCATGAATGTGCCAGCTGCCAGCTGATCTGAATCTACACTGTTCGCCAATGCAACAAAGGTGTATATGTAGAGGAAAGGGTAATGGATAGGCTGCATAAGCCAAGCATAGACAATACAACATGTCATGTGCTTGAGACCTGGTTCCAACGTTATAAAACTGAGCATGGAAACCAGTCTCAAATCTCAAGCATCTGATTGGCTGAAATGGCAACTGGTCGCCATTTCAGCCAATCAGATGCTTGAGATTTGAGACTGGTTTCTAATCTCAGTTTTATAACCTTGGGCACTGTAGAACATCATCCACATTCCACATACAGACATTTTGCCTTTAATATTTTTGAAAACATTTATGGGAAAATAAAATGATACCCTTGCGAGAAATTTTCAAATTCTTTGGTTTTGGTCACCTTCAAATCAAAAAGCATTTTCAAACAATGTATTATTCACGCAAAAACACAAAACATTTTTTAATTAAACATTGTACAATTGACTGTTATGCAAGACAAATCAGAAAAAAATCAGTTTGTAAATGAGATTTCAATTAAGGAAAAATATTCTTTAAGCAGACATTGTAACCAGTAATATAAATCATATACATGTAAGTACACGATTGTATACCCATTTTTATACAGCAACTCAATTGTCTTTAACATTAAAGTTTTAAAATTTTATACATGTATCTAAAATACCTCATAAACAAGAAATATACACCAATACAAGTATATTCCATTTACTGCACGGATGCGCAGGTTGATCAGGGGTTACACACTGGTTGCAATTGTGACAATGTTGTGCTTAACCCTTTCCTGTATAGATACGCATTTTTATGCATGTGCGACCAGTGTAGATCCAGATCAGCCGGCACATCCGTGCCGTCTGATCAGGATCTGCACTGGTCGCATTTTGGTCAGAAATAACCTAATAAATCAAAAAGCGAACAGTTTAGATCCTGATCAGACGGCACGGATGTGCCGGCTGATCTGGATCTAAACTGTTCGCCCTAGCAATAAAGGTGTCTGTACAGGAAAGGGTTAACATGTAACCCTTAACTCCATGGCTGATATTCCATGTGTAACCAGTGTAGTGCAGGGTGATCTGGATCTACACTGGACTGACCTAATCCAGGGAGTATAGGGTTAACAGATTGAAGAAGATCTAGGATGAGTGATGTAAAATACATAGAAGGAAGACATTAGATTGTAGCCTGGCTCCAGAGGTTAGAAAACTAATAATGTAAACCAGTCTCAGATATCTGTCAATTCTGAAAATGCTTTCAATTTCAACCAATCACATTGCGAGATTATCTGAGATTTAAAAAATTTCAGTTTTATAACCCTTGAACCAGTTTTTCATAGCTGTAAATAACATAAATTGTGTTATCTCTTTCCTTCAAAGGTATGACTTATCACAAAAAAGTGTAGATCTAGATCAGCCAGCACATCCAAGCCTTCTGATCAGGATTTACAATGTTCACTTTATTCATCAGGTTATTTCTAACCAAAAGCAAACAATGTAGATCATAATCAGATGGCATGGATGTGCCAGCTGATCTAGATCTGCACGGGTCACTCATGTTATAAATCCAGCATATATGGAGTAAAGGGCTGTAACACCACAATGACAGATGTGGTTACTGTAAGGATTGAGCAGACTGAAGCAATGAAACTTCATTAGCCCTTTACTTCATATATATGCGTTTTAACATATGTGCAAACAGTGTAGATCCAGATCAGGAAGCACATTTGTGCGTCTGATCAGGATCTGTGCTGTTCACTTTTTGGTCAGAAAAAAAAACTAATGAATCAAAAAGCAAACAGTGCAGATCCTAATCAGACAGCCCTGATGTGCCGGCTGATCTAGATCAACACTGTTTGCCCAAGCCATAAAGGTGTATATATGGAGGAAAGTTGTTTTTTTCAAAACCATTGGAAGAATAAATAAAATTCATGTAAAGAAAATGTAATGATAATAAGGCAGGCAATTTTTACATTGTTTACCATTTATCATTTTGATTTAATCATCTGCAGAATTCCTTCAGTTAATAAACATGTGATATCCAGAATTTAATGTAAAAAATCCATAAAAATGTCATTACATGCTCTCTAAAAATGCTGCAGGGAACAATAAACAGTTATTCTATTTTGTGTTGGTTTATGTATTTTTGATAAGATTCTATGTCCATCATTAACAATGCTATTTTGACTAGATTCCTGAATAAGAAGTCAAAGATTAACAACAAAGACATGTGCCCAAAATCATAAAACTTAATCTGTAAACCAGTCTCAAATCTGAAGCATCTGACTGGCTGAAATGGAGACATGTCTCCATTTCAGCCAATCAGATTCTTGAGGTGTGAGACCAGTTTTCATTCTCAGTTTTATAATATTGGGACCAATTGTCTTTTAAATATTTCTAAAGTCTCTAGAGTGGAGCAAATTCAAAGAAGGCTTGTCCTCTACTTACATTATACTCAGTAAGAGTTCTTTATTTATAGTTTCCAAAGTAGATGTTTCTAAGAATAGAGTGGAGACTAATTGATTTAACATGGTAATACTGAAGAAGGAGAGCAATCTACGAGACCCTTAACTACATGAATCATTGTCTAAAAAATCCAACAATTTCATAGTCTAAAAAGTAGACATTTATATATCCATAAATGCCACAACCTTTTCTTTATTTTTTTTTACACAAGGAATGTAAATAGTTTTTAAATTATTTTAGTTCTTTTATAAAAAAAACCACAACAGCTTATTGTTTCTCAAAAGTTTATTTATGTGTAGATCCTGCCTAAATAAAATATTTAACAACAAGTTTTTCATATATTTTGTGAGTAATTCAGTAATACCCCACCCCCTTCCTCCCTTGCTCTCCCCAAACTAAATATATTTATTGTATAATTGTATGTTATACATCTAATAAAAAATGGAATGATGGACACACGCAAGGCAACTGATCTCTTCTCTGAAGAGGGGACATAACTACAGCATTTACTAATGATGCTTTCTAGCTTACAATGACTTGTGTGCAGTTACATGATTAAAACATAAAGTACACTTGGCCGCTCTGCAGAATGATGGGATCTTCGATTTGCAACTGGAACAAAGAGCAAAAAACTTAATCTGGAGACTAGTCTCAAATCTCAAGCGTTTGAAATGGCGACTGATTGGCTGAAATGGTGATTCTCAGTTGCTTGAGATTCACGACTGATCACAAGATTTAGTTTTATGATCTTGGGCACTGTGCAGTCATTCTCACCGCTGGACGACCCCATTGAGATCTTTCATCCATTCAAGGTAGGAAACTTGTACTGGTTTGTGGGCAAGGTGATCTCGGGCCTCGTGAATGTTGAACCACTGACGCCGTCGACCTGTCAACAAAATACGGTAAATAATATAGAACTATGGAAAAAATCAACTATCAACATAACACGGAACAGAGCATTAGTTTGAAAGGGATTGCATGAGGTTGTAGATGGAGAAGTTATGTTAAATCCCTTACTCCATAAATACACATTTTATTAAATGTGTGACCAATGTAGATCTAGATCAGCTGGGACATCTATGTCATCTGATCTGGATCTACACTAGTCATATCTTGGTCAATAACCTCATTAGTCTATTTAAACGAAAACAGAGTAAATCCTGATCAGACAGCAACCATATGCCAGCTCATCTGGATATACTGTTTGCCCAAGCCATAAAGGCATATAATAGAATAAATGGTTATGGTATCTAACTGATATCCTGCTTAATGATAGAATCGTTAAAGTTGACTGCATCAAGGCCAGTAATATTACCTACACTCACCTTTCTGTATTTTTTTAAAACAAAGAGTTTGCTACAGATTGGGAATGTTCATAATCTTATGAATCAAAAAGCAAATAGTATCGATTCTGATCAGAAGGCACGGATGTCTTGCATGATCTGGATCTACATTGTTAGCTCATGCCTCAAAACCTGTATATATGGAGTAAAGGGTTAATGGAATAGCTAAGTTTTAGTGAAATGGGAGTCGATGTGATGGTTCTAAAAGTAATAAACTAACAGAAGCATATCTCAATGCCTAAGTGCAATAACTTTGTATCTCCTTCATACTTCAAATGTACTTATAATGTTTTTGCACTAAACTAATGATCTATGGTATATCATTTAATCAACTACTTGTCCTGATTATTGAGCATTGCAATCATGCTACAAGAACTCTGGGGACAAATTGTCTTGTGTTCTTAAATAAAACATTCCATCAATCATATTTTTATTGCGAATATCAAACATTCAAACAGTTTTTGCAGCTGGTATCTATCTGCAGTAGCTACAATTGCTTAATTGCTGTGAAATTAGTTACATAATGTATTGTCTCACTAGTGTGCAAGTGAGGTTTTATTTACGCTAATGAATCTCTTCTGCAGTAATGATACAAAATATATACTTAATTATTTTGACTGAATTAATTAAGTTAAACTTTATTCTGTCAAATAAATCTGTAATTATAATTTGACAGAATTTAATTAACACACTTTTAACTTGACAAGTAGAGCAAAAGTTTTTTAACCCTTTACTCCATATACAGCCTTTTTATCGCATATGCAGACAGCAAAATGTGCCCGCTGGACCTACACTGTTTGTACATGCCATAGGCATATATATAGAGAGCGGAAAGGGTTTAAACACTTTTTCAGACAAGTTTAACTGCTGGAAATGTAAAAGAGATGCAGCCAAATACACCAAGCATTAAATGAAAAACAGGTGGTAGAAAGGTAAGTACCAGTACTTATAATTACCCGACTTCTATGTAAAGTGCAAAAACAGATTGCATAACTAGTTGTTGTGGTAAAGGAACCTTTCTACAAGACCACCTTTGCAGTTTACACTTAGTTAAACGCTCACAGAACACTACTGTAGTAACTGTGAATCTAAAGCATTTTAACACTAATTGTGCTGCTAAATTTGAGATCTGCTAAATTTGAGATACAGACTTCCATTAGGCCTAAATAAAAATAGGTTTGTTTCTGGTTACATCGTTGAAAAAACAATGGGTCTTTAGGAAGGAACCAAAGCCCAGGTATATACCATCTTGGGTATAAGTAAGTACATCAAAGATTAAAATATCTTTCTTTTTTCAAGTTATCTTTTAAGGTATTGAAGTGTAGAAAAGGGAAAACTCACTGCATTTTATACTGTAATTCCATTGAAACTAATAAACCAGTGTTTCAACCTAAAGTTGAATTGTTTTGCTTAACATGTAATATTTATAATTATTCTTTTAATTACAATTAGATGTGTAATGCCGTAATGCATGGATATTGTTGATTTGTTCATGGCCATTTTTGTAAAAAAAAATAAGTTGGATATACTTACCTTAATACCTACCACTTCTTACAACCACTGTGCCTCACTTTCAAATCATATTAAGTCATTTTTAGCTTTACATTCGTGATATTGTTGCAATTAACACATAATCAAATATATACATATCCCTTCAATGATGGTAAAAATTCTATCACTACCACCAAAGCAGGGTTAATAATTTGATCAGTGCTGTTTCCTTCTCTCATTTTACGATACAAATATCAGTACATAATTGTTCACTCATAAAGCCATTATTCAACGATTCTGCATTTACACTGTATCACGTATGCACTTCAAACAGAAATCTTAATCTATTTGCTTCCTTAATTCTTCAATGAAGTCGTCAGTGGATCAAAAAGAATATTTTTACTCACAGGTACTTGAAACAAACTATTTCTAATGTTCTATATGGGCTATATACTATAGTCTTATTATAGTATATAGCCCATATAGAACATTAAAAATAGTTTGTTTCAAGTGCCTGTGTTTTTACTGACTCGCCGAACGTTGACAGCCATGATTGTTTACCTCGGCGAATTCAATTATGGAATTAGCAACCTTGACCCGAAAGCACACGCAACGGGGTTTCCATTATAGTGATACATGGACAAAAATCACAAGTTTAACAGTTAAAAATAGCACCAGAGAAGAAAGTGAAAGTAAATTTTCCAAAAATGAAACGGTGCTGGCTGTTATTTTGCACCGGACATTGTGTCCGACAATATCAGAATTTTTCAAATACTCAAATACCCGGTCGGCTTTTCATACATTTTTTGGGGAGGGCTGAAAAAAAGTTACGGTCGGCACTAAAAAGAGACGGTCGGTCGGGTAACCAGAAACAAACCTATTTTTTTTAGGCCTTACAGGGGTGTTTTGCAAATACTTATGTAATGCATAAACAGTATAAATTCTGATGGGACAGGGTGTATGTTCAGGTTTATTTGAAACAACACTTGTGACTTAAAAACCATTTGGTTTAAAGTCAGTGTTGAAGCAGGAATGGCTTCAGACACTTCAAACAACCTCAATGTTTTCCATACCCTGATGAATGCAAAAAAGTATTGAATCAATCCTCAACTCACAAACATAACTGTTAACCGTGTTGAGTAAACCATGTTGAGGATATGAAAGTATTACCCATGTTAAGAATACCAGTGTTACCCATGCTGACAATATGAATGTGTTACCCATGTTAACAGTGCTGAGAATATGAAAGTGTTACCCATGACTTTTCCATCCTCCCACTCGTCTAACAGATCTGTCACAGTAAATGCATAAAGACATGTCCTATGCTTCTTCTCCTTGTTCTGAAACATACAAGTTTATAACATCATGGATAAAGTCTCATTAATAAATTTTGTAGACCCATGTCTACATTGATATATCTGCATGGGGCAGGAGTCGTTTCATATATTAAGCTTTTAAGAGCAAAGCACAGCAAATGTCACATTTGACACCAGCTAAGACTTAAATCAGCCAATGAACAATGATTGGGCTGAGTCGCATTTAACCCTTTCCTACATATATATGCCTTTTTTACGCATGTGCAACTAGTGTAGATCCAGATCAGCCGTCACATTCCTGCTGTCTGATCAGGATCTGCACTGGTCACATATTGGTCAGAAATAAGCTAATGAATAAAAAAGCAAACAGTTTCGCCATCTATGGGGTAATGGGTAAAGTTAATGGTTTAAAGGTTTCAAAGTTCTGCAAAATATTCAATTTTGATTTCATGTCATTATATTTGCACAGGAGCCAATAGCAGGATCTTACTGACTTAAAAAATACAGTGTATACTAAAAAATTCTAGGCTTTTTGTAAGTGCCTGTAGATATTTGGTTCCAGCAGGACATGGATTTCAAGCATTCTATACATGTGCCAAATGACAGCCCCTTCTATTGTTTTTGTTGTATAAACGAAGATGTTAATATGCAAAAAAATATGAATAATGGGGTATTTTCACAAGCATAATATTTTCGCTATTTTCACGACACTCGTGAATTCGCTTAAATAATAAACGCCAAAAAATCCCAACTTAACTTTCACGAAGTGCTCTGTATTGCTAGACTGTATGGTACGCTTGATTAAAACTGCCCTTACTATTTCTTTATTTTCTATGTTTATCGAGTATATCCCAAAGTGCATAAATTTAGTAAACTCTTCGGGCAGATTAGATAAGAACCGATACAATTAATGTTTCAGGAGCCGAAATCATTGATATTGATGACAAGCTTCAATGGGTAGGGATAATTTCATACTTTCAATTTGTTGCATGCTTTACCAACAATGCAGATAAGCGTTACTTAATAAGCTGTCTGAAAAGGTATTATAATTGCCTCAGCGGGCTAAAGGTTTATTATTGCTCCATAATGTCTATAGGCCTATCTGCGATTGACACGGACACTATTCTGCCGATAAAAACATAATCACTATTGTTATTTAAAACGGATGTCAATTATGCTACTGACAATTTCATGTATAACAGTTTGATAAAGTACCACTGTTAAATGCACAGCTTTTACACCTTAGCAAACGCTTCTTCTTATAATACTTAACTTTTACAGGTGCATTTGCTGGTACAGGATTACAAGAACTATAGCAATAAGAATGCCCTTCAACAGTAAAAGCACACAAAATTAATTTCTGTGGGCGCAAATTCAACCGCAAAAATTTAAATTATGGCAAAATTGTGAAAATTTTCGATCGCGAAAATAACCCATTATACGGTATATAAAAAATAAGGGAAAAAATATAACGTGCACCAAACTGATCATCCACTAGTATTGCAATTTTAAATGTTTTTGTTAGAAGCTCCATTACCTAACAGAGGAACCTTAGGTTCATAAAATGCATCATTAGTGATATTGATCTAGCCTTGGCAACTGTTTTTATGCCGATAGGTTAATAAAATGTTTTTAAAACACCATTCTGATTCTCATTAAAATACCACCTGACATTAATTCAGACATTGTTACCCCAACATGCTAGATTTGATATACACCAGCCTCACATTTCATTAACTGCACACTGCACATTGAGGTTGAACAGAGCTCATCATCACTTTGTTTTTAATAGATCGTAAAGATTGAGTTATAAAATAACCTGTAGAATTACATCGTGTTCACATGTTCAAACATTTTAAACTCTGCTTGCTAGTACCCTCCTTTAAGATCCTATTTAAGTTTTACCTCTATTTTAACTGTCAACAAAACTGTGGAATTTCATGAAATTTTGTTACACAACATACTATTATATTTATATTTATTATCTGAAACTTGTGCATCCACTGATGCCCCCACAGCTGCATTAACATTTGTAATAACAAATGGCCATAACTCTGTTAGAAATGGACGCAGGAAAAAATCCTGTCTTAACGATCATCTACACATCCTGTTTGATCATCTGTGCAAGTTTGAAAGAAATCCACCTGAAATTGTTTTGGAGGAGTTGATGCCACAAGATTTGGAGGATGGACGTACAGACATATGGACAAGTGCAACTCTATATGCCTCCCACTTCGCGTGGGCATAAAAATTACTTTCCTAGTTCAGTTGCTTTACAGAGGCTGATGAATAAGCTTTTTGACAGAAACATCATAAGCCTTGTGAATTCTTATGAAAATCATCTAAAAAGGAGGACAGCTCAAAAACTTTTCAATCAGTATTTGATCATTCTTGTTGTAAGCTACAGAATTGTGCCATAAGTGAACCTCCAAACGTCATCTGATAAATATGTTGTTGTAAGGGGCACATATGTAGCAAGCAGTTATCCGAAAAATATTGTTGCGTCAGGGGGCCTGACTATGACGTCACCTTTTTATGACAAAATTGTGTGCAAAATAGTCTTCTGTTTCCTACTTTCATTTCGATTAAAAACAATATGGTTGATCGCCGAAAGGAGTTGAGTGTTGACATAAAAGAAATGATTGTTTCACTGTTTTACTCTGGCATTCGTCAAGCTGAAATATCTCGAAGGTTGGGGATTCCTAGGACTACAATTGCAGGTATTTTGAATAGATATAGACACTGTGGTAACGTAGAAAACAGAGCAAGATCTGGTGCACCTTCAAAACTGAGTGAGCGGGATACTTGGAATCTACTTAGAGTAGTTAAACAGAACAGAAAGAGATCGTTGTCGGACATTACCAGTGTTTCAATTATTCAAGGGACTCAGTAGTTTCAAAGCGTATGATTCAAACGAAATTGTATAGTGAAGGTTATCACAGGCCGGTTATTTGAATGCGCATCGAAATAAGGGAGTTGATCAGGAAGAAGAGATTAAACTGGTGTAGAGCAAACAGATGCAAAACTGTTGACCAGCATTGGAAAAGCGTGATATTTAGTGATGAATGTAAGGTTGAAATTGGAACTGGTAACATTCATATGGAGAAAGGTAGGGGAAGAATGGTTGCCATGTTGTCTTGCGACTCCTCCCACCCCCAAGCTTAGTCTTATGATATGGGGATGTATTACATATGATGGTGTTGGAACAATAACTGTGGTTGATGGAAATATTAATGCACAGCAATATATTGACATACTTGATAATAACCTCTGGCCTGTTGTTGTTCGTCATTTTCCAAATGAAGATTATATCTTTCAAAATGACAATGACCCGTCCATAGAGCTGGTATAGTGGCCAATTATAAGCTCAGAAATAACATTCACTCTATGTAATGGCCGGCCCAAAGCCTGGACTTGTATATTATAGAAAATATTTGGTATCGACTTAAACGTGAACTGAAGGCTTATAAAGAAAAGGTCAACTCAAAGTAGCATTTGGAGCAAGCAATAAGGACGGTGTGGAGTAAATCCCCTGTGAACTATATAAGAAATCTATATTCGTCTATTCCGAGGAGGATACACAATGTTCAAAAGTCAAGAGGTCACATCACTAAATATTAAGGTATGTCACTTTGTCATACATTTGGTGGATCAGTTTCTTTCTTTACAGTTTTTACGCATGACGTCGGCCATATTGTATTTGGACGTTCACTTATGGCAGAATGCTGTATTGCTTATGATTTTGAAGGCAACCTATTGACATGCAACTAAAGAAATCAATAAATGTTAAAGAGTAGAACCCAGTGATGTCACACAGGTAACTGTGTCAAGAATATGTATCACACTGACGCACACTTTGACATGATATTATGTTTTCATTCAGCAGGTTTTCTGAGCCCTCATAATCTAACCAAGAAACCACCAATGATAAATACAATCACCTGTCAACACTCTTGAAATTCATCACATAATAATATGCAAGCAAAACACACTTTTGACAGAAGTTAACCACATATTTTGTCATGTAAACTTTTATCTCTTCATATCCGCATTCTTATGTCAAAAAAATACATTGATGGTATACTAACAATAATTGTACAAACTATGACATGCTTACAAAATATTTTACATTTGGTATAATAGTTTAACTTTCATGATTTCCAACTACATGTTCTTGTAAATTTTTCAGAAACATAAATGTTATGTGGAAGTCAATTAAAAGGGGCATAATTCCAAACACTGTCTATCAGGAGTTATCCTTCTTGTTGGAAATGCACATGACATATTCCATGTATTTGGACAACAGGACAAGTTCTTTGCAAGTTATAATTAAGTCATAAAGTTTCAGGTTTAAGTCAATTAAAAAGGGCATCACTATTTAAAAAAACTCCTTTAGGAGTCCTCATTCTTGTTGCAAAAAGTGCAGATCCTGATTAGATGGCACAGATTTAGCTAACAATGTAGATCTAGATCAGCCTGCACACCCATGCCATCTGATCAGGATTTGCAATATAAGCTTTTTGGTCAGAAAAAAAAACAACATAATACATAAAAAAATCAACAGTATAGATTTTGATCAGATGGTAAGGATGTGCCAGCTGATCTGGATCTACAATGTTTGCCCTCACCATAAAGGAGTTTATTATACTGCAAAGAAATTTGCTTGAATTTGATTGGATAATGTGCCGTTGATGTATATCCGTATTTACGGATCGGCTGTAGATATTAACGCACGTGCCTTAATTTCCCTCTCTGGCCTCCTACCTTTTGTTGTCGTCCGCCATTTTGTTTTGAATTTCCGTTAAAATGCATAAATTGAAGCCGATCTTGTAAATTATAAAAGCGGTATGCTTAGGGATTACTAAAATTTTAACAAAAAATATTTGTGTCTTGTTTTAACGTAGAAAACGATGAGATAATTCCTATAATTTGGTAAATAAATATCAAATCGATATTCCATTCAATTTCTATAGAAGTGACGTCATGCAGGTAAATTAATGACGTCAGACATGTAATTATTGAGGTTCTCAGAGGGGAATTCAGCCGTTCGGCATTAAATAAGCTAAATAAATGACAAAATCGATGTTTTATAACTATTTTTGTCTGAAAAAAGTCTTTGCAGTATAATAAAACAATTATTTGGTTTCTTGAAAGGGTATGTGAGGATATATTGCCGGTCTGGGTGTCATATTATCCCTCGCCTGCGGCTCAGGTAATATGACACCCAGACCAGCAATATATCCTCACATTCCCTGTCAAGAAACCAAATAACTATATAATATATTATGGAGGAAAGGGTTAATAGCAGCCTTCACCTTCAAGACAAAGTCAGTTTGTGTACAACATTGTCATGCTGTAGTGATTGTTTGTGGCAAGTTTTATTATTCAGGCCTTTTTACACTTGTACAACTTGTGTAGATCCAGATCAGCCAGCACATCCGTGCCATTTGATCAGGAGTTGCACTGTACGCTTTTTGGTCATAAATAACCTTATAAATCAAATAGCGAATAGTGTAGATCTTGATCAGTATAAAAATCAAGCTTGATGGACAGATCTACACTGTTTGCCTATGCTATAAAAGCATTTATATGGAGGAAACATTTAAGGCCCAGACTAGAAAGTTTATTGCCCATTGCCTTCTAGAGCAATGACATAAGTAAATCATATAACCTAAAGAAAACTTGGTTTAAAACATAAATATTAATTTACATGGATTTAAACTGTCTAATCCCCTTCATTAATCAGATGAAATAAAGTTCAGTAACTGTCAGTACATTGAACCTAATGTTATGCTAAAAAAAGTCAGGCAATACAAATATTCCCAAACATTACTGATTCTCAATAATTCAGCTGGGCCCAAGATAATTAAACTGAGATTGGAGACCAGTTTCAAATCTCAAGCATCTGATTGGCTTAAATGGCAACCACTTGAGATTTGAGACTGGTCTCCAGATTTAGTTTTGTGGTCTTGGGCCCTGATATTATTTCCAAGTTTCTGTATAATGTTTACCTCAAAGTTTCTGTACAATGTTTACCTCAAAGTCTCCAATTTTCCTGCCTAGGTGTCCTTTAGCCCCTGCCTCTTCAAATGCCTCTCTTACTGCTGCAAGTGGCGCCTCCTCGCAGGGCTCAATCCCACCACCAGGTACCACCCATTTGTCCTTGTGCTTACTGCTACTCACAAGCAGAATCTGAAAATACACAAATCATCATCGTCATAAGTCATTTTGTGGAACCTTTGTGTTCATTTTTCAAGTTCTTAGAACAGTTAAAGTTGTATCCCTGTGAAACTATTTTGCATAGACAATAATTCAATTCCAAGAAGATGTAAGTCATGCTTGAATACTAATAAGTTTTTGAAGAAGTTGTGAAATTATTTAAATTGAGAAGGCTAGATTAGCACGAAAATGTTACTAGCATAACTGCTAAGTGATTTTCATGAATAACAGAGGGATTTTTAATGAGAAAGAATGATATTTTCTTCATGAGATATGAACTAAGAAATCAATCAATGCAAGGAAGGAGATAGGCAAAGCAGCTCAAAAATTCTTTAGAACAATGAAATAAAGAAGCTATTTTCTTGTTCCTGATAAACTATGTGCACTGAGACAAGAAAGTAGGTCAACCAGTCCTGAAAGTGCATGTGAAGGGATCAGAAACCCTTTGACCTAGTTTATACAGATACTCTGACATTTTAGCAATAGTTCATACAGTATAGACAGATGTTTGAACAAAAATTCAAATCCCTCCCCACATGCATACAAAAGACAGCATAACATCAGTGTATAGATTTTCATCAACTATTTGCATTAATTTGTTGCTTTTCTGTTAAAACATTATTTGCTCAAGCGGACAGAAATATTTCAACAGATGTCAATATCATGCATGTCGAGATTGATCTACCATCAGTACAGGCTCCGATTTGGCACACTTGTCAGAGCATTAAATACCCCAGAATTAATCAGCTATTTACAAACTAGTTGCTGTTTGAAGTTTCAGAATACTTGCAGATCAATTCAGAGAACAAGATTTATTTCCATAAAACTTTCACTGGCATGATCTCAACAAGAGCTGTCAGAGGAGACAGCATGCTCGACTATTCGAATCATTTGAAACAAATGCAATTTGAAGATTAAAACAATAACAACTATGGCCATACATTCATGTGCAATCAGGAAAAATATTTACAAGTGAATGGTACGGGAGAAATTCTTTTCAAATAACAGAAATAATTCCTAAATGTACCATAAATATTAAACTGAATAGGGGAATAACTATGAAATATTTCTGAATTTGTTAGAAAACTTGTTAGTAATTTTTTATTAGAGACATTTACTTTTAGTCAAATATCAATCACTTCAGTAATGTTACAGAAAAAGAACTGAAATGAAAATATAATGGTAGTTTGAAGTTGATACCTTAAGTATTTGCAAAGTTATCGATGAAGTGCACTTAAGTGAAAATATAAGTGAAACTAGAAATGTGTCCATAGGACACGGATGCCCCGCTATGCATCATTTTCAGACACTCAAGTGCAATGTTGGGAATAATACGCGATACACTGCCCTTTCATGGTGAACATTTGTGTCAAGTTTTTTTGAAATCCCTCCATTTATAATGAAGTTACAGCCTGGACAAGAAAATTCTATTTTTGGTAACAGTGACCTTGACCTTGGACCTTCAGGCTTGGGTATTGTGCGGACACACTGCCTTTTCATGAACATTTGTGCAAAGTTATTTTAAAATCCCTCCATTTATAACAAAGTAACAGCCAGGACAAGATAATTCTATTTTGAGTAACAGTGACCTTGACCTTTGACCTACAGGCATGGGCATGGTACGTGACACACCGCCCTGTCATGGTGAACATTTGTGTCAAATTATTTTGAAATCCTTCCATTCATAACAAAGTTACAGCCTGGACAAGAAAATTCTATTTTTAGTAACAGTGACCTTGACCTTGGATCTACAGGCATGGGTATTGTGCGGACACACCGCCTTGTCATGGTGAACATTTGTGCCAAGATATTTTGAAATCCCTCCATTCATAACAAAGTAACAGCCTAGACAAGAAAATTCTATTTTTAGCAACAGTGACCTTGACCATTGACATACAGGCTTGGGCATGTACGTGACACACCGTCTTGATATGGTGAACAATTATACCAAGTTATTTAAAAACCCAATAAGAAATAACAAAGTTACAGAGCGGACACGATTTTGCAAGAAAATTCTATTTTTAGTAACAGTGACCTTGACTTTGGACCTACAGGCATGGGTATTGTACGCGACACACCGCCTTGTCATGGTGAACATTTGTGCCAAGTTATTTTGAAATCCCTCCATTCATAACGAAGTTAAGGGCCGACTGTATATTTTGCTTAACACAAAATGTAAGCGAAAAAGGGGCATAATTTGAAAAATATTGGAAGAAGGGTTATGGGTCTTGTTGGTTATGATGTAGATTTTGATGGTGAAAATATATTTCAAGTTTCAAGGCAATATCTCAATTAGTTTTAAAGTTAGAGGCAAAATGCATATTTTGCTTGACACAAAATATAAGAAAAAAGGGGCATAACTTGAAATATATTGACAGCAGAGTTATGGGTCTTGTTGGTAATGATGAAGAATTTGATGGTGAATATATATTCCAAGTTTCAAGTTGATATCTCAAGTAGTTTATAAGTTATGGACCAAAGTGCATATTTTCCTTAACGCAAAATTTAAGTGAAAAAGGGCCATAACTTGAAAAATATTGGAAGCAGAGTTATGGGTCTTGTTGGTAATGATGTAGAATTTGATGGTGAATATATATTCCAAGTTTCGAGTTGATATCATAAGTAGTTTTCAAGTAATGGACCAAAGTGCATTTTTTGTTTAACGGACGCCGACGCCGACACCGGGGCGAGTAGGATAGCTCCCCTATTCTTCGAATAGTCGAGCTAAAAATGAACCTATAATAATTAACACTTGGATAATACAGTATTAAGTTTTCACTAAACAACAGTTGGGCATTTGTGTTGATCTCTGGCACCATGTGATTTCCACATGGAATCTTCTGAAAAATTCATCAATATTTAACATGATCCAATAACAGGCATTTTTATTAAATTACCAAGTAAAACCAGTCATCAAAGAACTTTAGACTCCAGTCATTTGCTGATGCATCATTAAGACGCAATCTGGGACATTTACCGTACTTGACCTTTTGCTCCATGGGATGGCTTTTATCCAATTGGAAGACAGTGTAGATCCAGATCAGATGACATTAGATTATTTCTGACCATCACATGTGATAAAACCAGTATAAATATTGTAAAGGGTTAATAGTAATATCTCCACCTAGCTGTAATGCTTCAGCTAGAATTTTATTGCACATGTAATAAAACTGTATGTTCACTTGTTTAACTCTTTCGATCATGGATACACCTCTAACTATATGGGCAACCAGAATAGATCCAGATCTAGTTTGACTGTTCACTCTCTGATCAGAAGTAACATAAAGATTCTGAAAGTGAACAGTGTATATTCTGATCAGACAGCATGGATGTGCCGGCTTAGCTGATGAGATATTTTAACCCTTTCCTCCTTATACACCTTTATGGAGTTAGGCGCACAGTGTTGATCTGTGCCATATGATCAGGATCTGCACTGTTCTGTTTTTGATTTTTAATGTTATTCTTGACCAAAAAGCGCACAGTGCAGATCCTGATCAGACAGCATTGATGTACTGACTGATCTGGATCTACACTGGCCGCACACCCAATAAATTGTGTATATATGGAGTAAACTATTAACTAGAATGTGTCCTTGGACACTGATGCCCCCACTGCTGCAACAAAATTTGTAATAACAAAGGGCCATAACTCTGGTAAAAATGGTTGCAGGAAAAATTCCTTCCTTTACGATCATCTACACATCCTGCTTGATCATCTGTGCAAGTTTGAAAGAAATCCGCCTTATAGTTTAGGAGGAGTTGATGCCACAAGATTTGGATATGTACGTACGTACGTACGGATGGACGGAGGAGTGCAACTCTTTATGCCTCCCACTTTGTGGGGGTATAAAAATGTTTATAACAGTAACTGTTTATGTTGGCTCTCTTTGCCAACAGTAAACATCAGGAAAAAATTGAGTGAAATATTTTATACCAATCAGCTCATAGTATACAGAATGCAGAAAGTTTAGTTGTGAGTACTGTAAATGTCAACTTTTAATGTTCATGTAAAAACTTATTACAAAATGTCAAAGACCTAAACAAATTCACACCTGATCAGTTATTGTAACCAATACATTTCTTGTCATATCCCATGGTTTGGCATCTACACTGGTCACATCCTGGTCAGAAATAACCTAGTAAATCTAAATCTTAACAGTGTAAATGGGGTAACATGTAGAGTGGGCCCTCTCCCCTCATATGAAGTTTCATTTCACTGCTGTTTATTAATTTCCCCCATTTTGGATACAATTCTTTAATCAAACATTCACTCATACATGGCTTTAATCTGATGCTATTTTGTTGAAACAGGAAATTAATTTCTCGGTTCCAATGGAACCAATGGAACATGATTCTGATCACAATAGAACTTGTGAACTGCAATTTGTATCTGAAGAAATAAATGCATTTGAAGAAACAATCAGCTGGAAACATCGTCAATTAACAAACTTAGAAACTTTGTTGCATTAAAATTTACATTGGTGTTATGCAATTATATGAAGCTTATCCCTTGAGGGTTCGGAAATTTTGTATTTGTTCACCAACTGACTTTTTTACTTTTATGAAAGCAATATTTTTGTAATATAATTATCCCTTTACTGCACTGCACAGTATATGACTAAAAAATTTGCATGACTTATTTTTTGTTCAGGATCTACAGTTAACTTTTAGATTCAATAGGTTTTTTTTACCAAGCAATAAATAGTGTAGATCTAAAATAGATGGCACAGTGGCAAGGCTGATCTGGATCTACACTAGTCACCTATGTGATAGGTTTATCTTTGGTGTAAATGGGTGCCTGAGGTTATAGCTTGGAAAAAAAAAACAAGTGAAAGAACAAAGGAGTAATTATTTAACCCTTTACTCAATGAATACAGCTTATAACAAGTGCAACCAGTGTTGATCTATATTAGCCTGCAAATCTTATAAGGATCTACACCAATCGCATTAAGATACATTAAATTATTTCTGCAAAGTGAAATGTTTAGATCCCTATCATAATGCACTGATCGATGTGCAGGCTGATCTGGATCTACACAGGTTACACATGGAATATAACCCATATCTGATAAAGTTAAGGGTTGAGTCACTCTGATACATGTAAAAACAATTGGGTACTAACTCTAACACTGGCTGAAATGTTAATAGCCATGGATTCTAATACATTTAATAATAACCTGTCAACTACTTATCTATAATGGAGAGATAGCAGCATCCAAAACCAGATAATTTCTCCCCCAGAAGTTCTAGGATGCTGCAGGCACTGTATTGATCAATTCTATTGCTTATATAGCACTGACACTTTTGGGGCAAATCCTAAATTGGTCTTGTCATACTGAGCTAACAGATCTGTTACCCAGAACAAACACTGGATCAAGAAAACTGGGATATTTTCAAAATGTGGTAGACAAAACGTTTCATGAAATACCAAGTACAGTGAAATCTTGCTATTACGACCACTATTGTGACTGCACAAATATGGTTTTAACAGTGGAGTGGTCTTCATTTTACAGAAGAAAATAGTGATAAACTGTATAATGGGAAATTGGAATAGTGGTCTTATTAATAAGATAGTTTTAATTTTGAGGTCGTCTTAATTAGGGGTTTTACTGGTATAATTTGTTTTCAATTACAAATGAAATGTTTTGACAAGGACTGACGTATAAAACGTTCAGTATATGTATCCAATATTAAATAGTCATAATGGAAGACCAGGGCCTAAGATCATAAACTGGAAATTGCCAATTCAGCCAATAAGATGCTTGGGATTTCAGACTAGTCTCAAAATTAAGTTTATGATCAGTCAAATGCAATCTCACTGAATTCAGATCTTCAATCTCACTATAGTCAGATCTAACAAAACAAAACGTTAGATCAGAATTTGACCTATGAACATTGTATGAAAACTATAGTGGTTTTCCTAGATAACTATATTTAGAAACAGTTCATACAGAAAACATGATTCATAACGCTCACAAAATGATCTGAAAATGCCATTTCAATAAAAATCAATGCAATACCACATAAAATACACATATCTATAAAATATGCCTTAAACGGGGTGTCGACTCTTTCCAAGGTTTATAACACTGTGTATAGATGGATAAATATACAATATGATGCTTGGAATGCTTCAACAATTACAGCGATTAGTAGGTTGATGATAACAAAATTTGGGTGACTTGTCATCAGATAGTGTAGCATTTTTCAGGAGATGATTTAAATTGGAGTCAAATGGAGAAACAACACCAGCATCAGAGATACCACAACACTTGCATGGGAGTTATCACAGACCACAACACCAACAATGAAGATGCCACAAACCACAGCAATATCAGCATCAGATATGCCACTTACTGTGATATCATGTACCACATCTACAATATCCCAATAGCTCACTTGAGCAAAAGACTTATTTGTAATGAGTAAGATTTCTCAATGTTATAACTATTCAAAACACATTTGTTATTGTTTACATTGATGTCATATGCACATGGCTCTATTTATAGTTTTGAAATACCCCAGTTATGATTAACTAATCACATTCCTGGTTATTTTTAAGTGACCCAAGTTTCTGGGTCAATCAAGTCGGTAAACCAATGAAATCAAAGGATACAATGAACAGTGAAGGTCACAAAGACATACAACAAAGTGTAGTATATCACAAGTGAAGAAATTGCATAATACTCGAAGGAGTCTCAACTTAAACATGATTTGCTATTGAATTAAACATGATTTGCTATCATGGTTTACCTGTAGGTCTACAAATCAATAGATATAATAGTATTGCATTGTGCAAGATATTTCAAACCATTGACTTGGGAATGGGGTCAGTAGTAATAATACTAAGAGGTAACCTTAAGGGCAATAGTTGTATCTGTCTACCAAATGTCATTCATGTTTTTACTAAATCTGGCATATTGTCAATTATGTTAATGCTGACAGCATTCTCTGAAGGGCATTTTTAAAAACAGATTTCAATCAAAGTCAAATATCTATGATCATGTCTTCTTCATTTAATGTATATTCTTATGCATTAAATTTGCATCTTTTTAATGATGGAAGTTTTTTCATACCCAGATTCGAAATTTGAATAAAAGTTTCTTACTCCTGCAAAGTTCAAAATCTAGTCATTTAGATTCGTTATCTGCATTTTTAGCAATCAGCCTTTTGGAAATGCTTGCAGGGGTTATTTAAAGGAAGAGGGGAAGACGCTGGACGCTGGTCAAAAGGGGAAAAATGAGTGAAAAATACAAAATTGGGGAAAATTTAGTTTATTATACACTTTTAGCTACAGTGAATGTTTATACTCAAGTTTATGCTTCTGTCTTTCTATTTTTACTTTACTTTTCATTACCAAACAGTCTATTTAGCATACAGAGGCATGTCTCTTTGTTATCTATTCTTAAACAGTACAAGAATAAGTTTATTTATACTTGCTCACTTTCAGAGCCTGCTTAAAATGTATCCATTAATTAAGATTTCCAGAAATCTTTTCTTTAGGCCAGTGCTTGGGCAGTTATTGATAATTTCCAACTTAATTGCTGAATTCCCCAGGTACTTTGACTTTTAAATGTCGCGATAATTAATTTTTATTGTAGTTGTGAGTCACATCGTAAATTTGGACTTCAATGAATACGCTGGAAGATACGGGATATAAAATTCTTGGGATACAAATGATTGCCCGGCACAGTTTTGAATTTGTGATTCACTTGACGATTCGTATTTTTGTGATAGAACATGGCGCCGTATTCTGTTGTTCGTATTTTGCATTCTTCTTCGTTCGCTTTACCTGATAGTGCAAACAAGCCGCATCCGTTTAAAAGCATGACGAAGACAATATACGACTACTAGCAATTTACTCAGTTAATCATCAATTAATTGTCAATTTCAAAACAACAGATTCTTTTTTTGCCCGGTGTCAGAATACATTCCTCGGCGATAATTAGATCGGCGCGCGCTTGCGTTTAATCGACTGGTTGGTATTTTTAAAGTGGGCGGAGCTTATTGTTTTAGCAACATTTTTTACTATCTTATTGTAAACGGTGTGTCTTGAAAGATTATAGGTGGGGTTTAAATTTACTACAACTGCCTATGTTGATGGTTGTGATTTTCTTTTTCGGAGGTCCGCGGGACGTATGTTATCGAGAAATTCGGCGGACAAGTGGTATTTTAGCCGTAATTTACGCTCGCTAACTGTACTCAACTGTTGTAAAATCCATTTAACACTGGCAGGTAGAATGCCTTTATTCCCAACACAACGATAATCCAGTACCAGTAATGTTAAAGTTGACGACCTGGATACAGTTTCTGTGACGTAGAATCTAAATTTAGTAACATTCGTCAAATAATACTAGGTTCCGTACGTACATGTACCTAATTTCTAACAAATATTCGTGAAAATTGTGCAGAATTCAGATGAAATAGATTAAACATAACTATAAATTAAGCTTCTGTTTATGTTTTGCTAAAATATTATCAATTTTCAAGGGGGAAAGTGATTTTTGTTGGGGAAAAAATTTTCATTGGGGAATTTTTTTTCCAGGGGAAGACGCCGACTATCGGCATCAGTTTGTTAAGGAAAAAAACCCTGGCTTGAAAACTTTTAGAGCTGAATTTATGTATTGGACTAGCCTTAAAACAATTGGAGCCATTCCATTCATTGTTCAAAGGAGTATTTTACAGTAATGTATAAGGGTTGATCAGAAAGTTCGTAGAATGGTGCTATAACTTGACAACTAACAAGCGCAGACATTTAAAATTTTAATATGATATAGCCCGATATCTCATGAACAAAATCTGAAAAAATCATAACAATATCATAACAAATATAAAATCTATATAAGAAATAGCAAACACAATAAACTCGACCCAGAGCACCCCGGGGTTACATAAACGACGTCGAAATCGATGTCGCGTCAACGTCTCACAACCGCAACAAGCGCAAATGTCATAGGATTAACTACAACTTTTCAATAAAGTCACCCTGAAACTGTATACATCTCTGATGTCTGTGAATCCACGCAGAGAACACGTTCCGGTACCAAGTCTCTTTGAAGTCGGCGATAATCTTGTGCAACGCCTGTCGTAGTTCCAGTAGGCCGCTGTAACGGTTACCTAGCAATCTGGACTTCACCTGCAGAGACAATTGCATAACAGTCATGTGTAAATGTTCATGAAGAATATTCCACACCGTTCCGAAGGCGATTCCCATTCCATCAACTACATCTCTAATAGTGCGCCGACGGTCTTCTTCAATGAACGTCTTCACTGACGCCACTAACGTCGGCGTAATAACGGATGGTCTCCCTGAGCGTGCATCATCGCTTATGTTTGATCTGCCATCCTTGAAGCGTTTTAACCACTTGAAAACAGTAGCTTTCTTCATATCTTTGGTGTGTTTAGCCCTCTGCGTAGTATTATACGTTTCTCTGGCTGAATATCCTAAATTGAAGCAAAATTTTACTGCCGCTCGCGATTCTTCATTTTCTGGAAGTACCATAATGGACGTTGTGTGTGAACGATGTGTGTCACTCAAATGTACATTGAATGCTTTGTATACATCGCATGACGTCAGAATCAACGTGAAAAAATTTAGTTGACGTCACGTCAATAGCAGACAATATTTCGCGGAATTTCGCTAAAAAACAAGGGTCAAAGTCGTGCCAGGTGATACTTACATTGCTTTAAATTTTGGCGTGCTCCGGGGTAACGTTGGGTGGTGATTATAAATATTCATAAAAATGAAACTAACTGTTCGATTTTAAAAATTTCTGGTTAAAATATTTAAAATAAATGGAAAAATATTTTTTTAAAATTTGAAGCGCATAGAACGTCATATATAGAAGTTATAGCACCATTCTAGGAACTTTCTGATCAACCCTCGTATTTACTGGATTGATAAACTGAATAGCACCAGCAGTGGAGATCTAATCAGACTGTCACATCAGGCTGTTCTGGGTCTATGTTGGTCACAAATGCCAGAACAGCTGCACTTGGCATTTACATACTTGCAGTTATCTCCCTTTATAATTAAATATCTCATCAATTTCTTCAAGAACATGCATTAATGATGTATAACTAGAATTCTTTTCTGTGAAGTAACTAGAAATAGACTAACATTGGTCTGACTTCAGATAATAACTTGAGTAATGTCTCATGATACCAAAAAAAAAAAATCAATTGTTACAATATATTATGCTAAAGACTGAGGCGATGGGATATAATGGTTCATAAAGAATATCATTAGCAGACATTAAAAAACAAGATAATACCATGTTTATCAGCCAATATTTACATTCCTATTGATTTCTTCGTTTAAAAAAATTCGGTTCATTTTGCATGAACCGCATGACCCGTAATGACGTCAGTTACGTCATGGCTGTTACTATTGAAAACTCCCACGTATTACTCCCCCTTTTCACTTAATACTAATTTTTGAAAGCATTCGACTTAAGTTTATTTAAAGAAAAAAATGAATAAAATGTAAATATAAGTAATGATTCTTATTTTGGTGCGGTTCATGCAGATTGGACGTGCACGCGAGAGCTGGCAAATTTACCATAAAGCGCTAGCGCGCTTTATGGATTTGCCAGCTCTCGCGTGCACGTCCAATCTGCATGAACCGCACCAAAATAAGAATCATTCCTTAAGTGTATACCTATATTGTATTCCCACAAGACTAGTACTTGGTGTCTAACCCTTTACTCCTTATACATATGCACCTTTTATCACATGGGTGACCAGTGTAGATCCAGATCAGCCGGCATATCTGTGGCATCTGAACAGGATCATTACTGTTCGCTTTTAGATCCATGGGTTATTTAGACCTAGAAGCAAACAGTGCAAATCCTGATCAGATGGCACAGATGTGCGGGCTGATCTGGATCTATACAGTTAACCAACCCAATAAAGATGTATTTATAGATAAAAAGGATAAAACATCAAGGTTGGTAATTTCAAACTTTATGCAATAGACTGTAGGTTTCAGTACAGTCTGCCAAAGAAAATGTTTTATCCATTCATTATTTTGACAAACAACCAACATAAGTTGTTTGGATTTTTTTCTGTTATGTTGTAATAGCATACATAATATTATTATTACATTTGCACACAAACTTTAAATTTTTATTGTTTTTATTTAAATTCAAAAACAGTTTACTTTGCTTTGATGGAGTTCAATAAATTTCAAAATAAAAACAATGAAAATTAACCAATGAATGAATGTCTATCCCCTTCATACAAACAAAAAATACTCAAAATGAACTGTGAGAGTTGTGTTTAGCTTCAGTCGAGAATTTAATGACTAAATAGCTGGATGTATTAAGGCAATAGAAAATTAATTCCTAGATTCTCATCCAAATTTTGGGAAAAAATGGGGCGGGTTTTATTTTTTATTTTTTATTAATCATTCTCACTGTTTCTAGTGACGCTTGTGTACTGCAAAGATAAATAAGCGTCTAGCCGACTATGAATAGCCGATTCGCACTTAAATGTTTCGTACAGTGTTTGTGTACTCTACCGATTTGTACTTGTAGTGTAAATTTTGATGTACAATTTTTTTTTCAAGATAAAAAACGTTGGGGCGGAGTGATTTTCAAGGGGCGGGCGGGAATGAGAATCTAGGAATGAATTTTCTATTGCCTAACCCTTTACTCCATAGATACACCTTTATTGCATGGGCTAACAGTGTTGATCCAGATCAGCTAGCACATCCATCCCATATGATCAGGATCTACACTGCTTGCTTTTAGATTACTACAGATTACGATTTCAATTAGGTATTCAAGAAAATTGGTGAGACTGAGAAGTAATGCAAATAATGCATGCAACAACAAAGTTGTCAATCATTTCTGTCTGGCTAAGAAAGAATGTCATCTGTAGAAGCTTAACTCTTGGATCCATTCAGCTAGTCAAATATATAACCCCTTTACTCAAATGATAAGCTTTTATCACAAGGAAGAACAGTGTAGATCCAGATCAGCCAGCACAACCCTCTAGTCTGATCAGGATCTTCACTGTTCCCTTTTTGATGTAAAATAACCTAATGAATCGAAATAGTGAACAGTGCAGATCCTCATCAGTTGGCATGGATGTGCAGCCTGGTCTGGATCTACACTGTTTGCCAATGCAATAAAGATGTACAATATTATACGAAATTGTTAAGAAAAGAAACATCTAATACTGCTCTGTATGACAGTATTGGAGATGAAATCCATTGACTGACACTGAACTAATTGTACATTTCTCAACCCTCGTCTCTATGTAGACCCTATAATAAGCAGCATCTACACTGGTGGTTGAAAAGGTTTTAAAACAATTGTAAATAAATTTTTATTTCAGAGAGTCTTAAAGCCTGTTATGAATTCATCAGAATACAATTATTTTAAAAGCTCCTGTAAATCACTCTTCCACCTCAAATATGTATGTAAAATCTCTGAGACTCTGTTTCCAATGCTTTTACAATGCAATCCCCACAGCTTCCAGCTGTTGTGTGGAGGAAGGCACCAAGCCGACATGCTTACATAAACCCATCAAACATTGGCAACTAAACACCAAAGGAACTCAGCAATTTAAGCTATATCATCAAATATTCAATATAAAAAATTTTCTGTTAACAATAATCGCTAGGTAAATTGCATTCTAAACCAAACACGTGTGTGAAATATTTTATGAATAGTGTTAAGAAAAGAATAAACACTGGAATGTTCAAAAAAAAATTAAAAACCTGATTTTCAGTAAAGGTTAATTTCTAATGTGTTATATCCAACACATGAAAAATAATTTATATAAATGAAAAATTATTTACCATTTGTTAGAAATCAAAATGCTGCTCAGGATATTAAGTTCTACAAGAGCCAGTAACTAAGCCCACTGACTTGTCTTGCTTCTGAGACACAGAGCAACTCCAATTAATACATGTACTTTTACTTTCCATGTAAAACTAAGATTGGAGACCAGTAAAACTGAGATAGGCTAAATACAAACTTGTCTCCATTTCAGCCAATCAGATGTTTGAGATTTGAGACTGGTTTCCATTCTTAGTTTAAAGTCTTGGACTTGTTTCTTTTCAGCCAATCAGATGTTTGCGATTTAAGACTGTTCTTCATGTTTAGTTTTATCATCTTGGGGCCCTGGAAACACCAAATTTATCATTGGGGCCATGAACATTCAATCTGACAGACTATGCCATAAAGACTATACAGTTTTCAGGAAATTGACTGGCACAATTGACAGTTTAAGATCAACTAGATATATGTCTGTTGCTGACATTTATTATAGTCGGCTTTAACATACATGTAGCACACACAGTCCATGTCTTTGTCCCTATCACCTTGCTGTAAGTTAACAATATTATCTTACATTATTCATAACCTACATTATTTATCAACTGCTAGAAACAAAGGTTCAAGCTTGACAGAGGTTCAATCAAGTCTGCTTTAAAAGAATTTGGATCAATGTTCAAATCTACTTTTTAAGAATTTCAAACAATGTTAAAGCACTTTAGTATTTTGACCAAGATTTAAGTCTGCTTCACTACAGCTCAAATCCATCACTGAAGAATTTCACCACAAGCTTCAAGCCTTACAGAACTAGTGATGAATTCTGGAAAATGTTCAAGCCTACAACCAACATTCAAGTCCAGAAAAAGTTTATCATGGTTCAAGTCCATTCTGCACTCCACATTTTAAACTTAAGAACCCAAAACCCCTCCTCAAGAACCCAACACCCCTCCTTAAGAACCCAACACCCCTCCTCAAGAACCCAACACCCCTCCTCAAGAACCCAACACCCATCCTCAAGAACCCAACACCCATCCTCAAGAACCCAACACCCATCCTCAAGAACCCAACACCCATCCTCAAGAACCCAACACCCCTCCTCAAGAACCCAACACCCATCCTCAAGAACCCAACACCCATCCTCAAGAACCCAACACCCCTCCTCAAGAACCCAACAACCCTCCTCAAGAACCCAACGTCCCTCCTCAAGAATCCAACACCCTCCTCAAGAACCCAACACCCCTCCTCAAGAACCCAACACCCATCCTCAAGAACCCAACACCCATCCTCAAGAACCCAACACCCATCCTCAAGAACCCAACACACATCCTCAAGAACCCAACACCCATCCTCAAGAACCCAACACCCATCCTCAAGAACCCAACACCCATCCTCAAGAACCCAACACCCATCCTCAAGAACCCAACACCCATCCTCAAGAACCCAACACCCATCCTCAAGAACCCAACACACATCCTCAAGAACCCAACACCCATCCTCAAGAACCCAACACCCATCCTCAAGAACCCAACACCCATCCTCAAGAACCCAACACACATCCTCAAGAACCCAACACCCCTCCTCAACAACCCAACACCCATCCTCAAGAACCCAACACCCATCCTCAAGAACCCAACACTGGAGGTATATGCTGCTAACCTCTCAGTCCTCACTGAATCACAGGTACTAGACAAGCCTATGTTTCAAATGTGGCTGCTTATAATCCCTTTACCCCACATATAGGCATTTTTACATGTGTGCAACCAGTGTAGATCCAGATCAGCTGGCGAATCTATGCTGTCTGATCTGGATCTGCACTGGTTGCATCTTGGTCAGAAATAACCTAATGGTACCTAAGGGGGAACAGTGTGATCATGCTCAGATAGCACAGATGTGCAGGCTGATCTGGATCTATACTGTTTGCCCATGTGATAAAGATGTATCTTTTGAGCATACCATTCAGTCTTCTGTTTTTATTTACTGTTTTTTGAGATGAAATCTGTAAAACACACCCCATGCACCAAGTTTTAGCTACAGTTTTTGTTCAGATACATAATGAACTTAAAGAGGTGAAGAGTCTAGATTAACATAGACACTTATTGTTTATTAAAATAGATTGCCAAGAAATATTGCCTTCTGTTTGGAAGTGATCAATAACTATACTAATTTTGTTTGGGGAAATAAATATTCTTTTAAATGAGAATTTAGTCTGGGATCAGTTATAAACTATTAAAACAAAAACACAGGTAAATATGCACCCATAAAATGAAGAATGCTACACTTTTCACGTTTAGACTTTTTAGTTTATTTCTGAGCAAAAAGCAAAAAAAGTAGATGCAGATCAGACAGCACAGATAAAAGGTGTGTCTATTGAGTAAAAGTTAGGTAAAACAATAACCATAATTTGCATTTAATTTATTTAAGATTGACAAGAAAATATTTAATATTCATGCTGATTATGCAGGCAGATGGATTCATGAGGAATATAGAATTGCACATAACTATATTTCCAAAAAAGGGACATAAATCTGGTAAAAATGGTCACAGGAAAAAATACTTTCTTTACACATCCTTCTTGATCATCTGTGTAAGTTTGAAAGCCACAGGCAACTTCATGGAGGCATAAAAATGAAAATCATGAATTAAAAAAACTGACAAAAATGCCTTTTTACCAAAAGATATTAAAATGTATGCCCACAAATATAACTTGACTGTCTAAAATCCCTAAAAACATAAATGAAGCTTCAAATCAATCCTGTAAGTGGTTACTGAGATATGTAGTTGACAGAAGCTTGCACTTTATTTTCTATGTCAAACAAAGGGCATTACCCATATATGCACCTAATTTAATTAGGAGTTGTATAACATGATTGACTGTTATCCCTAAAGACATTAGTTCATTCTCAAATCAATTAAATAACTGATTTCTGAGACAAATGCATGACTGTAGCTTGCATGCAAAACTTAGTCAAACTAGAAATGTGTCCATAGGACACGGATGCCCCCGCTATGCATCGTTTTCAGATACTAAAGTGCAATGATGGGAATAATAGCATTTCAAAGACAGTGATGTTCGAGTAATTATAAGAATATGCATAAACTTGATGATCAAGTAAATTATTTGTATTTGTGGCACTGTTGTCTTCTCATTACGGAAATGTCTGTGAAGAAGTTGGTGGTAATGCAATACAATGTCATAGTGAACATTTGTGCCAAGTTATTTTGAAATCTTTTCCTTCATAAAGAAGTTATAGCCCGAACAAGTAAATTCAAGTTTTAATAACTGTGACCTTGACCTTGGACTTACAGGCATGGGTAATGTACGCAACACACCACCTTGTCATGGTGAACATTTGTGCCATGTTATTTTGAAAATCCTCCATTCAAAACAGTTATAGCCCGGACAAGGAAATTCTATTTTTAGTAACAGTCACCTTGACCTTGGACCTACAGGCATGGACATGGTACACGACTCACCACCTTGTCATGGTGAACATTTCTGCCAAGTTATTTTGAAATTACTCTATTCCTAACGTAGTTACAACCCTGACAAGAAAATTCTATTTTAGTGACAGTGACCTTGACCTTGGACCTACAGGCATGGGCATGGTACGGGACACACCATCTTGTCATGATGAACATTTGTGTCAAGTTATTTTGAAATCAATCTATTCCTAACAAAGTTACAGCCCGGACAAGAGAATTCTATTTTTAGTAACAGTGACCTTGACCTACAGGCATGGGCATGGTACGCGATACACCGCCCTGTCATGGTGAACATTTGTGTCAAGTTATTTTGAAATCCCTCCATTTATAATGAAGTTACAGCCCAGACAAGAAAATTCTATTTTTAGTAACAGTGACCTTGACCTTGGACCTTCAGGCTTGGGTATTGTGCGGACACACTGCCTTGTCATAGTGAACATTTGTGCAAAGTTATTTTGAAATCCCTCCATTCATAACAAAGTAACAGCCCTGACAAGAGAATTCTATTTTTAGTAACAGTGACCTTGACCTTTGACCAACAGGCATGGGCATGGTATTTGACACATTGCCCTGTCATGGTAAACATTTGTGCCAAGTTATTTTGAAATCCCTCCATTCATAACAAAGTAACAGCCCGGACAAGAAAATTCTATTTTTAGTAACAGTGACCTTGACCTTCCACCTAAAGGCTTGTGCATGTACGTGACATACCGTCTTGATATGGTGAACAATTATACCAAGTTATTTAAAAATCCAATAAGAAATAACAAAGTTACAGAGCGGACAAGATTTTGCAAGAAAATTCTATTTTTAGTAACAGTGACCTTGACCTTGGACCTACAGGCATGGGTATTGTCATGACACACCGCCTTGTTATGGTGAACATTAATTTGTGCCAAGTTATTTTGAAATCCCTCCATTCCAAACAAAGTTAAGGGCAAAGTGTATATTTTTATTTTTCTTAAACCAAAAAGTAAGTGAAAAAGGGGCATAATTTGAAAAATACTGGAAGCAGGGTTATGGGTCTTGTTGGTTATGATGTAGATTTTGATGATGAAAATATATTTCAAGTTTCAAGGCAGTATCTCAAGTAGTTTTAAAGTTATGGGCAAAATGCATATTTTGCTTAACACAAAATATAAGAAACAAGATATATTCCTATTAAAACTAATGTAAATGGAAGTATCAAAGGGCCATAACTTCTGAACGGAACAGGTAAGAGCAAAACCCCACCTTTATGCACAACAACGTATCAGGCCAAGCATTGCGGTTAAGTTTCATCAAATTCCCAGCAGAGGTGTAGGAGGAGTTGCGTTCACGAGATATACTCCTATTAAAACTAATGTAGGGGTAAATGGAAGTTTCAAAGGGCCATAACTTCCGAACGGAACATGTAAGAGCGAAACCCCACCTTTATGCACAACAACATATCAGGCTAAGCATGGTGGTCAAGTTTCCTTGAATTCCCACCAGTAGTGTAGGAGGAGTTGTGTTCACGAGATATACTCCTATGAAAACTAATGTAAATGGAAGTATCAAAGGGCCATAACTTCTGAACGGAACATGTAAGAGTGAAACCCCACCTTTATGCACAACAACATATCAGGCCAAGCATTGTGGTCAAGTTTCATTAAATTCCCACCAGTAGTGTAGGAGGAGTTGCGTTCACGAGATATACTCCTATTAAAACTAATGTAAATGGAAGTATCAAAGGGCCATAACTTCTGAATGGAACAGGTAAGAGCGAAACCCCACCTTCATGCACAACAACATATCAGGCCAAGCATTGTGGTCAAGTTTCATTAAATTCCCACCAGTAGTGTAGGAGGAGTTGCAACTCTTAATGCCCGTCGCCATTTCATGGCGGGGGCATAAAAATCTTAATTATTTATATTAAATTCAATCAAAGAATATAGAACTTTATTGTCTGATATCCCTCAGTGCTAGCTAATCTGGATCTACACTAGTCAATTCTTGGTCAGAAATAACCTGATGAATCTTAAAGCAACTAGTGGCATAGATGGCAGGCTGGTCTGGATCTACAATGTTCACAGGTGTATCTATGAAGTAAAGGGTTAATAATTCAAGTTGTAACAGCAATATTGATGCAAATGTGACTGTAATAGCCCTTCTGAATTTCTGAGTAGTTGAAAAGTGATGGGTGATGACAAGAGATCTCAGTTGAAGCCATATTTTTACAACTGCTGAACAATAAGTGAAAATCAATTTCAAGGATAAGCCTGGACAATCACTCCTCTTTAATATAATAAAATTACTAGATCAGTAAAAGGTCAACTTTTCTGTTTAACTTAGAAAACTGGTGTATCAATATTTACAATAAAATCAAAACATTTCAATCTTAATCAACTTTTTTGTTGGCCTTCCAAACTTGTGTGCACAACAAAATTATCATTTCTTTCTTTGGCACAAATTGCATGTTAAGCTTACACTACACATTTACTGATATATGAAGCAGATTTGTCTAGTACATTACATTGAACAAACATTTACTGATATATGAAGCAGATTTGTCTAGTACATTACATTGAACAAATGTTAAAATAGAACAAATATACTACATTTAGATGAAATAAGTCTCCATAGTTTTCAAGGCTTTGAAAAAAAAACTCAATTCAGACTATCAACCTTAAATCAAGTATATACATGTAATCCATAGAAGTTCATGAACATCAAAATGCAAGTGTTAATAAACCGTCACCAGAGTACAGAAAGGTTATCCCAAAATGCAATAGACTGCATTGATTTCAAAATACCAGGAATGATGAATGGGTCCAATACAATCAGTGAATAAAGTAATGAAACTGTAACATTGCATGACCAGATTTCTAAATTCTTCAAAGGTTTTATAGTTAACAGAGACAGAAATATTAACAACCAAATTCAACTTTTAGATACATGTATTATATGGCTGGGTCTATGGGAAGTTTTAAGACCTGTATTTTAACTTTTAACATCATTATTTAGTTATTTTGGTTTGAAATTATGGCAACAGGAATAGTTTGTAAAATCACGTAATGGACATTGATGGACACATGGCAATGTTTTCATACTTTATACAGCTTGGTGGTGATTATGTTTTGACAATTATATTTAAATGTGCATTATTTCTATTTTCAGACAAAATCCAACTGGAAACAGAAAAATTAAATGTTTTTTTATTATTTTCTAAAACACGGGGAAAAGATAATTTGTTCTATTAATAATGTCTATTAAATCAGCCCTTTCCTCACCGCCCCACCACCCAACCCCCCCCACCCCCCCCAAAAAAAAAAAAACACTACAAAGCTGAACAGTTTAGACCTCTGATGATGTGCTGGCTGATCTGGCTCTAAACAGGTTCAAATGGGATTTAAGGCATCATTTATACTCAAGATTTATCAGAAGCACTTAATGGTTCATCTTTGTTGCCAGTCAGCAGCATTTCAATTGAAACAAATCCTCTTAAGCTATTTTTTACTAAACCAAACAATACAGGATTTTACCAGTTCTTGGACTTAAATGTATTTGCACATTTCAACACTTCAATCTTTGCCAAACAAAAATACTATCAACATCAGCAATATTAAGAATGTTAAGAGTGGACTGGTGCGAAATTATGACTCCTGAAATGCCATCAAGGAACTCAGTTCTTCCTAACCCAACCTCTCTCCAAAACACAATTTGGAGTGTACAACCTAACAATGGGTCAGTTTTGATTTTTGACTGATAGTTTTGCGGCCTTGATAGATTTTGCAACCAAAATAAAGTCTTAGATAGTAAGCTGAAATAAGCTTCCTGAAGCTTCCATGCAAACATATTTTGGCCATACACAAAACAATTTTGCAGGGCTTTTTCTCCTTCTTTAGAAGGGGCCGTTTATGGATGCCTACCCTTCAGAAAATTTCTTTAAAATCATGCAGTTTTCCCCGAAAAGAATTTTACATTAGGGTTTTTCATTCCCTTCAAAGGAAAAATCATGATGTTTTCCCCAAAATTATAGGGTGTGGGTCCCTTCTGGCATTGAAAAAAAGCCCTGTTTGATATATGTATCTGACATGAAATGACATATTTTAACTGCCCAAAATATTGAAAATATAATAACAGAATTAAAATAGTAGACTGTGAAAAAAAAACACACTGCAACTTGTCCAAAGCTAGTACTTTATATATAGTTTTATACTATGTTAATTAGTCGAGTATGGCACTGGTATTATTTTGTAATCTGGATAATTAAATAAATTATGTAGTAAAACTAGTATATTGTTTTCCAATACTGTAAGCTTAACATGGAACTTTATTGCATGTTATAGAACATTTGTTAAAATATGCATGCAAATGGTAGTTGCTTGACAGCAGTTAACTGAAGTTTAGGACTTCATTTATTTTATCTATGGAAGACAAAAGTGGTTTGTCAAATACTGACAAGAAACTATATGCTTAATGTAAGAATACCATTTCCAAATGTTCAAAGATATGTAATAAATATGATTAATGAAACTGGATATTATGCAGAAAAAATAATATGAGTGATGAAAATAAAATGTTCAATAGAACAGGTAATTTAAACAATAATATTCTGACTCCTTTAACATTGTTTTTTCTGGGAAATGAAAATTTACAGAAAAACTACCTCCAAAAACTGCTAAAAACATATAAATTGAATTTAAATTGAAAGTAGCTTGAGTGTGTAGCAGTTGTCTTCTACAAATAAGTATAAATTCAAAAATACTTAAAACTGAATATGTGTGTCTTCATTGTCTTCCATTCCCTGTGGTGAACCTCAAAATTGTAACTGTACAGTACCTCTTGCTCCGATTCGTCTTTGAAACATAAACAAGCAGCTCTACGACGATATCCATCCTCATCATACGTTCTAACGGAATTAATTTTCTCTTTAACCATATCAAAGCCACGCAAAAACTGGCTCTTATATTTAATTTATTTCTTGAGCATGTTTCTTATAAATTTTTATGAAAGTCTCGATTGTCAGACGTTGTTTATATTGACAATAAAGCGTTCTATAGATTCTGATTTCAGGCACATGACGACAAAATATTTTCCTCCTGTGTTTTCACACATAGACTGGTACCCCATTCGTCTATGCGATTTGCTCGGGAGTTGCGCACGAGCGCAACAGACACAGCAGGTGATTAAGTTGATCGTTATGCTCACCTATTTGTTTTCACGACGGTGGCAAAAGAGTTTATGAATAGGGAAATCTTTTATTCCCGTCATTGTGTTCTTGCTGATTTGTCTCCAGCGGCTCTGGCCTCGGTAAGGTCGGCATACCCGCATTTTTGCTTGACAATACTATTCGCTTCTTATGTTTTATATGTTTGTGTGCTTTTGCATACAACATTGTCGAGTTGGTGAGTGGGTAGGACTAATATATCACGAAAACAACTTACATACTTGATGAGAACCTGTTGGTCAAGTCTGAGCTTAGTTCACCCTAGAACCTGGTTTAAACATCCAATGGCAAATTTGTTTTGCCACTGACCGTTCCAAGGCGGTACCCCAAAATTTCTCTTTTTTTATTAATTGCTGGTGGCGCCTTATTTGAAAATGATTTTCTTGTAAGCGTGGGGAATACCGCCTATTTTAAACCTTAAGGAAAGATAACTGACGCTCACTAAGGATTCTCTCAATGCTATTAACCGCCAGACAAAATTGGTTTACTACTGTCTGCTACTCTGCTGAAGTACAGACATGTGCAGTGAAACAGTCGAGGTTTAAACCTGGTTCCATGGTGCACCAACTTCACACTTGCCCCGAAAGGTTCAGCTATGAACAAACAAGTTAAAGTTGTCTTGGTGAAATAACTCCAACCCATCCATCCACCCTACAATGTTGCATGCAAAAGCAAACAAACATATAAACATAAGAAGAAAATAGCATTGTGATAAAGCAAAAGGGCGGGAACTCAATGGCCTTATCGATGCCAAAGCCACTGGAGTCAAATCAACAAGAACACGAAATAGGGATAAAAGAAAAAGATCGAGCTTTTAGGTTATAAACCTTCATAAACTCTTAAAACCCTGCCATCGTCGTGCAACCAAAGAGGTAAGCATAACGATCAACTGTAGATGGGTTAATCAACAGGCATGCAAAGCGCTGTAGAATATCATGTTGGTAACCGTTCTTTTTTAATTTACAGATGGTTTACGAAATACGTGGAGAACTTAAAAATTGGTGGGTTGGAGTTATTTCACGTAGAAAACTTGTACTTGTTTGTTTATATGAGAACCCATTGGGGCAAGAGTGAGGTTGGTGCACCCTAAAACCTGGTATATACCCCCAAATTGTTTGCCAGTGACCATTTCAAAGTGATAACCCTTCGTCCAGGTTCATTTTCGTTTGTGGCGTCTTTTTTTTAAACGGATCATTATATTTCCATGCTCTCTTCTCCTTTGTACATTGTTATATATGTCATATTTTTATTACATAAGTGAATAGCCATCGACACCGAAAAATAAGCGGTATTCCCTAAGCTTACAAGTAAAATACATTCTGCTGGAGATTAACAACATAACACCATTTAGTGTTACGTTTATAAATACAAAGAACTCGGGGTCATATTACAAGATGCATGTATCATTATCCCAAAAAGGGTTGCTGATAGCAATTTGATGCCACTTCACAGTGTCGGTCACTGATTTATTGCCATACATATGTTTGGAATGCCTACTATACTGAGATATGTTAAACCTTTGAGTTGCAAAAAAGCTGCACAATGCTTGCAACATCGCTATTTACACCCTCTAGTTGCTGGTTGAATAAAGTATAAGCCGTACCTCTTCTTCTGTTTATCACAAATGGTGCATATTTACTCTTTATCTATGTCAACTTTTATCATGAATTATTGTGATGAGCAATAGGCCTAGTTGATAAGAAGCTGGAGGGAAAATTTTAAAATAGATACAGAAAGCAAGTGTGACGTAATCCAGCAGCCAATCAGAGGCCTCTAGTTTTTGGTTTGCAACAGTCGTTTATTTTGTGATAACGACGGAGAAAGAGTCTAACAGCAATCGCTTTTAAAATAGAGGTATAAACCTTGGTAAATTCGCAAAATCATGCTAGTGTGTTTCTTACGAAAACTTTAACCGGAAGCCGGTCGAAAAAATCGCGGCTACCCGGTAAATCAAGTTATTTTTTGTAAATTCTCACACAACAGTAAGTAAGAAAAAAGTTTTTTGTGGAAAAAATAATACGTATTCAAAACCACCATTTACTGTGGTAAAAGATCTAAAAAGAGTTTTGATTTTCAAATGTTACACATTATCGCCTTCCGCATTTCGAAAGTAAAAAAGATGAAAGAAAAAATATGTGAACTCTACGAAGACATCACAGACACCTGTTTAGGGATTCTATTCCGGAGCCTTCGATATACAGAATAGAAAACAAAATAACACCCTTCGTTGACCACTTAATTACTGTTAACACATTTTAAGATTCCCTGTGATTTATGCTGTCCGGTAATCTTGCGCAAAGACTTGTATGGTTATTTAAAAAATAGATATGCATCATCACATATTCTCGCCTATGCACACGGCCTGCGTTATCTCGAATCACATGATCGCCATCTTTGATACCGAAAGCCTACGTCAATTTGGTCTATCATTAAAACTTTTTTAATTGAACGGTAAATACAAATTTGACTTGAATTAATTTTAAGAAAGATGCATATTCTTCATCATGAAACTAAGGTTTACTATTTATTTATTGATATAACAAACAAAATCACCAAAATTGCAACATACCGTTCAAAGTGTATTGGCCAGCAGAAAGCGAACATACAATGTGAAATGCAAATCATATCATACCTTACAAGGGCCTTAAAAAGATGTGATAATTTAATCAATATGTTCAAGAAGTATATCAAAAAATCATAACATGAAGATCGATTAAAAGTGATGTAAACATGATTAAACTCCAATCAACACGTAATTATTGCCTATCGAATCGGCTACAAGATGGCGGATTATATAAAGTGAAAATAACGCTTTGTCATGTGACGAGATTCTCGTCCAGTCCACGCATCAAAACGAGATTTACTATATCAGTCACAGAGAGATGCAAATCTGTGTAATATATAGGTCTTTGAAATATATTAAAAGATGAAGTGCCTCTGAGGAACCATAAAATTTCCCTTTTTTATTTATTTACTTTTCTATTTATTTGACATGAGAAAAAAGGAACTTGATGCTTATGCAGGCAAAATATCATTCGCGGATTGTGCGCATTCATTTTTTTGATAGATTGACAGGAACTGATGCAAATGTGGTCTGAATTCACTAACTTCAGCAAATAAAATGGAATTGTACGTGTTTTGTAATTCCTTTCAAATGTGTTTTAAGAATTATGTCTATCACATGACACACATTTCTGGGCTAGATGATGAAATAAGAATTATTTGCTAAAATTATCGGAAAATAGGACAGTGGGCGTGTCCATGAATAATTACGATGATGTAAATTTTTAGGACAGGTATTAATTTTCAACATGCTTACTTTTAGATGTTTTTAACATAGGTCCAAAAATAATCGTTTGTTGAGATATTTTCACAAAGGGACTGTAAAACACTTTCAGGGATGTCAGTAGACTACTGCACAAGATGACAGGATGCGCAAGATCACTGGACACGACTGTACTATAGTCGTTTCCGCTAGGGATTAAACAATGATCGATTATAATCGAAAATCGATTGTTTTTAGGATCGATTTTCGATAATCGATTAGGAAGTTTAATTATCGATCATCAGTTTGCTGTTCTTTTAGCAGTTCACAAGGGAGATCACTGTATCAGAACAAAAACAGTGCTTGATATATGATATATATCAGTGTTATTTTGGTATTAAATAAGCTTTGGAACATGTTCTCCCACTAAGTATTTCAAGAAAAAGACTCCTGTACTTGCAGACAACACCCTATGCTCATATCATACAGTTACAAATTACAGTACCTGCAGCCTGTGGGCTAGAAGTGTGGTTCATGTAAATGCTAATTCGTACCAGAAAATACACCATTATTCTTTTGTGATAATACAGTAGTTCTATACAGGGCCCTCATTTCACGATGGTAGGGACTGAATTTGACCCCATTCCCGTCCCCAATTGATTTTTTTTCCAACTTTTATGAAAAAATTCCCCTCTAAAGAATTTCTTGTGTGTTTTGCATGCTTTAAGCAGAAGATTCTGAACAATATCATTTTGAAATATGCGTTTTTGCAAAATAGAAAAAAAAAATGCATTTCATAACAAATTATGAGTATTTTTGTTGCTAGAATATTAATAAAGAATTCCTATAAATACAATTCTTCTTTATTAAAGCATGTACATTGTTATTGTAAATGCTTCGATTATATAATCGATGATTGATCGAAAAGGGTTGTTTGATTATTTCCGATGATTGATTATTATTTTTGTCTGATTATGAAACTCTATTTTCCGCTATTATCATGGGTTCCCTATTATCGCGGTATATTCTAATTTTCAAAAGGAGGCAAAACACCATCACCTGTCGTCGGTTCCCACATCCTAGTAAGTTTCTTCTACAAATTGTCAGCATAAATGGTGGGTAAGTAAATTTCATTTAAAGGTCAAATACATAAAATCTGATTGAAATTAAGACTTACCCCACCCCTATACTTCTAAACATCGCCTGAATTCGTCACTTTTGAAAAAAAAAGTTGCAGACAAGTTAAGTCTGCAATCTCTTTTTTATGAATTAACTACTTTATCTCATGTGAATACACTGGTATGACGTCACGTTCCCGCCAAAATCAGATGAGAAATTAAGAGGCCCTATCAGAAATTTTAAATCCCAAACTTTGTTGATACCTTTTCTAAACCAGATATTGATACTGTAACGGCCAAGCATTATTAAAAATCATTTAATTTACCTCATTCAGTATAGAACCTAGTTGGCAGGGGTTTTTCTGCCTATTTTGGGAAAATGAGTCTTGACATTTTGGGAATTTTTTATCAACAAAAATGCCCATCTTGGGAATTTTCACATCGATAAAATGGTCCATTTTGGGAAATTTTGGTATGCACTTATTTAGCTTAAATCAGTCAATTTTTACAATACCAATATACTTTTACCAGCTTTTTGATCGTTATTCAAACAAACAATGCAAAACTGGTAATTTTTTAGCCAACTGTTATAAGAAAATAATTTTCTCTTTTAAATTATTCATTATATGCAGCGTTTTTTTTTTTCCCAATGGGGAAAGGGTCCCCTACCCCTATAATTGGGAAATTTTCGCGTCGTAAAATCTTGAAATAGAGGTCTTTCACATTGTTGTGCGCATGCGTCATACGCCACGTTAGGTGCGGAAAATATTGGTTTTATCCTAAACCGACAAGTGAGGGGGCATTTAACTGTGTCATTGCTAACAGAATGAACAGACATGATCACGGTGTCGTCTTAAAGCTAATGATAAATTATAATAATAATTATGATAAAGCATAATAAATTCGAGTTTTAGAATTTCCGAATATAATAGGCTTAAAAAGTCTGGTCGGCAAGATTTGACTGTGAAAAGCGTAAAACAATCAAAGACGTGGTTGCCACTTTGAATCGGGAAGTCTTATATGAAAACAAATACATTGTGGATTACACGTTACTGTATATTTTCCAAAGACACATATATAAGCGTACCGAGTTTTTCTGACAAAATGCGTTAACTTCAAGAAATATATTTTATGTTACATGATCTCTCTAAATTGGAGGTAAACGGATGAATTCAGCAATGTATCGTCGTTGTATTCAACGCCCGTTAAGCTTATTAAGTTATTCATGTTATTATAAACATCTTTTTTTTATAAAATCGTCAGCCATAGTCAATAGACATTAGTTTAAGTCGCATTTCATGAATATCTACGTGTTACGGGAATGATGTAGAAAGAAGATAAAATGTCCGCAGACCTTCAAAATCTCAGGATTTTATCTGAAATCTCCGGACTGTAAGGTTCTTCTCCGGATCTAAGGATTTTCAGGCAAAATCTCAGGATTTAAAAATATTGAAAAGGATAATTAATGAAACATAAATTTTACTGAATTTAGAATGGGTTTTACAATTATATTAATTAATATAAAGAAACTTGTTCTTGGTCACGGCTCCACAATTTCCTGTTTATTGAGAGATTACGTGATAGTGACACGCTGCCTCGAGCACACATGTACACAACAGCTAAGTGTCATAAAACTAAACTCGGACCTGAATATCGCAGTCCCGTTCATTTGTTTTGGTCCATGGTCATTTTGATTTTAAACAGAAATGAAAATATTATATTTCAAAACCTTCAGCGACAACAATTATGAACTTCAACATCAAAATTGTTTTTATTAAAAAAAAAACAACAAAACTCTCTGGATTTTTAAAAATAGGTTTTGGTTGGCCTGTCGTCCGGCAATATTCGTTTGGTTCAATCAATTTAACGATTTCTCGGGTTGTAGCTGGAATCATCCTATTATGTAAATACGTAATATTTTTTCTCAAAAGCAAAACACGCAAAACCTAGTCGCCGACGAGCTACATAAGAATATAATTATGTCTCATTCCACTATAAATTAAAGCGTTACAAAAAACATGCCGTAAAACGGTAAAATGTCCGATAATGTTCGTCTGAATTGTCAATTATACAGATTTATTTTTAGTAAACACAATTCACGTGTGTATTTTCATAAAAAAACCCAAACAAATCCGTTGGATACTCGCGTCCTGAAAATACCGCGATAAACAATGTTTAAAATGCGCATAAACTTTCTTGATGTGCTTGTAAATGATCATAACGTTTTTTTTATTCTTCGTTGTTTGTCTGAACTTACTTATTTATAAATTTGAAATGATTAATCAACATTTTCTTAATTTTATAATCACTTAGTCATATTAACAATAGTAAACAAAGCCCCCTCGGGTGCATTTATCGACTAAATATGCTCTTCAATTTTAGAGAGCGCTAAGGGGAGGTAACAATGTGAAAGAACTCTATTGGGAAAAACAATTGTCGCAAAATAAGCCCGATTGGGATTTTTTAATTATTCATGTAAATACACACTAGGGGTTTTAATCAGCTTCACAAAGAATCATAAGGTCTGGTTCCTTAACAGGAAAGCCTTTAGCGATGTAAATTTTATACCAGAAATAAAATTTAAGTTACTGCCAATCCAATGACTGCCTGTCTATGGCAATATAATTTCCATTGGCAGGAAAAGTTTCTTTGAGGTTGCAATTAATGTGAAATGAATCTTTGTTGTTTACGCTGTGCAGCATTTTTTTCGAAAAACTCTTAAACAATAGGGAATGGCACTGTCTGTTGTTGGGAACAGTAGTTTGGGGGATTGGGAAAGGTCCGGTGATTGAATTGGGAAGACTCCTGTCAGCTTTGGGAATGGTACCTTTTTGGGGAGGTAGTTAAAGAAGGAAAAAAAACACTGATATGAAATTAAAATTCTTTATAAAATAGTGAAACTGTGGTAAATTTAATTATTAGTTTAGAGTATTAACTAAATAGACCAGATACACGTAATATTTTATTGTAGTACTTATTGTTGTGCAATGCCATCAGTCGCGAAAACGCATTACAAAAAGGATTAAGTGTCTAATGAGTCTTATTATAATGCATCTTCTGCAGATACGGGTTCTTTCTGTAAAGTTATGCAGAATAGTCCTAATTTATTGATATAATTAATAGCTATAATGTTGAAAGACGATCAGGAAAATATTCATGCTTACATCAGGGTCACTGAACGCTTGCAATTTCTAGATAAAGGGAAGTCACTCTTTTAAAACCCGTGTATTTTGATACGAGGGTTGATCAAAAATAAACCGGACTTTTGCTCTCAAATAAAAAGTTTCCTTTCAAACAATCAAATCTTTACACCCATAGAAATCCCAATTTAAATGCAAACAGTTGATCCAACTTTTTATTTGAAAAACACATACTTACATTCATAATCACGAATTAAGAAACCATGGTAACGCCATCACAGCGCAGCGCATCATTTTTCTGTTACGTCCGATGTTTAAAATTATTTATTTTTGTTTCCAATCATGTTTTATACGTAAAAATCCACGAAAACGTCTTGCCGTTATTTTTTGACGTTATCGCAAAATATGACGTAATTGCATAAACACATATGGTAGCAATCGGATTTTTAATATCGTACGCTGAATGCAAATTGCGTTACAAATGGCGTCAACAGAAAAACTTGAAATACGGTCAATAATTAATTTTTGCCAGCAGCAAGGCGACAGTCCGTCTAAAACTTTTGAAAAAAGTGCAGCTATGCACGGGAAGCATGCAGTAAGCCAAACAGTGGTTTTTTGATTGGCACAAATATTTTAGAGAAGGCATCACCGACAAAGAAGGAAGAGGAAGAAAGAAGAAAGAAACAACGACGTAAGTGACGTTAATGGCGAATGCGTTGGAAAACGACAGGCGTTTAACGGTTAGGGCGTTGATGGCAAAATTCGATGTAAGCTACGGGACCGTGCAGACTATTCTTACATGGGATTTGAACATGTGAACGATAAGAAATTTTTTTTATCATAACACTTTAATTTTTTTTTTTTTAATTACACGATGTCTTGAATAATTGAAACTTAGGATATCGAATATCTACGTTCCAAACCTTGCAAAATGAGCATTTTCATAATGAAAAATACATGTTTTAACAATTTAGTTAATGGTGAATTCTTATTTTTTATCTGAATATTTTTTTTTTATATGTTTCTAAAACTGAAATGCATTTTTTTAAGTTTAACCATACCTGATTACTAACACTAGGTGCACGCGCGCTGGGTCCCGGGTTTCTTGAAAGACACAGAGATGGTCCGTCGCGTGCAGGATTCACCAGCCTTCTTCGTAGAGTGAACCGAGAAGGGGACGACTTCCTCAGTCACAACATAACAACGGACAAAACCTGGTTATGGTTCTATGACCCAGAAACCCGGTCACAGTCGAGACGCTGTAAGAACGTGCAACGTCAACGACGTCATCAGTGTCATCTTACCGTGCGCCGTGACACTAGACATATGCTCGCGTAAAACTCTCTATTTCCATTGTTTGTAAATGTTTTTGAGAACTGTTTTCTGTTTTCTGTAGCGGATTGATTTCGCAAACTGTTATATGTATTTTTATTTATCCTGATGAAATATTCTACTTGCTATTTATATAATCCGGTTTATTTTTGATCAACCCTCGTATATTTTAAGCGATTTTTTGCCGAAATTTCTGAAATAAAATATGTTTTCAATTAGGAAAAATGACAACTGGATATGATTGGGAACGGGGCCGTTTGCTTTGGGAACACCTCCGTTTTCCGGCGGCGCAGACAGTGCTGAAAAACCCCTGGTTAGGATGATTATCCAACATCAAAAAAAAATTATTATTCACATTCATAACCAATTGCAAATTCATCAAACAGCTTCACAATTCATCAATCTCTATGTAATTCAATGCAATTTTAGACACTTTCAATATCCGGGCATTTCACCAAACAACTTTAGCTTTTAGACCACACCCTAGTATTCACAAAATCGTCTGAACCTTCAGAATTATCGGTCAAATCCATACCTTTTGTATATTAATTTAATTAATTAATCAACCTTTGTTTTATTGAGTTATTATTGTTTTGTTTTGACACATTGTTTGTATTTTCATTTTATGCGAAACTAACAATTCACATCTGCAACTGAATAGAGTTCTTTCAAATTGTTCGTCGGCGACTTGATACGCGTTTTGCGAGTTTTGTTTTTGAGAATGAATATAAGGTATATACATAATAGGATGATTTCTGCTACAACCCAAGAAATCGTTAAATTCATTGAACCAAACGAATATTGCCGGACGGCAGGCCAGCCAAAACTATTCGAAAAATAAAAAAGTTTGTTTAATAAAAACTATTTTGATGTTAAAGATTGTTGTTGTTGTCGCTGAAGGTTTTGAAATATAATATTTTCATATCTGTTTAAAAATCAAAATGACCAAAACAAATGAAAAGGAGTGCGATATCCAGGTCCGAGTTTTGTTTAATGACAAAATGGCCATGGACCAAAACAAATGAACAGGAGTGCGATATCAAGGTCCGAGTTTTGTTTTATGACACAGCTGTTATGTACATGTGTGCCCGAGGCATCGTGTCACTGAACAGGTTCTCATAATCTCTCAATAAACAGGAAATTTGGAAGCCTAGACAAAGACCAAGTTTCTTAATTAATGTGATTGAAACAACCATTTCTAAATTCAGTTAAATTTAGGTTTCATTAAATTATCTTATTCAATATTTTTTAAATCCAGAGATTTCGCCTGAAAATCCTAAGATTTGGCAGGTCTGCGGACATTTTATCTTCTTTCTACATCATTTCTGTAACACGTAAATATTCATGTAATGCGACTTAAACTAATGTCTTATTGACTATGGCTGACGATTTTATATAAAAAAAAATGTGATGTTTATAATAACATAAATAAGACGTATACTACTACATGATTGGCCATTTCAACGCTACAAAATATAGTTATAGAAATATGGGACTGAAATAATGACAATTTTTAGGTATTCAAAAAGTTAAAGCTAGAAGTGACAATAACAGTTACTTTCAATTTGATGATTTGAGATAATTAATTTCATTTGAAAGTAAAATAGCAACCACATATCTTTGCATATTTAACACTTTTTACAGTCAAATCTTGACGACCAGACGAGTGAATCCACGGCGATATTAAGCCTGCATTTTCGGAAACACGTAAAATCCGCACTTGTTATCGGCTTTATCTTGCCTATGATTACATCCATACACGGCACAGTGATCATGCCCGCCCATTTTGTTGACAACAATGCAATTTAACCAATTATTTAGACAGTTTGGCAATACTGATTATATCAGCTGATCTGGTACTGCCCCTCGCTTGTCGGTTTAGGATAAAACCAAGATTTTCCGCACATAACGTGGCGTACGACGCATGAGCACAACAATTTGAAAGACCTCTATTGCATTCTGGTACCTGTCATCAAAAGCCGGGACCCAATCAACTCATTATAAATAGAGCAACAGACAAGAAAAATTTGCATTCGTTCGCCAGCTCTCCACCAGAGCGTTTCTAAAAATAGCTCAACAGGAGAGTTTCCTTAGTTCACTGCCAAGTGTATGGTGACAGTGTCACCATTTGCAAGACCACTGGGAGACCATTGGCAAGACCACAGGCAGACCTCTGGCACGACCACAGGCAGACCTCTGGCAAGACCACAGGCAGACCTCTGGCAAGACCACAGGCAGACCTCCGGCACGACCTTGGCAGATCATTGGTTATGCTTTTGGCTGACATTTGTCAAAGTGGACACTTGTCATACCAATGGTACTTTCATTGACTTAACCATCGGTAAACCAAACTAGACAACCAAACTAAACATATAATTCCCAACTGCATTTTGTCAAATTGTAAACCAGTCTCACAATTGATCCGGTTCTTGTTTACCAAGTGCGAACGAATGTCATGAATAACATAGGCACCCAAACACTGTCACTCCAAAGTGACCCTGTCGATGTCAAATAGCTCAATCGGTTATCAAGCTACAGTTTATACACTGTGCACATAGCAACTGTATGCGCCAAAGTCGTCTTATCAGTTGTCATTTAGCTACCATTCCAAATTGGGTGAATCGCCCTCTTGTAGAGTGTCGTTAGATACTATCTTATTCAGGGGTGACGACCAAGTGTCCACCTTGTCGTATTGCAAAATACTGACTTCCTGTTCACCAGAAACAGAAGCATGTACATGCTAGTGCAGACGAGGTAGAGAGTGTCACTGCACACATTCACATAACCGATAGCACAGTCATCTTGGTCTAAGGACAATCGGCTGGCAAATACGTGTACCGAAGTTCCTTTTGACCCAAGTGTTTCACCACAAATACAACATGCCTTACAGTTGTTCGCCATTAATTTACAAAGTTCCAAGCTCATTGCACCTTTCAACACAAATCGCTTAAGGCCCTCTAGCAAGTTATCTGAGGCGATCCCACATCTTCAAACAATGTGTCATAGTGTACATATTGTATCGTCTGTTACATTTACCAATCGTTGTTGGAGTTGTTTTTTATACTCCGTTCAAATAGAGAATTCCCCCCCTGTAAATATTCCCATAACCAAGTACACCCGACTCGACACATTACAATACTTTTCAGTCACAAATTGTTATATTGTAAAATATAAGTTAATTTATTGTGCTGTAAATGTAATATTTAAAATTTTAATAAGAAAAGCTATAATTATTGTATTATTGAGCAGGAACTAAAGACTAAGGTGCCAAATCTGCAGTATGACAGGTCCGATCTCGAGTGGGCATTTAAAGAAGTTTTAAAAACTGTTCAAGTCATAAAACTTTTTTTTTCATGAAAAGAAATGCATTTCTTAAAAAATAATTAACTTTCTATACCCAATACAATAAAATCACCCCAAGCAGAACCTCATAAACCTTAACGCGATATTACCGGAAGTCAATTTTCCCTATGAAGGTCAACAATGGCTGCAGTAAACAAACCAAAACTTTTCATTACTTTCACTCAAAGGATTATTGGTTGTATGAAGTGAAAGAGCTGAAGTTACTTATCTGTGTAGACTAGCAGTATTATCCAGACATGCATTATTTTTTTATTTATACGGAATGGCATCGCTAGAACCGCTATAATAGGGAACGCTTTCCTAGAGGCGTTTAAATTACCCTTTCTTTTTCACTTTGAAAAGGCAAAATCACGTTGAACTTGCACTCATTTTGATGCAGTGGATGGGTGGAAAATGTAACGACACCAACCTTTACTGAATTTATCCTAGAGGACACATAAAAACAAAAACTACGGCTTTAATGCCGTTTACACATTTACCCCTTATTGACTGTTTATATTTACCTAAAGGTAAACTTTTCTTTTACCTGATTTGCTTTACAGAGTTAAGTACGTCAGGAAATTGGAACTTATTTTTGTTTTGGCCTTAAAGTGAACAGTGTATTTCTGATCAGTGTGCACAGATATGCAGGTGTAATAGATTTTGTACCAGCGGCCTCGGTACCTCAATTTGTAGAGTGTTGGCGTGGTAAGCATGAGATCCGAGGTTCGAATCCTGGTCGAGGCTACTCTTTCCCAGACCCAAATCTGCCACACAGGTAATCTCAGTGTGCAGTACACTTGTCACAGTTGGAATCTAACCAATATTCCATGGAATAAAGATTTATCAACACAGTTTCTGACAGCATTACAGGTTAACAGAGCAAAGAAATGGCGATGTTGGGAGGAATGACTTACATTGAGCCAACTACTCTCAAAGATATGCTCAGCTTGGCTGGAAGACTCGTTGACAAACATTTACAGGATGATCGCAACAGTTTAGACCTTTCAGAACTTCTACGTGTGCCACTGCATGGTAGGTTCTAGTCATCACACAAGTTTACTAATTATAGAAAATTTTATTGTAAGTGCCAAATTTTAGCCCCCTCTGAATGCCATAACCCAGTATAGAAGAGGTAAAGAATCATGATTCCAGGGGAAAGTCCTTATTTCAAAAAGTTTACATTAGTTCCCAACTAAAATGATCAAAAATATCTTTTTTAGTTCCATTTCTTTATTTGTAAAGTAAAAGAAAACTTCGGTGTTAAAGGGCAGTGTGGGTGTACAACCCCACCATTTTTTTGTAAAATTATTGATAAAATTTTTTGGTTAAACCACTAGGATACTATTGTATTGCTAGCAATACACAGTGACTTTCTGTTTTAACATTTGTGATCTTTATATATAGTTATTTTATTTTGCAAACATTTGAAATATACATATAATAATAATGTTATCATGAAGTAATCCTGATGCACATTTTCATGAGTTACGATTACAAGTGGTATTCTTACGTTGTGAATGTTTACACTTTTCAGCACAGCCAAGTGTTAGTGGACTGCATGACTTTGATTATCCCAGTTTACCAGAGACTGGCATGGGGCTTGACGCACTGTCAGAAATCACCAACCTGAAGCGTGTACCACTGCCACCAGAACTTCTAGAACAGTTTGGACGTATCTTTTAATTGAAGTTGCCCCAAATGACTAAATGTAGACAATCATAATGTAGACAATGATTTTAATGACCTCACGAAATGGAAGGCATATAGAGTAGCACTTGTTTGTAAGTATGTCCCCCAAATCTTGTGGCATCAACTTCTCATAAATTATTGTGCAGATTTCTTTCTGATTTGCACAGATGATCAAGCAGAATGTGTAGATGATCGTAAAGAAAATAACTTTTCCTGCGACCCCTACGACCATTTTTACCAGAGTTATGGCCCTTTGTTACAAATGTTGTTGTAGCAGTGGAGGAATCAGTAAGACCAGATTTTCATGTGTTAGTTTGTCTTCTAATGTCTTCAAACTAAAACCTTCACAAGTCCTCAATGTATACGGGTCTTATTATCATTTCATCTGCTTTTTTTCTCGTGCTAGACAGCATTTGGTAATACCACAGAATACTCAGTTAACCTAAAAGTGTACAGTTGCAGTTATTGATGACATTTTATAAATTCCTGATTAAACCTGGGTTTAAATAAGTTATTACTATTTTCAAGCAGTCAGACAATAGGTCATCATATAAACAAACCTTTTGGATGTATTGATCTGTTTGGTGGGTGTAATGAAGCTTAGTTATTCTGTTAAAATGTCACATGTTTGTTAACCTTAACTGTAGTCTAGGTATGCAGTGTAACTGTATGATGGGCCTTTTTCCTGAGATAGACAGAGCATGGCTGTCTATAGACAGTGATATCTTTGTCTGGAAATATGAGGATGGGTATGTCATAGATCATTCACTTTATAGATTATAGATATATCAGCCCTGTACTCTATGGATACAGCTTATATACCATGTGCATCAGTGTAGATCCAGATCAGCCGGCACATCCATGCAGCTTATATATTAGTTTGAATATTTCTGACTATAAAGCTTAAGATCAGTCATTCAAATGTCTCATTTCAAGCAATTCCAAGTGATAGGTGATATGATTCAGGCAAACATTAAGGGACTTTTTTTGAACTTTATTTTGCAAATCCAATTGTTTAAAGAGTGAATTATAGCAAAACGTCACATTCAAGGCTTGTAGTCAACTTAATTATTGAAGACTGTTTTTCTAGACTCAAGTTTGTTACCTTACGTAACCTTCTAGACTCCTGTTTGTTACCTTATGTAACCTTTTGGAAACTGATTTTATTAGCTCAATAACAAACACTGTACACAGTGATCCAACTGCACTGCTTTACAGGCTGATCTGGTCTACACTGGTTGCAAATTTGACAATATATAGATCTGTCATTAGATGCGTGTTTGAAATTGAAAATAATTGCCACTTGGGGGAAACTGTTTAACAGAAACTAGACAGTTTAGCTTCAGTTACCTTGATGGTGGAATTTTCTTCATTCTCATGTAAGGCACTGATTAAATCCTTATGTTTGTTGCAGTGGTGATCTTGCGTACTTCGATGGTATCAATGAGACCATCTTGTCAGCAGCCCTCGTGAAACCCAAACCAGGTAATCTTATCATTGTCTTGTGTTACTCTTGTTTTTGGATCATTTAAGCTTTGTTGAACTTACCTTTTACTCCATATGTATGTGTTTAATCACATGTGCATACACTGTACTTCTCAACTAGAAATAACAAAACAAATAAAAAAGCAAACGTGTAAAACTGATAATATGGCATGGATGTTCCGGCTGATCTGGATCTACACTGTTTGCCTATGGATAACAGCCATATCCCACAGAGTAAAGGGTTAATGAAGATGCAAACAACTGGATCATAGAGTACTGATTGACAACTTGTTGACAGAATAGCGGTGTGCATCTTCAGCTGTTTTTCTGTGGTTGTATTTTTAAGAAAATCAGGGTACATGTTTATCATTGCTCAAAGCAGCTGCAGCACGTGGACATAATAAGACATTTTGTGTTAAAAGTAATGCACTTCTTCATGTCGACATTTGATGCTTTTCTTTATTTATAAAATAATTGATGTGGATGCAGAAATCAATTTCACTTAGTGCCATGGTTAGGCTGAACCCTGTTAATAAATAAAAGGGACAGATTTCCAAAAAACAAAGTAGCACTCCAAACAAATAATTTTTTAAGCTGTTCCAAATTGAAGGCGAAATTTGTTTATTATTTTGCTCAATTTCAGGAATATTTCAGGCGCACATACAGTATTTACTGGTTTTAGCCACTGCAGTAGATATTGTGTTATTAGGAGCCAGCTTCACTCATGTTAATTCAGGTATGTCATTTCTTTGTTTCATTTGTATGTCACTATGTGTGAAGTGTTAAACTCAATTTCAATGGAGCTTTCACACAGGGAACTTCACACACTGATCTCGGCAACCATACAGTTCTTGGTGGTTTTTATATCGATTTTCTCCCTATAAATATTTACTGAACAGAAGTGTGTCTCTTCCCCTGCCTGACTTGATAATTATATAAAAATGCTGTACAAATGGTCAGCTTGTTTACTGAGGACACAGACAGTCCAAGAAACTTTCTGTTATGCTTACAATTTCAGGTTAATCTGCATTATTTGAATTCACTTACTGTAAAAAATGTCATTCTTTCCAAAACCATGAAATTTTATGTCCATGAAATCAAAATAATACACATTAGGCCAGAGAAAAAAAAATTAGATTCTCATCCGGATTTTGGGAAAAAAGGGGCAGGTGGGCACTTTTTAATTTTTATTTTTTATTAACGAAATACCTGAGAACAGAAGTAAAAACTAACTTAAAATTTTGAGAAAATGGCATTAATAGATACAAGAACCATTGGTGTAGAATATTCATCCATCTTTTCAATTTCTTCCAAAAAAAACCATGGTAACAACTTACAAAAGTAGCAGGTTGGTGCCTATTCTTGCTTGAAAAACCATTCCAGTCTTTAATAGTGACACTATCACCTTCGGTAAGCTTTAAAATGATGAACATTTTATTTTATTATTGTTTGACATGTTTTTTCCCATATCCGGCATGGTCTAAAACCTGTTCTGTCTGGAACAGAACATGTTCCAATTTTTTTCCAATAAATGTTTTTGGGGCGGGTGGTTTTGGACAGGGGTGGGCGGGGCTGAGAATCTGAAATACTTTTTTCTATTGCCTTATTTGAAATTCATTACACTGGCTGATCACTTGTCAGCCATTTGGTATTTATAGTCTTTTTCCCAGTACTTTATACAAGACTATTCGAAATACATCAAAGAGGCAAAAATATGTTTAGATTTTCTTTAAGTCATTGTTCAGTTATCTCTCTTTGTAGGACTTTTTACTAAAACACTTTTGGACTGTAAAGACCATTTAATGTTTCTGTTTATTCAATTTACCCTTGTCTCCATATATATGCATTTTAATGTTTGTACGTCCAGTTTAGATCCAGATTGGCCGAAAAATCTGTGCAGTCTGATCTGGATCTGCACTGGTCATGTCTCTTGTCAGAAATAACCTATTAAATCTAAAAGTGAACAGTGTTGATGATCAGACAGTACAAAAGCAAACATTTTAGATCATGATCAGCCAGCACAAATGTGCCAGCTAATATGGATCTACATTGTTTGGCCACACAATAAAGGTGTATCTATGGAGTAAAGGGTTATAGGCTGGTGTTTGTGTTTTCAGATTTTGAAGAGATGCATTTGCTGCCTGAGCCACTGTTTTCTATCCCTACTGACAGTACATACATCATGAACATAGTGGGTACAGAGTCCGGCAGAATCTTCATGGCTGGCAAAGATGGCTGTCTCTATGAACTTGCATACCAGGTAAATTATTTCTGAAGAAGAAAAGTGATTTCAAGGATTACCTGAACATTTTGCTGTGTATTTCAGACTAAAAGATCAGCTTTTTTTAAGTATTACATTGTAGCAGCTACAACATGGACACGAGGAATATTGATACATACTTTCCATTAAATATTTCTTGTTGAAAACTGTTTACCAGACATGAACATATCGTATTCTCCATTAAATATTTCTTGTTGAAAACTGTTGACCAGAAATGGACAGAGCTTGAAGTTCTTCAACCAGCTTAAACAACCGGTGGAGATCCAGTGCGATCTGGATTCTGATGCTTGTTTCTCGGTCAGAAATAACCTAACTACAACTCTGAAAGTGAACAGTGTAGATCCTGATCAGATGGCACAAATGTGCCAGCTAATAAGTATCTACACTGTTAGCCCATAGAATATAAACATTTCCATGGAATAAAGGGTTCATACTACTGGAAATAATTGTGCAGATGTTTGAAGTTTACTGGATGTGTTTTAGGCAGACGATGGTTGGTTCAGCAGGAAGTGTCGGAAGATCAACCACTCTACCAGCACTTTGTCCTTCCTTGTGCCCTCCTTCCTGAACTTCTCCTTCAGTGAAGAAGGTACCTCATTCATGGAACTTTCCATTAATTATTCACTCTGATTATATATTTTAAAATGAGTGCAAGCTATGTCATTATCATCAGTTAAAAATTTTCCATCTCTTGAGAGATTTTCCATCATTTGTAAAAATTGGGTACTTGATGGCAAAGATTTCGTCTTTGCCTTTGCCTTGTTGATATTTTTACATCACAAGCACTTATTAGATCACCTAGAGCCATGTAAATAACTGTCTATTACTTATGTACTGCATTTCCAGTAATTGTGTTGTTTTATGAAACTTGTTACAGATCCGTTGGTTCAGATTCGGATAGATAACTCAAGGAACATCCTGTACTGCAGGACAGAGAAGGGGTGTCTACAGGTCTATGACTTGGGTCGTGACGGGAAGGGCCTCAGTAAGGTGGCAGCTATACCCCTACAGAACATTGTGTATAATGCTTCACATATTGCCAGGTAAAGGTCCTTAACTCTTTCGTTCATAAATATGCCTTTAAAGTGTGGGTGAACAGTGTTGATTCAGATCAGCTAGCACATCTGTGCTCTCTGATCAGAATCTGCACTGTTCGTCTTATGTTTTATTATGATATTTCTGACCAAAAAGCAAACAGTGCAGATCCTGTGCCAGCTGATCTGGATTTACACTGTTCGCCCATGGGATAACAGCCTAATTCCATGGAGAAAATATATTAATTATATAAAGTAATGTCTATATCTTTGAAACATTATTTTTTGAGTTAACTTACACAATGGGAAAATTTAGATTGTGTATCACATAAACCCTTTACCTCATAGATACGCAGTCTGATCAGGGTCTACAATAATGGCTTTTAGATTCATTTTGTAATTGTTTGTTTTATCAAAAAGCAGAACTTTGTGTGAACATTGAAAAAATATATTCCCTCATACAAAAAAGTATCTGATGGCTAGTGTAATGATTTTTTTTCCAGAACAATAGACAGATCTAACTTCAAGCCAATTGTTCATATTTCCCCAATCACCAAAGCCGAGTCTAGTAATGTACATCTTGTAGCTGTCACACAGACTGGTGAGTATACCTCGTGTCCCAAGATCATATAACTAAAACTGGAGACCAGTCTCAAATATCAATCACCTGATTTGCTGAAATGGCGCCTGGTCACCATTTCAGCAAATCAGATGCTTGAGATTTGAGACTGGTCTCCAAATCTCAGTTTTATGCTCTTGGGCCTTTGTTGTATTTAAAATTTGCAGATTTAATATTCATCTAAATGTGGTATGAAGATCAATTAAGAGTTATGAAAAATACTTAACTTATATGTTTAGGACTTTCAATACTGATCAAGACATCTTTTGTATTAAAATAGTTGAGTCAGGGTGACGGAAGTGAATTGTCAAGCATTTTGTTTTCTGTTACATTTAAAGAACTCATTTTTGTGGTCACAATTAAAACATTATATACCAAGCAAAAATAAATACTGGTTTTTAAATTCAAACATACTGTTCAATGATGCTATATTTTATCTTTCATTAAATTTGTGTTAATTGCACATATTTGAACATTTGATAATGTTGAAAGATGTTGTTGTTTTTTTTTTTTCAAGGAGATTAGAGGTATCTACTCTCCTAAATAATGATGAGGTTGATAATTTTTAACATAAAAAGTCGTAAACAGATTATTTAACTGTCAAATATAGAAGTTTATGACATGTGCAGAAGGATAAACAATGTTTGAAGCCCTGAAGCCCACTGATGCAATGAAAAAAATTACAGTTACTTAAATATCCATTTGTTGAAAATTACCTCCCTTTTTAATAAAAGGAAGAAAATCAAATGGTTAATATTCCACAACCACATAATTTTTTTATTATGTCTCCCCCCCCCCTGGGGGAGACATATTGTTTTTGCCCTGTCCGTCAGTCCGTCTGTCACACTTCGTTTCTGCTCAATAACTGAAGTACCGTTTGACCCACAGCATTCAAACTTCACAGGGTGATGGCCCTTATTGAGTAGAAGAACCCTATTGATTTTGGGGTCAGTAGGTCAAAGGTCAAGGTTACAGGGGCTCGAGATAGATAATTCAGGGGTTCTGGGTGTCTGGGTATGATCATGGGCATTCAGGGGTTCTGGGTGTCTGGGTATGATCATGGGCTTTTCTGTGTGATGCATACTTGTCGAAATGAACACTTGTCAAGTTTTCGACTTAATTGTCTTCCCCCCCCCCCGCCCCCTCTCGGGGAGACATATTGTTTTTGCCCTGTCCGTCTGTCACACCGTTTCCGCTCAATAACTGAACTGGAGTACTGTTTGACCCACAGCATTCAAACTTCACAGGGTGATGGCCTTTATTGAGTAGAAGAATTGATTTTGGGGTCAGTAGGTCAAAGGTCAAGGTCACAGGGGCCCGAAGAGTGAAAACCATTTCCGCTCAATAACTCGAGTACCCTTTGACCCAGAGCATTTAAACTTCATTGGGTGATAGCCTTTATTGAGTAGAAGAACCCTATTGATTTGGGAGTCAGTAGGTCAAAGGTCAAGGTCACAGGGGCCTGAAAAGGGGAAAATGGTTTCCGCTTAATAACAGGAGTTCTATTTCACCCAGAGCCTTCAAACTTCATACGATGGATGTCCTTATTGAGTAGAGGACTCCTATTGATTTTGGGGTCAGTAGGTCGAAGGTCAAGGTCACTGGGGCCCGATAACTGGAGTATCGTTTGACCCATAGCATTGAAACTTCATAGGGTGATAGCCCTTATTGAGTAGAAGAACCCTATTGAATTGGGGGTCAGTAGGTCAAAGGTCAAGGTCACAAGGGCCTGAAGAGTGAAAACCATTTCCGCTCAATAACAGGAGTTATAATTCACCCAGAGCCTTCAAACTTCATATGATCAATGTCCTTATTGAGTAGAGGACTCCTTTTGATTTTTGGGTCTTTGACTATACATATGTTTATTTATATATATGTGCATGTTCTTTATACCATAATAAATGACACAGGCTTCCGTTTCAAACAGGTGATATCTCTTCTTTGGCCTTCCTTCAATAGGGCGCTGGGGGGGAGACATGTGTTTTTCACAAAAAACATCTAGTCTGTTTTTGTTTTTGACAAGATCAACATATTGGTGATCAAACTCCTCCAGATATTTGTATTCACTGGCACCATTAATGTAATAGGAGTTTTCCATGTTATTTTTGTCAAGTTTTCATTTTGGCTCAGTATAATTATATTAGTTAAATTAGTATTATCAATGGAAAAAAACAATGGGCTTTGCAAATGACATTGCATTTTATGATATTTTACCACATAACCAGAACAATTGTTTATATTAATGTGAGTGAAAAATATCAGCAAAAAATATTTCCCTATTAAATTTACTTATAGAATGGTTACAAAGTGTTTGCAGGTCACTTTTCATGAACAAATATTTGTTTTTTAGGAGTCCGGCTGTATTTCACAACTAACCCATTTGGAACACAGCAAGGAAGGCCAAGCATGTTAACTTTGGTCCATGTTCGACTCCCACCGGGCTTCCTGACCTCAGCAGCTCCCCAGAGACCAAACAATGTGCACATGGCTTACCACAAACAAGGTGAGTAGGACAGTTCTAGTCCCAATGTAATAAAACTGAGAATGGAAACCAGTCTCAAATCTCAAGCATCTGATTGGCTGAAATGGCAACCACTCCCCATTTCAGCAAATCCAATGCTTGAGACTGGTTTCCAATCTCGGTTTTATAATATTGGAGCCAGGAAACATTGACCTAGTCTGTGAATGCAGTGTACTTTAAACATTTTTATTTACATAGATTACAAAGCAAAGTTGTACAGTTGAATGAATTAGTACATTGACCTAATTGCACAACTTGAATACAGACATCAGAAAGGGATGAAAATACTAGACAGATATATGAGTAGCAGACTTTATTCTGCATTGTAAAAGATAGCTAATAACAGACACAAACTAAGGCAAGGATCATGCCTTGCTGTGTATGACCTTTTTACCACTTTCATAAGGTGCTACCAATACTTGAGCAACACATGTGGATTTGGTGCCTCACATGTGTAGAGGATATTTTGTTTGTTGCATTAAAATATTTTTACATAGGGGACCAAGGTAGACAAACGTTCAGCCATCAAATCCAACAATCAGATAAACCTCTTCGTCTTTTGCTGTTCATTAAATAAATTCAGTAAGTTTTTAGTTCGACTATTCGAAGAATAGGGGAGCTATCCTACTCGCCCCAGTGTCGGCGTCGGCATCTGTCGAACAAAAAATGCACTTTGGTCCATAACTTGAAAACTACTTATGATATCAACTTGAAACTTGGAATATATATTCACCATCAAATTCTACATCATTACCATTAAGACCCATAACTCTGCTGTCAATATATTTCAAGTTATGCCCCTTTTTTCTTATATTTTGTGTTAAGCAAAATATGCGTTTTGCCCATAACTTTAAAACTACTTGAGATATTGCCTTGAAACTTTGAATATATTTTCACCATCAAAATCTACATTATAACTAACAAGACCCATAACCCTGCTTCTAATATTTTTCAAGTTATGCCCCTTTTTCACTTAGATTTTGTGTTAAGGAAAATATGCACTTTGGTCCATAACTTATAAACTACTTGAGATATCAACTTGAAACTTAGAATATATATTCACCATCAAATTCTACATCATTATCAACAAGACCCATAACTCTGCTCTCAAAATATTTCAAGTTATGCCCCTTTTTTCTTACATTTTGTGTTAAGCAAAATATGCACTTTGCCCATAACTTTAAAACTACTTGAGATATTGGCTTGAAACTTGAAATATATTTTCACCATCAAAATCTACATCATAACCAACAAGACCCATAACGCTGCTTCCAATATTTTTCAAGTTATGCCCCTTTTTCACTTAAATTTTGTGTTAAGCAAAATATACACTTGGCCCTTAACTTTAAAACTACTTGAGCTAGCACCTTGAAACCTGGAAAATATATTCACCATCAAAATCTAGGTCATTACCAACAACACCCATAACTCTGCTACCAATATTTTTCAAGTTATGCCCCTTTTTCACTTATGCAATTGTCCCATAATTTTGAAACAACAGGAGATATTACTTTGAAACTTGGAGTATATGTTTGCCATCAGTTTCTAAATCATTATCAACAAGATCCATAACTCTGTTGGAAATATTTCTGTAAGTTATGCCCCTTTTGCATTTACTTTTTACCTCGACTATTGGATATTTCATTGAAACTTTGAATATTTTTCTACATCATTACCAACAAGACCCATAACTGTAATACAATTACTCTACAAGTTATGCCCCTTTTTCCACTGTTCCTTTTTTCACTTTTTATTTTCACTTAAGTGCACTTCATCGATAACTTTGTAAATACTTAAGGTATCAACTTCAAACTTCCATTATATTTTCATTTCAGTTCTTTTTCTGTAACATTACTGAAGTGATTGATATTGAACTAAAAGTAAATGTCTCTAATAAAATATTACTAACAAGTTTTCTAACAAATCCAGAAATATTTCATAGTTATTCCCCTATTCAGTTTAATATTTATGGTACATTAAGGAATTATTTCTGTTATTTGAAATGAATTTCTCCCTTACCATTCACTTGTAAATATTTTTCCTGATTGCACATGAATGTATGGCCATAGTTGTTATTGTTTTAATCTTCAAATTGCATTTGTTTCAAATGATTTGAATAGTTGAGCGCGCTGTCTCCTCTGACAGCTCTTGTTGTAATATACCTCAACATACAATCAATGAACTGGCTGATATTGAGTTTAGTTTTTAAATGAACCCTGTTTCAGGTTGTATGATACTGTTGTCATCACAAGGAGAGAACAGAGACCTGATGTGGACAATAGGCAGCGATTCCTTCCCATTCCAACACCAGCTAATGGAGTCACATGTATGCACTTACACAATCATTATTCTTATTGTCTTGATATTAATCAGAAACACACAAAAAACACCAACAGTGTCACAAGGTTATTTTTTGTGATGAGGTAGTCATTTATTGTTTGTGGTTCAGTCAAAGAATGTGATATTTTTGTATTATTGATTATGTATAGGTTATCTTTTTTAAATAATCTAAAAAGATCCAGTTTTGAATATAAATTGAACATGTATAGAACTTTATATAAATAAATACATTTTGGTTTGCTGCAGACGACAGTTGGAGTGGATGGAAGAACCTGGTCCATCAGTGAGGTAGAATATGTCAAACCTGCATTACAGCATGAGCTTAATGGACGTGATCCCCCAGTGGTTGTTACACAACATGCTAAACCTCCACGCAAGTTTGTCCTACTGAGTGCTCAGGTAATGGTAACCTTTTTATTTCAAATTTATACATTTACGTTAAATATTGTGCTAAGTTGTTAGACATTGGATATTATTATGTATGGCAAATGACAATGAATTATTTTGGGCTTCACACAGATCTAACAACCCAAATGTTTGTCATACCTTGATGAATTCATTAGGATGTTGATATAATTTTTAATGATTGTGTAAGAACTTATTGCTCTTGAATAGAAGTTTGTTCAAAAGCATAAATTAAGACAGCACACAGTGCCTAGTGATGAAAAGTGCATCTATTTACCTAATGGTTATAACTTCAACTTATGCATAACTCTTTTTATGTTAAGTGAAAAACAATAGCAGTTTTTGAATGATTTACAATATGGTTTGTTTTCCTTGTAGGGAAGTCACATATTTAGTAAATTACGTCCTGTAGACCAGCTGCGACAGCTGCTGATTGACTGTCAGGGACCTGACGCTGATGAAGTGAAGGCGTTCTTCAGACTGCTTAAGGTGTTTAGAAGTTACCTTACATCAATCCACTGACATCTGGAAGCCCAAGATGATAAAACTGAGATCAGATGCTTGTGATTTGAGGCTTGTTTTATAATCTTGGGCTCAGATATTTTATGTAATCTACAATTTGTCTCATGGGTTAGGGAAAAGAATCCAAGGTCATGCTGTGACATGGTTTAATCAAAGACAAGTCATGTGGATTAATCCAAGACATCATGTCTCATCTGACCGATGAAAGAAATCCAGATTCATGGCAAATGTAAATGCATCATTTCTCACAGTTATAGACCTTAACAGTTAAATTAAAGACATTAAATGCTTTAGATAAAAACATCATGAATCTGTAACCTGTTGTTGAGTTAAATCTGCTCTTGTATTAATGTTCCATAGAGCTAGCTTTTATGGCAACATTATAGAGGCCTATCCTGCCAGTGGTTGGGTCCCAGGTTCAATCCTTGGTTCAGGCATGCATTATTCAGAACTCTTGTTAAACATATCTGTTTCATTAGAGATATCAATTCTCTGTTTTTATCAAAAAGATATCATGTTTCAAACACATATTGTCTCACAAATATTTTATGTTTCTTATTAGTAGCTTTCTATTAGTTTAACCTTTTCCTCCATAAATACATGGTTTTACGCATGTGTGACTAGTGTAGATCCAGATCAGTTGGCACATCCTTGCCCTCTGATCAGGATCTGCGCTGGTCACATTTTGGTCGGAAATAATCTAATGAATTAAAAAGCGAACAGTTTAGATCGTGATCAGATGGCACGGATGTGCTGGCTGATCTGGATCTAAACTGTTCGCCTACTCAATGAAGGTTTGTCTATGGAGGAAAGGGTTAAATATTAATATTATTGCAAGCCTGTACATTACAGAAAAGTTTTTGAACAGTGTAATGTTAAATCTTTCAGGTGGAGCAAGCCTGTGCTACTTGTTTAATCCTGGCCTGTTCAAGACTAGCCTCAGACCAGCAGGTGGCTGACTGGGCCAAGATGGCCTTCTTTCTGTATGGTGGAGAGGCCCAGTACATTTATGGAGGTGGCGGCCTCTCGTCAGATAGACCTATGATGCCTAGCAATATAGGGCCCTCTGGTAAGGTGGAATTTATTGTGTAAGTCTATGGTGTTGATCTCTTGGCATTTGTACAAGGATCAGCATTTTGGACTAATTTCATTTCAAGATATTGAACAAACTGATGAACTAAAGTTGGATTTCTTCTGGACAGCCATCTGTTCAGGATCTGCACTGTTCGCTTCTTGATTAGAAATAACCAAGAGAATCTCAAAGATCAGAAATAACCAAGTGAATCAAGAAGATCAGAAATAACCAAGTGAATCTAAAAACAAACAGTGCAGATCCTGATCAGACTGTGCTGGCTGATTGCCCAAGACATAAAGGCGTATCTGTGGAGGAAAGGGTTTTCTCCAAAATATTATGTTATAGATTTAAAAAGCTTCTAAGATCTTATTCTTTAAAATAGCACTAGCCCAAATTATCAAAGCTGGTTATCTGGAGGCATAAGGTTAAGGATTTTTAAAACTTTGCTATTATTAACTAATATTGTTCCACTTCACTTATTAAATTTTTTTTTATGTAGGTGGTGGATATGGTATGAGTACATCCATGTACGGTTCACCTGCACAACAACAACAACAGAACATCTCCGCCTTCCCCACCCCTCAACAAGGTAGACAACTTGGTATAATTATTGCCATTATAGTTTATCATAAACATTCAATTGAAAGTATTATACCAGGAGATCTGACTTAATATCTGGACATCTGACTTAATACCAGGAGATCTGACTTAATACCAGAAGATTTGACTTTTTACAAGGAGATCTGACTTAATACCATGGGATCTGACTTAATACCAGGAGATCTGACTTTATACCAGGAGATCTGACTTTAAATCAGGGGATCTGACTTTATACCAGGAGATCTGCCTATTCCTGGGGATCTGACTTTATACAAGGAGATCTGACTTTATACCAGGAGATCTGACTTTATACCAGGAGATCTGACTTTATACTAGATCTGACTTTATACCAGGGGATCTTACTTTATACCAGGAGATCTGACTTTATACCAGGAGTGTACTTCAGTGTAAATAAACTTATTGTAAAATTACATAGTTCTGATGATAGCCATAACAAGATAATGTGTTGCATGTGAGACACGTGTTCCTTGGTCCAAGGTCAAGGGAACTAAAACATAACATCATCTCGAATTCTTGGCTGAACTATAACTTCAATATAAATAGAGAGATTTCAAAATTCAGTTTGCAAACTTGATGACCATTACAATCAGATTCCTAGTTCCAAGATCACAGTTATTTAAAGTAGGATTTTTCTTGTTTTGACTGTAACTTCATTTTTGATTGGCGGGATTTAAAAAAAAACATAATTATTACATGTGATGACCACTTAAAAGTACACATTTGTGTGTATGAATCTCAGTAATGTTGATATTGTTTGGTTTGTAGGGATGCACCCCACCCAGGCATCTACTCCCATGCCCTACGGTCACCAGTCAATGTATCATCAGCCGTCAGGAGCACTACCAGGCTTCATGCAAGACATCAGCTTCTCTGGCAAACATAATGGCATATGTCTATACCTGTCCAGAATTCTCAGGTAATACTTGCATCCAGCACCAGTGTCCAACTGGCAAACATAATTGTTAAATTCATCAACATTATTGTTTGATTAATCTTTTAAGACATACACATGATAAATATGTTCAATTTCAAATTGTATTTTACAGGCCAATTTGGGATGTAATGGTAACCAAAGAATTTCCATGCCAAACTCCAGAAGGCACTGTCAATTATGTAAGTTTTGAACACATTGTTTACATCAAACAGTATTGGTGTGTCTTTGATTATTGCCCAGTGCCCAAGGTTATAAAACTGAGCATGGAAACCAGTCTCAAATCTCAAGCATCTGATTGGCTGAAATGGCGACCAGTCGCCATTTCAGCCAATCAGATGCTTGAGATTTGAAACTGGTTTCCAATCTCAGCTTTATAACCTTTAGACCAGGTTATACATTGCCCAGAAGCGAAGCATGGAACTGAGACCATAAACGGCTGCCTTTCTCCTCTCTTTTTATCTGTCTACCTCCACTTTACTAGCAAAACAAAACCTTAGGATCAAACACACTCCTAATGAAGAATATCACTGAACAAAAAAATGATCAAAGGTTGGTGGCAGTCAATAAATGTGGATTAAGGCTTAATTTCTGGTGAAAGTAGGCTTTACATTTTTATACCAACAGAATAATTATTAATATAATCTAGCCTGGTAACTAATGCATTGAGGTTATTATTTTCCTCTTCAATTTTACAGTTAACCCTTAACCCTTAGAATTTTATAAATCTTTGAAATAGTCCAGTATTTGTTGAGTGGGATATTTGTAGAAACTTTAGTAATAATAAGTTAAAGATGTAGATTTAAATGAGACGTGTTCAGGCCCAGTTCTTAATTTTGTTTATATTTGTGCATATGGATACAAATATTATCTAAAATCCTTTACTCCATATATACAGGTGTTGTCACCAGTGACCAGTATAGATGCAGGTCATCTGGCACATTCTTACCATCTGATCTGGATCTAGACTGGTCGCTTCTTGGTCAGAAATAAACTAATGAATTGTAAAGCTAACAGTATAATTCCTGAGTGAATGGCAGCTGATGTTGGTCTACGCTGTTTATGCATGTAAAAAAAGTATTTATGATTATCTATGTAGTTAAGGTTACGATGTTGAACTTTCTCATTTCAGTTGACGTGTAATTTTGCAAGTGAAGACCTTGGTTTTGTTTTGGAAAATGTCAGAGAGTTATCTGACTTTGTTGACTTTAATTCCAAGTTTGATATGGGACCAACTGACACTGGGTATGTTGTTTTTGTTGTGTTTTTCTTTTAATCCTTACCTTTATTCAGGAAAATACTTAACTTTAACTGTTTTGTTAAAATGATTTTTATTTCATTAAATAATTCTTAAAGCAGTTGAGTACTATTTAAAAGGGATGTCAACGGATTGCTAATTCAGGATCAAGGTAACAATCCAAACGGATATCTGGATATTAAACTTAGTTAATTGTAATATTGATGATGGATGTGTGCAGGATTAAACTGTCCATAGATTAGACGCTATTTAGTCGTCATTTCCATAGACCAGACTTCCCGAAAGTTGAAAAAAGTGTCAGACATTTGGTCAGACAAGATGTGAAAATCTGTCTTACCAAACCAAATTCTGTTGGACCGAAACATGTTAAAAAGGAATAAGCAAGTATTAGGAGTTCAAGTTTTTGTTTGACATTCAGTCTGATCACATAAGAAATTACGTCGGACTGGCCCAAGATTTACCAGACAGGTTCGTCGGTCTTGCAACCTTTGGGACGTCTGATAGACAATGTGCATATGACATTAATTTTTTAAATACCACAATTGTATCCAGTGTCGGTAATGCAGTCTGCTTTGACATTTCAGTGGGATGGGAGGCGTGCCTTTCACTCCTCATATAATGGGACATATGGATGAACAAACTAGGAGGAAGCTGCAAGGTAGCTTTTGTTAAACTCTTCTATTTCAGAGCTGTGTTTTAAGGCCCCAAACTCTTAATTCCTGACTTGCCAGTTTAAGCAGTTGAAGCAAGACTTCATTTTTGTGTCGCCCATTTTGAAGAAATGGCGATACATAGGGACCGCTTTGTCCGTCCATCCGTCACGAAAACTTAACGTTGGCTATAACTTTGCCATTTCTTAATATTTCTTCATCAAACTTTCAAATTATATTGCTTATGACAACACGCTCGAGACGATACCAAATTCTCAAGGTAAAGGTCACATTTGATGGGGTTATGCCCCTTTTTGTACTTATATTTAGACACGAAAACTTAACGTTGGCAATAACTTTCCCAATTCTTAATATTTCTTCATGAAGCTTTCAAATTATATTCCTTATGACAACACGCTCGTGATGATACCACATTCTTTAGGTCAAGGTCACATTCGATGGAGTTATTTCCCTTTTTACGAAAACTTAATATTGGCTATAACTTTGCCATTTCTTAATATTTCTTCATCAAACTTTCAAATTATATTCCTTTTAACAACATGCTCCTGATAATACCACATTCTTTAGGTCAAGGTCACACTTGATGGAGTTATTCCCCTTTATATGAAAACTTAACATTGGCTATAACTTTGCCATTTATTAATATTTCTTCATCAAACTTTTAAATTATATTGCTTATGACAACACGCTCGTGATGATACTATATTCTTCAGGTCAAGGTCACATTTGTTGGAGTAATGCCCCTTTTTGTACTTGCATTTTTATTCCGACAGCACCAGAGGTCGACACAAGTGTTCAACTGAACACCCATCTAGTTATTGTACTCCAAGCACTTGATTGTTTACTTTTTAAAAAGTCAAGCAGACTGTTGTTTCTGACTGGCTCTTGTTGAATTAAATGTTTGACTCTTTTTATCGATGTTTTTACAAAATTAAAGTTTCATCAAAATATCTGTTTAATGATATAAAAAAGTATAATGTAGACATTGATAATGTCTGATATGTGCATGCTTATGTTGGTCTACACTGATTTTAGATGTGTCATCAGCTGTGCTAAGTGCTGTAATGGTAAAGGAGATTTTCTGGTCTGTTACCCTTAATTATGTTTCTGTTGACAGCGGAGGCCCAGAGAGTAGAGAAGAAATCCCTACAACAAGTACAAGAACTGATCCACCGTGTTGAAGAGGTGCTCGGACTCCTGAAAGTGCTGGTGGATCACCAGTTCCATACGCTAGCCTCTACATTATCCAAAGTAAGTCCTGGAATAGTATCTTTATATCAAGACGAGATGATTTATTGTCAGTTACTTGAAATAATGTTATTAAGATAAATTGTTGCAAGTTTAGCAAGTAATTTGCATATATCTTTCTTCTTTTAGGATGAACAAAACACGCTGAAGGCCCTTACTTTCAAGGAGTTTGTGATAACGGGCAAAGAAGTGAGTTGTTTGTGTTCTTACAGTCTTTTTGTAGAATAAACCTCTGATCAGTTCTTTAACAAACCTCTGATCAGTCCTTTTACACACCTTTATTGCGTGGGTGAACAGTGTAGATCCAGATCAGCCGGCACATCTGCGACCATTGCAGATCCTGATCAGAGGATGCGCCAGCTGATCTGGATCTACACTGGTCGCACATGCATAAAAATGCGAATATATGGAGGAAAGGGTTAAATCTAGATATTCCTATTGGGTGTTCCTGTTGACTGTATAAGGTTAACACACTTAGAGTAGATTTGAATCTGTAAATTTAACCTTTTTTGAGAAATATATACATGTATCTAAAGACTCTTAACACTAAACCGCTAAGCACAGCTCACATTTGCAACCAGTGTAGACCTGGTTCAGTATGTACATTTGTACAGTCATATAAAAGTCTTCACTTGTTCAGTTAACAACTTGCTAGAGAAAGGTAAGTTCATTAATTAATTTTAGCTGATTTAAGCTTTAAACAACTGTTCAAGAGCTCGAGATTTATACTGCTGTTACACATATTTGATCTTGTTTTAGGTTATTTACAGACCTCAAGTTTTCATTTGTTTTTTGTGCACAAAAGTTTTAGACTTGAATATAAATGTTTGAATATGTATACTGGGAATCGTTAAACTTGTTGGAGAAATACTATGATATAAAGATGAACAGATACGTGTATGATACAAGAGTTTTTTTTACAGATGAGTGTGTACTGCTACATGTTTTTTCTGGTATATACAACTTTTCAAGAGAGCTTTATTTGTGACAGCTGATCTGAAAAGAAGCTTTCACTGGGTACAGAGATCTGGAATAAATCTATATTTATGGTTAGTCTAGACTAATCACATTGTATATGTTTATACATTATGTTACAGCTGTGTGGCACCATGATACAATGTTTGATAAATCGCTACCTAGATGATAATGCAACAACAGACGCCATCAGCAGCAGACTTCGGGACATCTGCCCTTCACTGTACAGCACAGATGATGCTACTTGTTCTAAGGTAATGAACTCATGGTAATCCTTTACTCCATGCCATCTAATCAGGATCTACACTGTTCCCTGTTTTATTATGCTCCCCGAAGAAATTCAGGGGAGCATATAGTTGCCGGGTTGTCTGTCAGTACATCCCGCATTTGTGTCCGGCCCATAACTTTGTTATTTGAAGTTGGATTTTAAAACTATTTTTCACAGAAATGATCACCATATTGAGACGATGTGTCGCGCGCAACATTTGGGTCGCTACCTTGAAGGTCAGTGTCACAGCATGACCTTGCAGCAAAATCATGTCCGGCCCATAACTTCTTTATTTGAAGTCGGATTTTAAAACTTTTTCACAGAAATGATAACCATATTGAGACGACGTGTCGCGCGCAACATTTGGGTCGATACCTTGAAGGTCAATGTCACAGCATGACCTTGCAGCAAAATCGTGACTTTTTTATTTGAAGTCGGATTTTAAAGTTATTTCACAGAAATGATCACCATAATGAGACGTCTTGTCGCATGCAACATTTGGGTCGCTACCTTGAAGGTCAAGGTCAGAGCATGACCTTGCAGCAAAATTGTGTGCGGCCCATTACTTTTATTTGAAATCAGATTTTAAAATTATTTTACAGAAATGATCGCCATAATGGGACGACGTGTCGCGTGCAACATTGGGTCACTACCTTGAAGGTCAAGGTCACAGCATGACCTTGCAGCAAAATCGTGTCCTGTCTAAAACATGTTATTTATAGTTGGATTTAAAAATTATTTCACATAAATGATCACCATTTGGAGGCGACATGTCACATAACATTCTTCCTTGAAGGTCAAGGTCACAGCATGACCTTGAAGCTTAATCATGTTCGGTCCATAACTTTGTTATATTTAGTTGGATTTAAAATTGTCTGATTTTATAGCACTGCACTGTTTTCAAAATTCACCTCAATAGTTATACAACTAACAGTGTTTGTGACAAAGTACCCATTCGGGGAGCATCACCCGTCTTCGACGGTCTCTTGTTTATAAGGTTATTTCTAACCAAGAATTGACAATTGCCCCTAATGGACAACACAGATGTTCTGGCTGATAAGTATCAATACTAGTTTCATACAGACTCCCCGAAAGTTCAAAAAGAAGTGTCAGACATTTGGTCAGACAAGATGTGAAAATCTGTCTGACCGAAACAAATTCTGTTGGACTGAAACACGTTCAAAAGGAATAAGCAAGTATTAGGAGTTCAAATTTTTTCGGACATTTAGTCCGATAACATAAGAAATCATGTCTGACCGGCCAAAATGTTACCGAACAGGTCTATCGGTCTGGCAACTTTTGGGCTGTCAGTTCAAAAATGATAAAAACTTTTATCTATGGTGTGGTTTAAGAATCAGACACTCTAGATAAAATGTCATTTAATTGGACATCATGAATGATTCAGCAACAATTAATCACAGCTAACATTTGATGCAATTTTAAGTGAACTGCAGTAAGGAAAACACGAATTTCAGTGTAGTTTCATTAATGAAGTATTCAAACCAAATCAGGATATTTAAAAAAAACAATCGAGAAAGCTTTGTAAACAGAAGAGAACAAACAAATCATGACTGGCCAAGATTATAAAACTGAAACAATACCAGTCTCAAATCTTAAGCATCTGATTGGCTGAAATGGCAACTTGTCACCATTTCAGTCTATCGGATGCTTGAAATTTAAGAGTTGTACCCATCTTAGTTTTATGATCTTGGGCCCTGTAGTTAGTTTATGCAGTATTTTCTGTAAATGTAGTCCTATACATGTATGACTTGCTAGATATTACTTAATTGTATGAATTAATATTCATAATTTGACAACAATTTAAAACAAATTTGTCAGTTCACAATTGATCCAAAAAACAAGTATGAAGGTGCTTCTTAATGAAGCTGGTATATTGTGTGATGAAGTTGGTATGTTGTGTGATTAAATATGTATGTTGTGTAATTAAGTGGATATGTTGAATGATAAGGTGGGTATGTTGTGTGATAAAGCAAATTTTATATATTATTTAAAGAAGATTTTTTGGCAAATTTATGGAGAGAAAAAGTTATCACTTAATACAGTATAATTTCTTATGTTACAATTCACATTTGCTGATAATGACATTATGTTGTTTTGTTGCAGGCCAACGAGATGCTTCAGGCTGGAAAGATCAGCCAGAGTCCCACAGAGAGAAGACGTCACCTCATGGAGGCTCTCAAAGTAAATACAACACTTGCTCTACAATGTTATACCTGTTTGTGCTGGTCCCAAGGTTATAAAACTGAGCATGGAAACCAGTCTCAAATCTCAAGCATCTGATTGGCTGAAATGGCGACTGGTCGCCATTTCAGCCAATCAGATGCTTGAGATTTGAGACTGGTTTCCAAACTCAGCTTTATAACCTTCAGCCCTGATCTATATAAGACTTGTTTTACAATGATGATATACCTGTTCTTGCCGATCTGCACACACCAAACTGATATTCGTACATTCAACCCTATATAGACAACAGTTCTGAAAATCCTTTATTGACAAGGGTAGTTCAGAGATTTTGCTGAAACATTCAGCAAGAAATATTAAAATAACTCAAGCAGCTGGTGGACAGCTCACATCCATCCATTGTCCAGAAAGTTGATATATGTCTTAAGAGTCCTGTTTAATACAATTGCATATGAAGAATTCATGGGCACATATGATGAAAATCCATGAAATTGCTATTTAAACAACATGTTGATCAAGTATCATGATATACTAAATTGTATCGGACAGCCTGTATCTAGAGAATTTCCTGTATCTTGATAGTATTGCCATACCAGGCTCTAATAATTGTACTCCAATAGTCCTTTCCGATAAGGGTTGTTATCTCCCTTGGCAAATTACCGTTCCTTTGCGCTCTTTAGCGTGGAGTGAGACAGTTTACTTCCGGTCGGAGAGTAAAACAAACAAAGGAATATTTAGATAAAGCGAGGAAACAGTTCGTTAATTAAAAAAAGAGATGATCTATGTTTGTTTTTTCTTGTCAGATTTCGGGTTTTTCTTTACTGATACTTTGCTTTCAAAAAACTGAAAGATTATAATAAAATGGAAAATTACAAGTCTTTGTTTTTTGCCGAAAGTTCTAGCAAACAGATTTCAAAAATATAATTAAGGGTTTTTTACCAATGACTGTCTTAACTGTTTATTAATTTTGAAATCTTAGCCGCTTTTGCTAATATCCACCTTGATTTAGAATTTCATTTACCAAAATCATTTTTGTTAGATCGCTAAATATCTTAACAAGAAAACTCGATTTTTAATTATGATCCTCAATTGACGAACAACAAAATTTTATTTTATGACAATTGATTATGAAAGGTAACACATACCTAATGAAATGGTAAATGCGCTGAGGTCATTATTTAAAAAAAAAAACTAACTCAATTCGTGACATTCCGTTCTCAAATAAAACAAGTCTAAAATACCGAAAAGTTCTTTGAAAATGAGCGCCCGGCAAAGAGAGATGTTAATTCAAATTCACAACAATTAGAGTTGCTCAACAACAATGGCAAATTGCAGTTCTCGTCCCACTGAAGTGTTTGCAACAGTGCCAACTGCATCGCTAACTTTTAATCAATTCAATCTTCTTTATTAGTTAATTTTATTTAGAGTCAACAATGAAAATGACGACCGAACCTTCTAACTGATCGAAGCGTGTTATGTTCTCATACCGCTAAATCATCTTTTTTTTTCGCAAGCTAGTGAAGAGATACAAGCATGTACAATTCAAGTATACGTAAATTCATATCAATAATGAAAAACGAAATCTGCGAATTTTCAATAGACAAATCATTCACAAACATAATTTTCGCTCACGATTTTTCATGCACGTTTTTCTGTAATACGTGCTTTTTATTATTTCCTTTTATACATATTTAAGAGATCTGGAGTTATGAAAGTTAAAAGCGGACTTTGTCTTCCGTCGGGGATTCAGAAATTACAAACGAAAATGTACGCGTTACAATGTTTTTGTTTTACTCTTGGGCAACGGCAAAAGTAATTAACGTCGAATATCGCTAACCTGTTGTTTGATGTTATGTTGCTAACTAATGATTCAATGGAAATTTATCATTTTATAAATAATAAGTAAAATAAGAAGTTAACCGTTTCCTTTCATACTAGGTGTTTGTAAATCAGATGCCTTATTCAAGAATCTGTAACTTGACCCGTAAATGAATCATTAGTTTTTGACATGGCATTACTAATTATGACAGCAAATAATTATGTACTAATTAATATGAGTGAATATCATCATTAGCTTATATATATATATCCAAACTTGTTGGCAATATGTATATAAGGTGTGATAATAGCCAGTAACTTAATTCGTTACGTTGATTTACATAAAATAATCGGTGTTCAAATGATGGTTCAATATGATCTTGTTATCAATCTAAAAGAACATTTGGTATTCAATCTGCAACATTTAAATGATCATTCATTATATTTTCACATCTTATAAAAATTAATCATCTAAGAAAAATGCACATACAACAGCGCATTCGGTTACTCTAACTAGCTTTCGGCGGCCAGCTTTCAGATATTCGCTTACTTATTATATGAGCGAGCTATATGAAAAATACATCATTGCTGTCCAATTGAATGAACAATTATTAAATCAGCAACATTCGAATAATCATTAATTATATTATCACACCCAATAAAAATAAATGGTCATAACTAAGAAAAATGGCGCTTTCGGTATATCAAGTGATCATATTTGCCTACTGGAAGTAGAATTAACCGCGACCTGATTATCAGCAAAGGGAGATAACAACACTAATCGGAAAGGACTATAGTTATGTTGATGGCTTTAACTGTTGATTGTTATAAGTAAATGTTTACGTTTGTTATATTGTTTGAAAAGAAATGTAGTATTGACTATTTACTTCATATATACTGGTGTTATGGCATGGGTAACCAGTGTAGATCCAGATCAGCCAGGATATTTGTGCCGTCTGATCATGATCTGCACTGTTCACTTTTGATTCATTTGGCTATTTCTAACCAAGAAGTGAACAGTGTTGATCCTGATCAGATGGCACAGATGTGCCAGCTGATCTGGATCTTCATTTATCACCCATGCAATATAAGGCATATTTATGGAGTAATGAGTTAAACTGTTTTACAGTTATACAAGAGTGTCTCACAGCCCCTGCAGTTATCTGAGGTGTGCAATCAGTTCGCAAGTGTTCACTTTTATGAAGGTATAGTTGACCTATGCCTCACAATGGCAAGCAAGCGGGACCCTCAGAAACTGGCACTACATTTCTACAACAATGACGAGCCTGCAGAGGACATGCAAGGAGTTCAGGAACTTATGCAGCGGTAATTACATTGATTGCAGGATTGCCTCATACGGAGAGCCTCCAACAAGAAATCCAATAGTAGTGAATATAAAACACTATGATTGACAGTTTGTGGATGAATGTTGGGCTGAAATGTGTAATATTAGTGATAATCACATACTGGGTATTTAACAGATTTGTATATGTAGGAAAATTGTTGGATGATTGTAACGATCTAGGGACATGCACAGATTTCCAACCAAGCAACAAGTGGAAGCTTTCATGAACCAGTCGAGTAATTCGAGGATGTTTTTTTACAGTTAATAAGAACAGTGACATTCCTAACCAATGTGTGGTGGGATGGGTGACATATTTAGCTGCAAACTGTCAGCCAAGTAGTCTAGGGTTCAATCCATGTTGATGACAAAAATATTGCTTGCCAGCATTTCATAATTCAGTCCCTCAAAAGAGGTTTTAATACAAGGCTCCTGAAAGCACTGCCTGAAAAAGTTGCACCTTGTGTTACATTGAGAAGTATTCTAAGAATACTAACATGCCAGTGAGTGCTTTAGCATCACAAAAAAATCCATTAATTACATAATTACATTGAAAACAATATTAGTAATCAGTGTTAGAATAAAAAAAGTTTTGTTCAGAATTTGCATAGTTTTAAGTTTCATCAGGTCCCAGTCTGTTTAAAGTAATATGATAATTGATTTGTTTACAGGAAGGAGTGTTACAAGTGTATAACTGAGACATTATGCTTCCTGATGACGGCCAGTGTTCCCCAGGGAGCCAGCGTGATTCCCAAATTCCCGGGTCCTCCGCCAGCCGTAGACAGCAGCAGGATGTCCATAGAGGATGCAGAACAATACGTTAGTATAATACATGATTCTTTGGACTATGAAGTGATATGGTACCTGTTATTTGATAGATCCTTGGCGAGCTGGAATGACCACCCTGTATTGCACAGGGCACAGGCTTTATTTTTCTTGAAGAATATTTTGTTTGTTGGAAAAAATAACATCAATGCCACCTGATCTTGATCTACACCATTCACAGAAATAACTTTATGAACCTATATAAAGTGAACAGTGTAAATCCTTGGCTGAAGGTTATAAAGCTGAATTTAGAAACCAGTCTCAAATCTCAAGCATCTGATTGGCTGAAATGGCGACTGGTCGCCATTTCAGCCAATCAGATGCTTGAGATTTGAGACTGGTTTCCATGCTCAGTTTTATAACCTTGGGCACATATTAGATTGTGAGGATCTGATGGCTGGTCTACATTTGTTATCCATTGGATACAAGCCATATTACATGAAGTAAAGAGTTATTGAAATCCATATTAGTGAAGTTTGAAAAATGTATTATTGAATGAAAGAAAAACATTCCTTATTCATGTTTTGGTGTGTTTGTGGGTTGTTTTTTTTTTCAGAAAGCAGAAGTGTTCCGCCTTGCCTTGAAGTCAGATGATGAGTTATTCCATGTATCACTGTATGATTGGTTATTCAGTATGAACATGACAGAAAAATTGTTGGAGGTAAATTGTTGTTTACTTTTAACAAATTTTACATCAGTTTAAAAAAAAAAGCTGCTATCAACTTAATTAAACTACAACTTTTGTATGAACCATGTTACACAGTGTTTACTTGTCATTAGTGAAGGTCTTCATTGACGCTCGAAACTGGGACTTGACCAATGAAATATCTACTTACTTTTATTGTTGTAAAATTTTTCTATTCACGAATAAAGTTACCATATAATATTGTCTGATTTTTGTGACGTGATGGGCAGCATTGCCATTGTGAATTATAAGCTAATTCCAATGGTCTGGGTTGCTGACCAACAGTACATGGACAATAATTATAGTGGATTATAACTGCCTGTGCTTCCTGTGTCAGCCATCCAGCCAGTTCAGGACACAAACCCAGCAAGGTAGAAGATGAAATGGTTGAGATGCGCAGAACATTGCATGGTTGGAATGAAACTCATGATAGTCTTTTCAAACAAACTGCCAACAATATATCCAAATCAAATATGCATGTAATCTTGTAAAGATATTTTTCCATGATACTCTTATATAAAATATAATTATTGTGTTTAATGCAAAAAAGGGTAAGTTTTACAGATTATATATTGAAGAACAACTTTCTATATACAGATACAGTCACCATTTTTGGAGCCGTACCTGAAGAGACGAGCAGGGTACCAGTCAGGTGATATCGGCGCTTTAGATCTACTCTGGAAATACTATGAGAAAATAGAAAACTACCCGGCAGCAGCGAGGATATTATCACGTCTTGCAGAGAGACATGGGTAAGGCTGGAGACAAGGTTGTATAGCCCTTTCCTCATTATATGACTATGATGTAGGCGAACAGTGTAGATCCAGATCAGCCAGCACATTTGATCTGGATCTTCACTGTTTGCTTTTTGATTAATTATGTTATTTCTGGTCTTGGATGCATTAAAATGCATGTATACATATATATGTAAAGTGATGAAGTAGGGATGCCCAAGATCCACTGTTGAAATATAGGATGAAATTTTGAGATCAAACCAGCAATAGCAGATCGTTTATGACATCTTGTTTAGAAAAATGGTGGACTTAACACTGTAATACATTTTGTCTACGATGTTGAGGATCGCAACTTGAAAACTTAAAAACTTCGACACACATTTAAAAAAAACACTTGAAATGAAAATTAAGTGGGTTTAAAGGATAACATTTATTTTCACATAAACAGCAACAACAAAACTTGCAACAACCCCCCCTCTCCCGCAAAAAAAAATAAGATACTGTCTTTTCATACACTTTTTCACAAAAAAAAGAGTGGAGTTTTTTTAAACAGGTAGATCTTGGTAAGAATACCCCAATCTTTCACCCACCTCAAATGAAGTATATTAAGAATTAAAATGTCATTTTAGCTAATGCTGTTAAATGTTGTGGAATGTCTTTTAGCACTGATATGGACCTGCAGAAGCGTATTGTGCTGTTGTCCCGTGCCATTATGTGTGCCAAGAGTTCCACTTCCAGAACCAGTGCTGCTGTCGAGGGAGAATTCTTACATGAACTTGAAGAAAAAATGGAGGTTTGTTTTCTCTTATGACTAATACATAACACCATCAACTCAAGGGACTTTAACTGATACTTATTTGCTGTTCTACTTTTAATATTATTACTAAGATTTCGTTAAAAATGATTACAATATTGCATTAGTATTTGGCATAGCATTGCTAGTTAATAGAACAGCACAAGTTGTTTGTACAAAAAAACACTGTGAGCTGTATTGGCAAAGTTTGTCTATCTTTAATTAGAACACAAGATTTGTTTTTTGCTTTATTATACCCCCGCTTCGAAGAAGAGGGGGGTATACTGTTTTACCCTTGTCCGTGTGTCCGTCCGTCCGTAACAAAATTTCTGTCACAGTTTTCTCAGCAACTATAACATGCAGCAGCCTGATACTTTGTATATTGCTTCATCCTATAGTCCCATGTGGTGTAAAGCGATTTTATGCTCCTTGTTCAACTACTTCCTGTTTGACGCATATTTTTAGATTTTCTTACTATAAAGGTGCATTTCATCAACCAAAGGGCATTTTTATTTTCCGTCGCAGTTTTCTAAGCAACTATAACACTCAGCAGCCTGACATTTTGCATATTGCTTTATCCTATAGTCCCATATGGTGTAATGCGATTTTATGCTCCTTGCTCATCTACTTCCTGTTAACCGAATACTTACATTTTTACACATAATTGACATACTGCACGATTTCCGTCGCAGTTTTCCAAGCAACTGCAACATGCAGCAGCCTGATATTTTATGCTCCTTGCTCATTTACTTCCTGTTTACTGAATACTTAGATTTTTTACACATAGATGACAAACATGTACAATTTCCGTCGCAGTTTTCTAAGCAACTATAACATGCAGGAGCCTGATATTTTGCATAATGCTTTATCCTTTAGTCCCATATTGTGTATAGCGATTTTAGCTCCTAGCTCATCTACTTCCTGTTTACTGAATACTTAGATTTTTACACATAGATGACAAACATGCACAATTTCCGTCGTAGTTTTCTAAGCAACTATAACATGCAGCAGCCTGATGTTTTGCATATTGTTTTATCCTATAGTTCCATATGGTAAAAAGCGATTTTATGCTCCTAGCTCATCTACTTCCTGTTTACAGACTATTTTTAGATTTTGTTACTATAGAAGTGTGCTACACAATCCAAAGGGTATCTTTATCACTATAAAGGTGCATTGCATAAACCAAAGGGCATCTTTATTGAAAAATGCAAATTACATTTTGAAAGTCATATTTCTCACAGCGGGGGTATCACTAGTGAGCATAAGCTCACAGATTTACTTGTTACTGCTGTGAACTGTATTGACAAGATCTGGTGATCTTTTTTGTCTATCTTCAAGAAACTAACTGCTCTGTTCTTAATTGTTTTTCATCATGGACTTCATTGTCTATAGGTTCAAAACAAACTGCATTGTTTTCATTTGGTATATGTTGATTTTCCAGGTTGCTAGGTTACAGATGAATGTTCTTCGAGCGCTGACACAGGAGACTGTTGGTGGACCTGACGTACAGGATGCTATGTCCAGGCTGGAATCTGACCTACTTGATATTACTATGGTAATTACATTAACCAACACCAGCTTATGCTAAAGCTTGACAGGAATCTGTTATTAAATAGTTCTGAATCACTTCAACCATCAAAATTAATGAAAACTGCTGGCTAACAATTAACGTGCCTACTGCTGCCCTCACTACATGTCGTAGAATACTGATTACATCTGCCTTTAACACATGAGTTAGAATACTGCCTACATGAGCCGAATGAAGGTTGGATAGATTGTTTTATTATGTTGCAAAGAAATTTCCTTGAATTGGATAATTAGCTATTATTGCAAGTCCATGTTTATGAATATCAGTCATAAATGTGCAACAAGTTAGGGGATCAGCTTTGTAAAATATTGATTTTCATTGAAATTCCAAACAAAATGGATGACAACAAAAACATTTGGAGGATGGAAATTTAGACATCTAATCAAATTCAAGGAAATTTCTTTGCTCATAGATTGCTAAAATTGTTATAAGAGAATACAACTCTCAAATTTTTAATGTTAAAAATCATCAGTTTTATTTGAAAGTTCTAAAGAGAAAAATATTGATTTTGTGTCTATTATAGAGACAAAATTGATTGAAATAAAGAAAACCTTAAAATTATAATAAAACAAATTGATAATACAAAATACAGATATATTATCCTTGTATTTGTCATATTATTCCTTGTCTGTGACATGGGTAACATGACACCTAGGCTGGCAATATATCCTCACACACCCTGTCAAGCAACCAAATAATTTTGTCATGTTTATCATTGCAGTTGTATGAGGAGTTTGCAGACAGATTTGATCTCTCCGAATGTAAGCTTGCCATCGTACATTGTGCTGGACTCTATGATAATGCTCTTGTTGAGAATCTCTGGACAAATATCATTGATAAAGGTAAGTTTATCTGTTTGTAATATATAGAAAATAAATTTCTGATTTATTTATTTTATGTTAACCACCATTTAATAAATTGTTAAAGGCTATGTAGGGTTTATGGAAAGTCCTTGTAAAGTATCCCTTTACGCCATATGTCTTTTAACATTGTGCCATTAATGTAGATCCAGATCTGGATCTAAACTTGTTGCATGGTCAGAAATAACGTCCTGAATCTAAAAGTGAACAGTGTAGATCCTGATCAGATAACTTGGATGAGCCAGCTGATCTGGATCTATGCTGCTTGCTCATTTGATATAAGTCCTATCTATGAAGTAATGGCTGGAAACAAGTATTGCATCTGGGCTGAAGGTTATAAAGCTCAGATTGGAAACCAGTCTCAAATCTCAAGCATCTGATTGGCTGAAATGGCGACTTTAGATTTGAGACTGGTTTCCATGCTGTTTTATAACCTTGGGCACTGGATTTCATCTAGTTCCATCTGTCATACATACAACAGCTGAAGCTAATGATGACCTCTAAGCCCAAGTTTTACATTAACAGACACAATCTGAAAGTATATATACAGTAATTATCAATACAATTGTTGTTTTTTTTACAATATATGTACCTACACAATCAAACTTGTAACTATATGACCTATTCTAAAGAAAGACTTGATATAATTATAACAATTTAATAATTACAGTTGTTCAGGTAGTAGCGGATACTAAGCAGATGACCGCTTTATGGGTCTTTAAAAGTAGAAATTCTACGGACTTATTAATATCATTTAACAGACAAAAGTGTCCTCTCTTAAAAACATCATTATTTTTAAACTTTTGTGATAACTTCCCTGTCAGAGGTTTTGTACATGATATACATGGATTGAGGCAGTAGTGGATAGCTTTGGGGAGTATGGGATAGTTAGTGTAAGTCGCTGACGGGGCTTCTCAAACCAATCCAAAAATTGTATTTTTATTATGACATGTACTGAAACATGTGCCGGGGTTTATAAAATAAAAATCAATACCATTTGAACTGAATTAAACCGGGAAAATGCTGCAAACTGTAACAGAACAAAATCATAATACAATAGGTCATAAGAAAGTAACACAGATAAATGAATTGCATTTTAAAATAAAATAAAATAATCACAGACTGGGTTTTAGTAATATCAAAACCCAATCACAGAGAAATCAAATGGAATATACAGTATTATCATATCAAAAAGCATAAATGATTAGTAAAAATATCTTTATTTACTGCCGATAACTAAATTCAGTGGCCAGACACAGTTCACCCATTACATACATGTATGCGAGTTCTCAAACAAAAAGAATAGCGCAATGAAATGAAAGACTTCTCCAAAATGGAAGGCTGTGGAAACATATTCTATTTGGAAAATGGCCAAATTGAAAAAAAAATGGAGAAGTCAGTGATGACTTAACCATTAGCACAACTGACTCGGGTGTTATTATAAGGTTTCTGTTGAAAGCACTGTCAGAATTTCCTCTGGCTCGCCAGTTCATTGATACATAAAGCGATTTGACATATCAAGTTGATTTGAGACGATCCCCTAAAGTAGCATACATGTGCAGTCTGTTACTAAGTGCATGGTAGTTATTTATATCTCTGTTTGGTGACAATTTGCAGGTTTATAAGCACATGTTTTAATAAATGATAATAGGTTAATTTATACACCAAATCAAACCATATTCTTTGAAAATTTACAGACTTTTGATATAAAACTTCATGTTTATTGTTCTTTTCATTAGTGAAATCACGATGTAGGTATTGACTTCCGATTGCCTCGTTCTACTTATAAATAAGATAAACTCTCATTGCAAAATTGGAAATTAAAACAAAATACATGAAAGTGAAGAGGATAATTCACTCTTTCTGTTGGTATAAAATAATGTTCATTATTCTAAATATATAAATAAAGAAAATGCCCAAGAAAAGAAACAGGCTGTCTGTTATACCCCCAAATCCGCTACTGCCTTAACAACTGTACGCAATAAAACATTCACATGTATTCTATTGGAAGTAAAATATGTTTCAGCCCTGACCCGCACATTAAACATTGACAATGATACATTCAGCATACCTTTATCTATGGGAAATATATCTCCACCTCTGGTCACAACCAAACAATACTCTCTCTCTTTCAGTGAAGTCTGGTCTAGCAGAACTGATCAGTCACTATAATAACAGTAGGTTAAAGGCAAAGAGAAACCATTGGACAGAATTACTGGGCACTGTTCACGTTTAAATACCAGTTACAAAACTGTAATAACAACTTTAATAATTACAAAATGGATATTTGCTCTTGTAGTCAGTCATATAGACCTTCAGACATATTTACCAGAACAAGGATAAATCCACTCCATAGATACCATTGATACATTTTTAATGCATGGGTGAACAGTGTAGATTCAGATCAGCCAGCACATCTGTGCCATCTGATAAGGATCTACTCTGTTTGCTTTTAAATTTCTTAGGTTATTTCTGACCAAGATGTGACCAGTGCAAATCCAGATCTGATGGCATGGATGTGACAGCTGATCTGGATCAATTCTGGTTGCACAGGCATCAAACTGTGTTTATATAGAGTTAAGGGTTAATTGTGGAGAAATGTACCTTGACACCTTTTAATGGGGCGATATTTGCATAGGAAACTTTGATATTTACCAGTGTACTGAACTGTTTCATGAAACCATTCTAATTTACTGCCACAGATAAAAAAAACGAGGTTCTTCACTTAACAGACATACAGAGGATATTTGTTTTTACCAGTGTAAGATAGAAATATATTTCACCGAGTGAGCTCCGGAATTCGTATTTTCACGAGTGGCAAAGCCACGAGTGAAAATACATAATTCCGGAGTTCACGAGTGAAATATATTTCTATCTTTCACTGGTAAAAACAATTTTTCTTTTTATTTTATGCTGTTAGAGCAAAATTTGCGTGAATTTGACAGAAAAGTTGCAAGAAATGGTGTCAAAACTGCTTGCTTACGATGTGACGTCATGACATCAAATATACAAATTTGCGCCCGTTTTCTAATCGTTCTCATTTGGTTTGTTATATGCGTTGAAAACCTGAAAAAATCAGTTAAAATAAAATGATATTCCTCTGTTTGAAAACAGTGAAATACCACTTTTATTTCACCAGGAAAATTCTATAATTCACTGAAAAGCATAAAATAAATTCCTTTTTGTGTTGCCTGCAATAGCAGGTAGACACATAGGGATCTTATTGTCGGGAGGTGGCGTCATCGTCGTCGTCGGTGCCGTCGCCCGGTAGTCCCCAAACTTTAACCTGAAACTTAATGTTGCCTATAACTTTGAAAGTACTTGTCCTATTCACTTCATACTTGGAAATATATCATCAGCACGAACAATGCCATCTGTGACGACAAGAAAGATAACTCCAGTTTCAATATTTTTTGAGTTATGCCCCTTTCAAATGCAACTTTAACCTGAAACAATGTTGCCTATAACTTTGAAAGTACTTCACATATTCACTTCGTACTTGAAATATATCATCAGCATGAACAATGCCATCTGTGACGACAAGAATGATAACTCCAGTTTCAATATTTTTTTAGTTGTGCCCCTTTCAAATGCAACTTTAATATGAAACTTAGTGTTGCCTGTAAAGTGGAAAGTACTTGTTCAATTAATTCACTTAATACTTTGAATTACTCATCTGCATTTACAAACCACTTTTTGAAGATGATAACTCAGGTTTCACCATTATTTTAGTTATTCCCCTTTCAAATGCAATTTAGATGACACATGTGTTCTGTGGTGTAGTATTGAAATCAACTTAAATAAAATATTTTTATTATATATGATTAAACATAGGCCCACATTTCAACTTTTTCCATGCAGGCGACACATGTGTTCCGCAGACACTACATTCTAGTTTTTAATTTTCTTCATTGTCCAATTACTGGTCCTGTTAAGTATTTCCCACCAAACTTTTTAACTTTGTTTACGCAATAAGGTTCATTTTACAAAAAAACCAAGAACAACAGAACATGTGATATATAGAATATGGTATCATAACACAGTGATTGGAAACAAGGACTGGTCTAATCCTGTGTGTAGTTGAAACAACATAGAATTTACTGTATTAATTGTGTTTTGTTTTTTTTACAGTTTGTGTTAATTTACTTTATACAAAAAATAGGTAAATAAATTCTTGCTCTCTTGGTTATTAGGGTTTGATGATGTTGAAATCAAACAGGCCAATGTGATGAATTATGTATTTTCGACTGACATCTTTATTGAAATTCTGAGTAAATGTTGGTTATTTACTTGGAATGGAGCTACTTTGTGAAAATAAAATGATATGGAATATTTCAAACAACACAAAGTCTTGCTGAGATATTCTAGAAAAAATATTTGAGTTCAAGCTTAGATTTTCGAGTTTCTACTCAAACTATTTTTGTGTCGCCCTTTCGAAGAAATGGCGATACATAGGGACCGCTTTGTCTGTCAGTCTGTCGGTCCGTCCGTCACAAAAAACTTAACGTTGGCTATAACTTTGCCATTTCTTAATATTTCTTCATCAAACTTTCAAATTATATTGCTTATGACAACACGCTCGAAATGATACCAAATTCTCAAGGTCAAGGTCACATTTGATGGAGTTATGCCCCTTTTTAGCTCCCTATTCGAAGAATATGTCAAGCTATTCTACTCACTTAGGTGTCGGCGTCGGCGTCGCCGTCCCGCTTTGGTTAAAGTTTGCGTGCAACATACCTATATCTTACAAACTACTATAGCTACAGCTTTGAAACTTGGCACACTTGTTCGCCATCATGTTCCGAGTGTGATTGCCAAGAACCATAACTCTAACTTTAATTTTGATCAAATTATGGCCCTTTTTCGACTTAGAATTTCAGGTTAAAGTTTGCGTGCAAGCTACTGTACAAACACATAACTTCAATACTACTTATACTACAGCTTTGAAACTTGGCACACTTGTTCATCATCATGTCCCGAGTGTGTGCCAAGTTCCATAACTCTAACTTTCATTTTGATCAAATTATGGCCTTTTTTTCGACTTAGAATTCTAGGTTAAAGTTTGCGTGCAAGCTACTGTACAAACACATAACTTCCATACTCTTTATACTACAGCTTTGAAACTTTCAGCACTTGGTCATTATCATATCCTAAGTGGATATGCCAAGAACCATTACTCTTTCTTCTATTTTTTTCAAATTATGGCCCTTTTTCGACTTAGAATTTCAGGTTAAAGTTTGCGTGCAAGCTACTGTACAAACACATAACTTCAATACTACTTATACTACAGCTTTGAAACTTTCAGCACTTGTTCATCATCATATCCCGAGTGGATATGCCAAGAACCATAACTCTTACTTCCATTTTGATCAAATTATGGCCCTTTTTCGACTTAGAATTTTAGGTTAAAGTTTGCGTGCAAGCTAGTTTCTTTAATACTTCTTGTACTATAGCTTTGAAACTTTCAACACTTGTTTACCATCATGACCCTGACTATGTATTCCAAGAACCATAACTCTTTCTTTAATTTTTAATCAAATTATAGCCCTTTTTCAACTTAAAATTTCTGGTTAAAGTTTGCATGCAAGCTAGTTACTTTCATTCTTCTTGTACTATAGCTTTGAAACTAAAGACACTTGTTCACCATCATGACCCTGACTATGTATGCCAAGAACTATAACTCTTTCTTTGAGTTTTATCAAATTATTGCCCTTTTTCACTTAGAATTTAAGGTTAAAGTTTGCGTGCAAGCTAGTTACTTTCATACTTCTTTGTACTACAACTTTGAAATTTGTTCTTTATCATGACCCTGACTATGTTTGCCAAGAACCATAACTCTTTCTTTGATTTTTATCAAATTATTGCGCTTTTTAGAATTAGAAATTAAGGTTTAAGTTTACGTGCAAGATGGTGAAACCTCATAACTTTCATTCTATTAAAACCACAACTTTTAAACTTTGTATACGTTTATTTTATCATACATCAAGTTGATGTTCAAAGGCCCATAACTCATCCTTGCTTTTTTTATTTAATTTTTGCCCTTTTTCACTTTGAAATTAAAATTAAGACTTAGAAATTATGGTTAAAGTTTCAGTGTTAGTGTTTTTCATAGGTAATGCTATAGAAAAGGTTTAAAACAGATTTACTTAACATACTTTGGATGAAAGTGTTGAGTGGTTATACTATACTATACTATACTATACTATACTATACTCAATCTCACTAAAGTCACATCTAACAAACTGTTAGATCTGATGACGGCCCGCAGACACCGTACATAAGCTATAGCGGTTTTCCCCGAATACTATTTTTAGAAATTGTCAACACGGGAAGCATGATTTATAAGGTTCACAAACTGATCTGAAGATGTCATTACATTAGAAATAAATGCAATGCTACATAAATCCATGTGTCTTCTGTAAATATGTATTAAACAGGATGTAAACACTTTCCGTGGTTTTAAATACTATGTTTACTTTCACTTTTGCGATTTTGTAGGCGACAATCTGATTGGTTCAAAGGGTTAGTGATAAAAGCACGTTTTAGTTACTTGTCAGATCCTGATAGCGTAGCAGTTTTTAGGAGATGATTTTAATCAGATTGATACTATACTATACTATACTATACTATACTATACTATACTATACTATACTATACTATACTATACTATACTATACTATACTATACTATACCACACCACACCACACCACACCACACCACACCACAACACAACACAACACAACACAACCACATACCACACCACACCACCCCCAGCACACCACACCACCCCCAACCACCACCACCACACCACCACCACACCACACCACCCCCACCACCACCACATACCACCACTACAAACAACACCACCACCACACCACCACCTCCACACCACCACATAACACCACAAACACCACTAACAACAACAATACCACCACCACCACCAACAACACCATCACCAATAACAACACCACCAACAACAACACCACAAACAACAACACAACCAAAAGCAACAACACCAACAACAACAACACAAACAACAGAAGCAACAATAACACAAATAACAACAACAACTCTACCAACAACACTGTCAACAACACCACCAACAACACCCCAACCACCACCACCAACAACAACAACAACACCACTACCACCACCAACAACAATAACACCAACAAGACAACCAACAATAACTCAAAGAACAACAACAACACCACCATCACCACCACCACCAACTATACCGTAAACAACACCACAAACAAAAACACCACCACCAACAACACCATCACCAACAACAAGAACACCACCAACAACAACACCACCACCAACATCAGCACCAACAATATTATCAACAACATCAACAACTAACAACACTAACAACAACACCAACATAACAACACTACCACCAACAACACCACCACCACCAACAACAACACCACCACTACCAACACCAACAACAATACCAACAACAGCAACTACACCAACACCACCAACAACAGCAACCAGCATACCATACCATACTATACTACACCACACCTCACCACATCACTTTAGGTGGGCAGGGATAGTGGGTTGATGGGTGTGGGATCAGGGGTGTATGGGCTGGGTTGTGTAAACACTCTTAATAAACTACAATAATAAATTAAGTGTAATTTATTGATTTCCTAACTTAGATTAAGAAACTTTTGTTCATGTGTGTGTGTTGGGTGTCATAAACTCCTGAATTACTTCCCAGTTTAAATGAAGCCCAGTTTAAAATTTTGCTTAAATATGTCTGACTTCGAATAGTCGAGCTTTCAGTCGTTTCCGACTGGCTCTTGTTGTACTTATATTTAGACACGAAAACTTAACGTTGGCTATAACTTTGCCATTTCTTAATATTTCTTCATCAAACTTTCAAATTATATTGCTTATGACAACACGCTCGAGATGATACCAAATTCTCAAGGTCAAGGTCACATTTGATGGAGTTATGCCCCTTTTTGTACTTATATTTAGACACGAAAACTTAACGTTGGCAATAACTTTGCCAATTCTTAATATTTCTTCATCACACTTTAAAATTTTATTGCTTATGACAACACGCTCGAGATGATACCAAATTTTAAAGGTCAAGATCACATTTGATGGAGTTGTGCCCCTTTTTTACTTATATTTAGACACGAAAACTTAACGTTGGCAATAACTTTGCCATTTCTTAATATTTCTTCATGAAACTTTCAAATTATATTCCTTATGACAACAAGCTCGTGATGATACCACATTCTTTAGGTCAAGGTCACATTTGATGGAGTTATTTCCCTTTTTACGAAAACTTAACATTGGCTATAACTTTGCCATTTCTTTATATTTCTTCATCAAATTTTCAAATTATATTCCTTTAAACACCACCACCACCACCAACAACACCACCACTACCAACACCAACAACAATACCAACAACAGCAACTACACCAACACCACCAACAACAGCAACCAGCATACCATACCATACTATACTACACCACACCTCACCACATCACTTTAGGTGGGCAGGGATAGTGGGTTGATGGGTGTGGGATCAGGGGTGTATGGGCTGGGTTGTGTAAACACTCTTAATAAACTACAATAATAAATTAAGTGTAATTTATTGATTTCCTAACTTAGATTAAGAAACTTTTGTTCATGTGTGTGTGTTGGGTGTCATAAACTCCTGAATTACTTCCCAGTTTAAATGAAGCCCAGTTTAAAATGTGCTTAAATATGTCTGACTTCGAATAGTCGAGCTTGCAGTCGTTTCCGACTGGCTCTTGTTGTACTTATATTTAGACACGAAAACTTAACGTTGGCTATAACTTTGCCATTTCTTAATATTTCTTCATCAAACTTTCAAATTATATTGCTTATGACAACACGCTTGAGATGATACCAAATTCTCAAGGTCAAGGTCACATTTGATGGAGTTATGCCCCTTTTTGTACTTATATTTAGACACGAAAACTTAACGTTGGCAATAACTTTGCCAATTCTTAATATTTCTTCATCACACTTTAAAATTTTATTGCTTATGACAACACGCTCGAGGTGATACCAAATTTTCAAGGTCAAGATCACATTTGATGGAGTTGTGCCCCTTTTTTACTTATATTTAGACACGAAAACTTAACGTTGGCAATAACTTTGCCATTTCTTAATATTTCTTCATGAAACTTTCAAATTATATTCCTTATGACAACAAGCTCGTGATGATACCACATTCTTTAGGTCAAGGTCACATTTGATGGAGTTATTTCCCTTTTTACGAAAACTTAACATTGGCTATAACTTTGCCATTTCTTTATATTTCTTCATCAAATTTTCAAATTATATTCCTTTAAACAACATGCTCCTGATAATACCACATTCTTTTGGTCAATATCACACTTGATGGAGTTATTCCCCTTTTTATGAAAACTTCACATCGGCTATAACTTTGCCATTTATTAATATTTCTTCATCAAACTTTCAAATTATATTCCCTATGACAATACGCTCATGACGATACTATATTCTTAAGGTCAAGGTCACATTTGTTGGAGTAATACCCCTTTTTGTACTTTCATTTTTATTCCGAAGGCACCAGAGGGCGACACAAGTGTTCAACTGAACACCCATCTAGTTTAGAATTTAAAACAAGAATAATATGTAAACTTACTAGTAATCTTAAAACTGAAATCAATCAGGTAAGGGGTGTATCTTCAAAAGTTAAAAATTATAAACTTTAAGTTGAGTGTTAAATCCAACTCAATATTCTTCATGATATGTGAAAAAGATGTCTATTTGAAATGTTTATTGAGAGTATGTTGACTGTTTCAGAATTTGAGAATACCAGGTCAGGTGCCCCATCAATACGTGTAAGGAACATCACCAACAAGCTGTGTTTAGTTGGCAAGACTTATATCAAAGCAGAAAGATACTTCCCATTCCGTAAGTGTTTTATGTTTATAAATTCTGAGATACATGTATTTAATTTCATGTGGACATGTTTTCTCACTGAAGGCACAAATGATATTCTTGCATGGACATAAATTCATTGAGTTGTATAACTCTTTAGATGAGCTATTAACCCTTTACCCATATATCTGCCTTTTATGGCATGGGTGAACAATGTAGATCCAGATCAGCTGGCACATTTGTGCCGTCTCATCAAGATCTGACTGTTCACTTTGAGTCATTATAAGTATCATGCATGAGTGTGAGGTGAAGATGGAAAAATCTGTCACCGAGGGTTAACTGTTTTGCGGGAACGAGGCTCTGCCGAGTTCCCGCCAAAACAGTTCACCCGAGGTGACAGATTTTTCTATCTTTACCGAATGTCTCGTGCAAGATACTTTTTCTTGCATACCTTTTTTTTATTTATAACATTTCTGTGTATGTAGACAAACTAATTTATTTTCCTTATGTTCAAATATTGACATTTACGTAAACCTTTTTTTTACAATGACGTCACTAACTTGAATATATTACGTCAGATACTTGAAGACGTGACGTCACTCACGTGACTCATTCTACACGGGGGGGTGTAGGATCGAAATTTCCTATACGGGTGAAAACACCGGATGACCTGATCTGGTATGCAAGAATGGGTTATTTCTGACCAAGCCAACAGTGTTGATCCTGATCAGATGGCACAGATATACCATCTGATCGAGATAAACATTGTTCATCCATGCAATGTAGTGTTTCTATGAGGTAAAGGGTGAAATGGTTATTTGATATCACTCACTGCCAAGTGCAAATACGCAATAATGAAAACCCCATTAATTATAATGATAACATAGAACTTTGATAACTTGTCAGTTTTCCTCAGGTTCGCTTGGACTTCAGAGTTATTTAATGTCAAAATGATTTGATCAAGGATATTATTACAGTCAGCTGTCATCCCTAACAGGGAATTATGTCAATTGAAGAGTTGTTGGGAAGCCCTGTAATATTAGTAACATAACTTAGAAACCATTAAAAAAGATGTGACCTTTCCTGCTTTTTTGGCAAATGTCATTTAAAAATAATTGATTTAATTTAAAGATACCCTTAAAGCATTGCTGATGACGCTCGTTCAAACCACAAATGGATGTACTTTCATTACAGTATTAAATCATCACCAGATAAACAACGTGTATGCAAACAACCTTGAAACATAACATTGTCTGAAAACCAGGGCCCTAGCTTATAAGCCTGATATTGGAGATCAGTCACAGATCTGCTTGGCCAGACAAGTCTACATTTCTGCCAATCAGGCCCTGTGATTATAAAACTTTTTCATGCGCAATTCATTCTGTGCTCAAACTTAAAATCTCTAGATCATTAACAGCCTACATAAATAATAAATAACTGTCTTTTCTACAGTTGTTACGGAGAGATCAAATATATTTTATTTTCAGTAAACATTTTTTTATAATAAAACAAAATGAAGTGATTGAATTTTCATGCTCAAACTGGGTTGAGCTATTTTATGATCTCAGGGCCAGATGCTTGAGATTTGAGACTGGTCTCTAGTTAAAGTTTTTATCTGCTTTATATTTCTATTTAAGATAGAAATTACTCACTCGGCCCTGTTCTGAGATAATAAGATGGAGAAGGGTGCAGGAACAACAAGACGAGTCCTAAAACAAGTACTATCAAACTAGTTTCAATGTTTTATACACCTCTAGCTTCACAAAAATTCAAGTTTAGGAAGACAATAAACTTATATGATTTTCTTTTCAGCATTTATTGTGAAGTATTTAGAACAGAGAAGCTGTGAGTTACAGCTTGATGTTGGTTGGGTGTATCAGCTCATGTTAGACATTGGAGTGCCAGCATTACGTCTTCTAGAGCTATATGACAGAATGTTTAAATCTAGGGTGAGTTCCATGTGTTGCTAAATCTGCAATAAGAACGGCTTTGGAGTTTTATGAGTACAAGAATGCAGCACATCCCAAATTGGTGTTTTCACCTGGTAGCCAATTCAAGTCTTTTATCCCCCGCTCCAATACATATTTTGACATATTTAAATTTATCAGGGTTGAGTATACATTCAATTACACATTTTTAAAATTTGATAATGAGGAATGAATTAATCCTCCATAGATACAGCTTTATTGCAGGCAGACAGTTTACATCCAGACCAGCCATATGATAGAATTGAAACAAAACAATGTGTGAAGGCAACTGGCAGTTTTGCAAAGCAATTGGAAAACATAAATTAAGACTGTTTTTTTCAGACAAAATTACACAAAGAATAAGATAGGCAGCCTCTTCAAGCCTTCTTGAAGTTTGAACATTTAGATCCACCAGAGCTATGCACGATATGGGATATCACAAAATAACAGAGTGATATTTTCTATCAGATATAAAGTAATATTTTTTGTGCAAGTTACTTATTCAGGTTCATGTATAATGTTTCAGGATCCGTTTTGGTCTTCTGTGGGCAGACCACTGCATTTACTGTTTGTTTTACACAGTCTTCTCAATAAACTGGTAGACAATACATCACTCATACCAGTCTTTGAAAGGTTAGTACATTAAAAGATGTTGTTGATTATGTCTCCACCCCCCCCCATCTGGGGGAGACATATTGTTTCTGTCCGTCTGTCACACTTCGTTTCCGCTCAATAACTCGAGTACCCTTTGACCCAGAGACTTCAAACTTCATAGGGTGATAGCCCTTATTGAGTAGAAGAACCCTATTGATTTTGGGGTCAGTAGGTCAAAGGTCAAGGTCACAGTGACCCAAAGAGTGAAAACCGTTTCCGCTCAATAACTCGAGTACCCTTTGACCCAGAGCCTCCAAACTTCATAGGGTGATAGCCCTTATTGAGTAGAAGAACCCTATTGATTTTGGGGTCAGTAGGTCAAAGGTCAAGGTCACAGTGACCCGAAGAGTAAACTGTTTCCGCTCAATAACTCAAGTACCCTTTGACCCAGAGCCTCCAAACTTCATAGGATGATAGCCCTTATTGAGTAGAAGAACCCTATTGATTTTGGGGTCAGTAGGTCAAAGGTCAAGGTCACAGGGGCATGAAGAGTGAAAACCGTTTCCGCTCAATAATTCGAGTACCCTTTGACCCAGAGCCTTCAAACTTCATAGGATGACAGCCCTTATTGAGTAGAAGAACCCTATTGATTTTGATGTCAGTAGGTCAAAGGTCAAGGTCACAGGGGCCCGAAGAGAGAAAACCGTTTCTGCTCCATAACTTGAGTACCCTTTGACCCAGGGACTTCAAACTTCATAGGTTGATAGCCATTATAGAGTAGAAGAACCCTATTGATTTTGGGGTCAGTAGGTCAAAGGTCAAGGTCACAGGGGCCTGAAGAGTGAAAACCGTTTCCACTCAATAATAAGACCATTCAAACTTCATACCAGGGCTGGAAAAATACAGTAGCCCGACGTCCCGGACTAGTCAAAATGCCAACTCGGGCTACTGAATGATTGTCTGAAATCTAGTCCCGGACAAGTCATTAATCGATATCCGGACAAGTGACAAATACACAGATTCTCAGTGTCAAAAGCTTGTTAGTATTAAACAGCTGATTAGCCTAATAAACAGCATGTGCGGCACATCAAACGTCCCGACTGACCCCCCGTGGAGGCAATTAATTGTTGCATCAATTGCTTCTATACTCTAATAAACTGTCTAGAATATTGGTACAGTAGTTATTACTATTATATACAGATGATCTAATAATTAAAATAAAACCAAAATTACGCAAAACATGTAAGTTTATACAGTATTTCGCTTGTCAGATATTTAAGAATTTGCCGATATCACTCGTTTTTAACAAAGTACTCTTTGCTAGAAGCATTCATATTCTAAAAGGAAACTTTTTTACACAAAAGACAACTTGATGACAGTGATTTAAGCCACAGAAAACTGGAACATTTGATAAATTATGAAAAATTGCTCACTTTTTGGATGGAAATTGTACGATTTTTTCACCAATGTTTCTGTTATCTAGTGAGTTGGATTTGAATACCTTTAATGTCTTAAAACTGCTAAAATTACATGGGAAACTCAAGGAAACATGTTGTTCACTTGATTAAAATTCATTTTCAACATGTACAGTCTAAATTTGACTGGAAATCACCACCGGTGAAAGTGTATGCATTTTCGGACAGCAATAATTTCGGATACGTTATGTTTTCCTCAACCGTTCTGACGTTTTAATTTTTTTTGTAAGTAACTTACAAATTTTGACTATATCATAATCATCAGCTAAAACCTTAAATTCATTATCACACAGAGACATATGGTTTGTGTGGGTGGGTAATGCGGCAGATTTGCACACAAATTGCTAGCAAAACATCATAGAGTTTAATGTATTGCATAATTTTAAATAAGAATAAAACTCAAGCAAATTTCATGCAGTTTAATGCATATTAGCATAGATAAATTACTCACACGTGTACTAGCAATCAGAATGTTAAGTGTGAAACGAGACTGAGTGAACCGCATTGCAGGACAGGTCATCCAATTTTCCGGACAAGTCATTTTTGGTAAGATGACTAGTCCCGGACAAGTGACTTTTAAAAATATTTTTCCAGCCCTGCATACGATGGCTGTCCTTATTGAGTAGAGGACTCCTATTGATTTTGGGGTCAGTAGGTCAAAGGTCAAGGTCACAGGGGCCCCGAAGAGTAAAAAATGTATCCGGTCAATTACTGGAGTACCGCTTGACCCAGAGAATTCAAACTAAATAGGGTAATAGCCCTTATTGAGTAGAAGAACCCTATTGATTATGGGATCAGTAGGTCAAAGGTCAAGGTCACAGGGGTCTGGGCGCAGGGGGGGGGGGGGGTACGCAGGGGGGAGACATGCGTTTTTCACAAAAAACATCTAGTTTGAAATTGTTACTAACATCAGTAACATACTATGCCATCCACAGAAAATAGACTACCTTGAAAAGTTTTGTGAGCTAAATTACTATCTAAACAATTACATGCACAATTCATTTGTGAGTTGTTCAGTGGATATGCCTTTTATCTCATGGGCCATCAGTGTAGATCTTGATCACATCTGTGCCACTGTTTGTTTCTTGAATAAATATAAAAGCAAACAGTATAGATCCAGATCAATCTGCATGAATTACAGACTGATCAGGATCTACACTGATTGCACACAGGATATGAGCCCTATCCAGGGACCAACAAATTTCAACACTTCCTTGTTTTCCCGCTATAATGTTTGTAAAAGTGACAAATGCTGTGAAAGTGACTAATGATGTGCTTAACATGTACTAATGAATAAAAATATGCTGGTTGATTGTTGGGGCAGTACAGTGTGGCATTTTCACTGAAAACTTGGCTATAGATCATAAAACTGATATTGGTGACCAGTATCAAATCTCAAGCATCTGATTGGCTGAAATGGCAACTGTGAAATGGAGACCAGTTGCCATTTCAGCCAATCAGAATCTTGCGATTTGAGACCGGTCTCCTGCTTTAGTTTTATGATCTTGGTCCCTTGTCTAAAGCCAGTGACTTCCCACCATGTAAACAGATGATTTAGGTCAATGAGAATGTTGAAATCCAGTCAAGTAGTAGATCAGGGCTGAAGGTTATAAAACTGAGATTAGAAACCAGTCTCATATCTCAAGTATCTGATTGGCTGAAATGACGACTGGTCACCATTTCAGCCAATCAGATTCTTGAGATTTGAGACTGGTTTCCATGCTCAGTTTTATAACCTTGGGCACAGCCAGATCTGGTTATTGTGGTTTCAAATCTAACTAGGGATGAAATTTTCGGAGATTTGCTGAATCCACAGATGGTTCAGCCATTGGTTTCATGTTCCAAAATTTCATAGGTATCAATTGAACCAACTTTAAAATACCTTACAAACAAACTTTGATAAATGTTTTATATGATGATTGATGAACTTGTGTGTATGTATTTGCTTGCAGACGACAGTTTGGAACTATGGGCCTGGATTATGTTACCTGTTACCTTGTGGAGCTTCAATCAATTAGTAACTCGGACGTGAATGTGCGCGCATTGGTCGGTCACTTCAAAGGTCTACAGGCAAAACTGGAGAGATTATGATAGGGACTACTTACTGTGTTTAATATGGACTACTTTCTGTATGACAGAGACTGCTAACTGCTCTTCAGCAGCAGAGACAGATCATATGACAGATTATGTGATTAACATCGATTTTTATACGCATTAGTCATGCATGTGTTCTTTGATAACAGAAGACATATGGAAAAAAATCAATAAAGTATCTGTCTGGTTTTATCCGCCTATGTTTGAGAACAACTTGGTGGGTTTTACCTGAAAGTACAATGAGAAGGATTTTGTTGCATACATTATGCATGTAAACATTGGATGGATGGGTGTAATGTAACTCGCAGTTGGACAATGCATTACATTGTATTAGTAATCTGAGAAATTTTAAATTCTCCAGTTATTTAATACTGTTTGATATCAGAGGGTATCTGTCATTCAATTATAAAAGAGTTCAAAGATCAGATACAAGGGCAGGAAATATGGCCTGTGTTACACTGTTGCAAACCATTCACAAATCTGGTATTCATAATTTCTTTTTATCAGGTGGTTACCCTTGTTTTCAATGTAATACACCCATTACAAATATTTTTATCTTACGTCCACAGGTATGACAACCTGCAAGGTGTCTGTACCATGTGGTTTGTGAGTTCATTTTTTGGTATTACGGGAAAAAACTGATAAATTTTATCATTTAATTTCAGCATTTACCCTAAATCACAGACAAAAGTGACAAATGAATTTACAAACATGGGTAGTGTTCAACTTTCCCCTTAGAGTGAGCTAAATTTTGTCAAAAATGGTGAACTAATAAAATACTTACAAGGCTTCGAAAATTTGAATCAATGGGTTTTTTCTTGCCGTAATAGCAAAAAAAGATGTCACAAACTACATGTTGTGTGGCCACCTTGACCTAGCCTTGGTGCTATTGGCTGCTTACTTTTATTTGTTTACCTGTTTACAACATAGTCAACATCTTTTCTAAGAAATTTACAGCACTGATCAAAAAAAGATGCATACAGTATTTTCAAGAAGCCGTAATTCTGTTCAAAATGAGAAAAAATGCTACTTGTTTTATTACAACTTGATAGTGTTACCAAGACAGGGTGAGCTTTCTCTTGTGCATATTTCTTTGATCATTGTTTGTTTGATGCTTTTTCTAGATTAAAGGTTTTAAAAAAAAGAAAAATCTTACACTCTTATGTAATATAATACGTTACCAAAGGATCACTTAACCGTTTTCCTGAATTTGTTTCATATTTTTTTGTATAACACAACAACACATACCAGGTCTTCTTTATCCATCTTCATCATTTGTAAACAATTTTAGCTCTAAATCAATCCTAATTCATGGCTTTCATTTAGGGTACATTAAGTAGCCTTGTCAATCTGTCACAAATCTCGTTTCCAGAGCATATCACACCAACTTTTCAAGGAATTTGAACCAAACTTCATACAAGTGTTAGGTAGAGTGTCATGTCCAAGAACCATGTCCCTACCTGAAAGGTCAAACTGAGGGTTTAGCAATCAAAATATAAATACGGTATGCTAAAAGTTTAGTTATGGAGCATAACAGCTGCATTAAGTACCAAGATCAAAATTTGTGCAAAGTTTTTGTTTCTGAAGTGTGAACAGTGCTCTTGATATAGGGACCTCATCCAAACTTCACAGAAGTGTTAACCTAGATATTTTGAAAACCCTTAACTTACGTTAATTATCAAGGCCTCACATAGTGGTACATGTACTTAAGTACAATATTAACCCTTTCCTCCATATATTTGCCTTTATGGCATGGGCCAACAGTGTAGATCCATTGTCAAGATTAGCCAGCACATCTGTGCTGTTTGATCAGAATCTGCACTGTTTGTTTTTGGTCAGAAATAATTTAATAAGTAAATGAAAACAGCGCAGATACTTATCAGATGGCATAATGGGGATCTAAACTGTTCGCCCGCGGCATAAAGGTGTATGTATAGATAAAAGGGTTAATAACCAGAAAAACAACAATGCCTGCTATATAATAAGGACTTTTTTGCCCCAAATCAATAATAAATGAATTACAACAACTTGTTTTTGTGTGGTTTGTTTGTTCACTCCGTTATCTCGTTGTTCAACTCTTACTATATCAGTGTAAACTACAGACACTCAGAATTGTTGTTCAGTTGTTCACATTTTTGAACTTGTACGGTGGATTTCCAATGTAGTATGTGGGGCAGATTACTCTATTTTAAGACAAGCTCTGTTTACCGGTATTCATGATACGACACATCAGACTATGTTGGAATGATATCGGACTACCGGGTATTCTATAATGACATCCAACTATAAGGAAATGTCATCGTACTATTATGAAATAACATCCAACTATAATAAAATGACATATTACGAAATGACATCCAACTATAATGAAATGACATCCAACTATTATGAAATGACATTCAACTATAATGAATGACATCATTCTTTTATGAAATAACATCCAACTGTAATGAAATGACATAATACTTTATGAAATAATATCCAACTATAATGAAATGACATAATACTTTTATGAAATAACATCCAACTATAATAAAATGACATCATATAACGAAATGACATCCAACTATTACGAAATGACATCCAACTATAATAAAATGACATCCAACTATAATGAAATGACATCCAACTATAACAAAATGACATCCAACTATAATGAAATGACATCATATTATTACGAAATGACATCCAACTATAATAAAATGACATCGTATTACGAAATGACATCCAACTATTACGAAATGACATCCAACTATAATAAAATGACATCATATTATTACGAAATGACATCCAACTATTACGAAATGACATCCAACTATAATGAAATGACATCCAACTATAATAAAATGACATCAAATTATTACGAAATAACATCCAGCTATAATGAAATGACATCCAACTATAACAAAATGACATCCAACTATAATGAAATGACATCCAACTATAATAAAATGATATCATATTATTACGAAATGTCATTCAACTATAATGAAATGACATCCAACTATAACGAAATGACATCCAACAATATGTATAATGAATGACATCATTCTTTTATGAAATAACATCCAACTGTAATGAAATGACATAATACTTTATGAAATAATATCCAACTATAATGAAATGACATAATACTTTTTTGAAATAACATCCAACTATAATAAAATGACATCATATTACGAAATGACATCGAACTATTACGAAATGACATCCAACTATAATAAATTGACATCCAACTATAATGAAATGACATCCAACTATAACAAAATGACATCCAACTATAATGAAATGACATCCAACTATAATAAAATGACATCATATTATTACGAAATGACATCCAACTATAATAAAATGACATCATATTACGAAATGACATCCAACTATAATGAAATGACATCCAACTATAATAAAATGACATCATATTATTAAGAAATGACATCCAACTATTACGAAATGACATCCAACTATAATGAAATGACATCCAACTATAATAAAATGACATCAAATTATTACGAAATAACATCCAGCTATAATGAAATGACATCCAACTATAACAAAATGACATCCAACTATAATGAAATGACATCCAACTATAATAAAATGACATCATATTATTACTAAATGACATCCAACTATAATGAAATGACATCTAACTATTATGAAATGACATTCAACTATAATGAATGACATCATTCTTTTATGAAATAACATCCAACTGTAATGAAATGACATAATACTTTATGAAATAATATCCAACTGTAATGAAATGACATCATACTTTTATGAAATAACATCCAACAATAATGAAATGACATAATACTTTTATGAAATAATGTCCAACTACAATGAAATGACATAATTACTTTTATGAAATAATATCCAACTATAATGAAATGACATACTTTTATGAAATAACATCCATCTATAATAAAATGACATCATATTACCAAATGACATCCAACTACAATGAAATGACATCATACTATTTTGTAATAACATCCAACTACCGGTAAAATAAAATGACATATTATTACGAAATGACATCCAACTATAATGAAATGACATCATAGTATTACGAAATGACATACTTTTATGAAATAACATCCAACTATAATGAAATGACATCATACTATAATAAAATGACATCATATTACAAAATGACATCCAACTATAATGAAATGACATCATACTTTTCTGAAATGACATCCAGCTATAATGAAATGAGGTAAATAACATCCAGCTATAATGGTGTAGATCCAGATCAGCCAGCACATATGTGCCATCTTCTGGATCTGCACTGGTCGCATCTTAGTAAGAAATAACCTTATGAATCTTAAAGCAAACAGTGTGGATCCTGATCAGACAACATGGATGTGCCATTTGATCTGGATCTACTCTGTTAACACATGCAGTAAATGTGAATCTATGGAATTCAGCGTTAAATATCATAAACGATGCTTTTTCAGGTATAAAAGGAAAATCATGAGTATTTTAATGTTATGTGGTATATTCCATTGGTTACCCTTTTCTTTAAAAATCAAGCAAAGCATGTGTATTAGCTTGTTTAAATCACCATCACTTAGGCTAACAGTGTAGATCCAGATCAGCTGGTACATCTGTGCCTTCTGATTAGGATCTCCCTTTGATCAGGATCTACACTGTTCACTATTGGATTCACTAGAATATTTCTGACAAAGAAGAAAACAGATCAGACATCACAGATGAGCAGACTGATCTGGATCACAACTGTTAGCCAATGCAATAAAACCTGTATATATACACTAACTGCCAATCTTAATTTGCCTATTTATTAAACTTTTACACACATCATAAATATTCCAAAAATAGTGTTGCGTTTTCAATGGCAGTATGATATTTATGAAGTCAATGGTTATTTATGCTAAATAATTTCAAGCCACATTTGGAATGCCAAGAAAACTTGCATGTGAATTTCATAATTGTGACATTTAATCATTTAAAGTGTTTATATAGAAATTCTTAATCACTGAGTTTAGCTCCGTTTGACCTGTTACTTAACATCTTAAATATTGGCAGGTATCAAATGCACCTTGTCAAAGAAGATTGAATGAAGTCAAGCTGTTCGTGATTTTAGCAGTTTGCATTGTGTATAAACATGCCTGTTGATTTTGTTGATTAAGTGTGAAGCTCTAATTGATTATTAAGTCAACTCTCCAAATTGAAGCTTATGATTTCACCTATTTGTAACATAATTTTTCATTGGATAACAGGTTACATTTATATTTACATTGGTTAAAGCATGTTTCTTTTTTATATATATAATTGTATTGATCTAAGATTATATCTTAGTCGTTACATGTTTTTAAAAAAAGTATTCATTAAGTTAGCAACTATTGAGAATTTGTTAGAATTTGGTGCTTGTCTATAGATGTGATCATCACACCTATTGTGACATTGGAATTGTTATAATAACACCATTAAATAGTCCACCATTATAATAAGGAATAAAAACTTACGCATGGAGTAATATTTTAATTCAAGTTTTCAAAGTAGATTGGGCACCGAATTGCGCTGATGACCACAAGACATAACGGTGGCTGCACCGCTCGAGTCAGATTTCACCACCAGATAAGACTTGTAAGCTGCGACATTCGTATAGATACAACTGACCATAATAAAAAGTAAATAAAGTAAGTATAAAAGAACTAAATGTTATATTCTAGCATAAAATATTGGTAGGTAGAAGTATGCCATGATCATTTTTGTGTAAACGGAAACCTGAATCAAACCCTGGAATGACGTTCAAAACGAAAGTAAAATGTTGTTGATGTAACTACCTGATGCTTTTTAAAACAGATTCCAAAGTGCCGAAGGATAGCAATTTATAGAAATTAACCTTTAATGCCACACTTTCCTGCAAGAACAGTTTACACTTGAACATTTCTTTTGGCATGAAAAAGTGTCGAGTCAGATCTGGTCACAAAATGCGCAGGCGGACATTAAAATATTTTATAAACTAAGATAAATCTTTTTTTTTTAGTTTGTCGTATCTGATTTGTTTAACCTCCGCGCCATAGGTATCGCTGAATCCAACCCATAGATAAGACATCTTTTTTAAAAATCTAATACCCTTCAGTTAGAGCCTTAAGGTGATGAAAGGAAAGATAAATCTGTCAACGTATGGGATAAAAAAAGATAAAGGCAACAACTAGAGCGTACAATATTGACTATATTTAGCTACTGACAGGTAGAACGTCCTTAAACATGTACTTAAGTGTAGTTAAGTGATTTTCTTAAAGACGACATTTCATCACACGATACAGAAACATGATTAATACTTAAATAGTTATAAATTGCAAGGAATTCATATAAAACTATAGGTAAGTCCACTTTTATAACATAGCTGATTTTACGACATGTATAACATTATAAATATACTTAAGGTATTGAACATCAAGGGCACAATAAACTATTAATATTTCACTTACAATACAACGTATGTCCGTTTAACACGTCCATCTCTTGGAACGTTTAAAACTTATTTGAAAAATACCTATTAAGAAGTTCAACGTTAGAATAAATGTCATTTGATTTCACGGGTGTGTGTTTTCATATTAATGTCGGGGTCGGATGCAAGACTTCCAGAAGAGGCAGTCTTAGTGTAATTACGCAATGATTTCACTTTGTGACCGAAATTTCCATGAAAATTTAATTCATGTGTATTGCTGCCCAAAAAGAGAGCCGAGCAACCTGGATCCGCACCTGAAAGTAGATCCGTTACTAAATTGTTGAAGACCAAAAAGCATGAAAATATAGAATAATTAACGCACGTCTAAAACAAACCTGCCCGATTTAGGAAATGGGCGTTTATAAATTTGGGAGATATACTATATTTTCTTGCAACAGGCATGCATTTTGTTGAATTAAGGAATAAAACAACGAGAAACCAGAGGCCGACAGCTATTGAATCTTTCGCTAATTCTGATAACGACTTTGATTTTATTTAATAATACGCTGAAAATCACAGCAGTTTTAGTGGAATTAAATGCAGGCAAATTTAAGATCCAACCAAGTTTCTTAACAAGATGTTACCCATTCTGTATACTGAAAAGCTCCAGTGCGTTCAGGGCTAAAGGTTATAAAACTGAGTTTGGAAACCAGTCTCAAATCTCAAGCATCTGATTGGCTGAAATGGCTGATCAGATGCTTGAGATTTGAGACTGGTTTCCATGCTCAGTTTTATAACCTTGGGCACAGTACTTCGATTCATAAATTACTTTGCTTTTTAACAGGTTATGGTCCACAGACGCCAGAGTGTGGTCAGCTCAGAGGTTCAAGCACATCCGTGTATATTCAGATGACGAGGGAAGAAATGAGGAACATTAAAGTGTTCATTATTCTTATTTTTGTATTTATGATGGTTATTGTAATCATAGTCATTAAAACGATGGATGAAGGCGAAAACACACATCCAAAAATACGTAGTCATAAACATTTATCTAGAGACTATATTTTGTATGAAGATGACACAGGCACTGTGACTGAGATACATTCCAATAATCGTAGTGCTCCGGAAGTACAACCAAACACTATTAATGTGTTCGAACAAACCAAAGTTTATGGTATATTTAAACCGGACCAAATGATATTAGTCTCTTTTAAAACACATAATGGGAAAACGCCTATTTATATACACCCATCTTCAAAGGATATAGTGTCGTCATATATCAAAGATCACGGTGTTTGGGAAGAGGACTTGTTGAATCAGACTGGACATTACCTTCTGCGACACCCGGATACCGTATTCATAGACATTGGATGTAATATCGGAGTGTATACATTGTTCGTTGCCAAACTTGGCGTCCGTGTTATAGCAATAGATCCAATAGAAACCAATTTGAGATTGTTGACCATGTCTCTTAAGGAAAACAGACTGCAGGACAAAGTTAATCTGATATTGAATGCAGTATCACACGAATACACAAGTGTTTTAGTCGACGTACCGACAGACAACATAGGTGGCGCTCATGTTGTTGGAAAAGCATTATCAGTAGCTGAAACAAAAACTCGTTTGGCCATTAAGACAATACTCCTGGATGATTTAATAAAGTTTGTCAAAGGTAAAAGTGTGTTTTTGAAAATGGACGTGGAAGGGCACGAGCTTAAAATTCTCCAGGGAGGAAGCGCCTTTTTTCACACTAACAATGTCAAAGGTATATTAATGGAATGGGTGCACCATAAAAATACGGAACATGCGCCGAAGATCATTGATAGCTTTATAAAGAGAGGATATCTTCCATACGAAAACATTGTAAAAGAAACAAAATTGGATCCAGTATCATTTTATTTTTGGCCTGAGAATGTTTTCTGGTTAAAGAGATGATTGTAAATTACGTTTTAGATGTAATATTTTTATGTTATACAAAAATTAGCTAATATTGGACTTCAATGACACCAGTACCCAAGGTTATAAAACTGAGCATGGAAACCAGTCTCAAATCTCAAGCATCTGATTGGCTGAAATGGCGACCAGTCGCCATTTCAGCCAATCAGATGCTTGAGATTTGAGACTGGTAACCTTCAGCCCAGCACTTAGCAAAAGGACGCCTTTGATACCAGCACGTCGAAAAACAACTCCTTGGACGACAGCACTTCGCAAAATCTGAGCAACGTAAAACATGTCGGACATATATTAACATAGATAGCATAAGTTTTGCAAAACTATACTGAAGAATGTAGATATTCCGAACGATGTGAACATTACTATATTCCAACTTGTTTGTGTCCATACTCTTACTAAGATAACGTCGAACTTGAAGTTCTCCAGTACAGTAACATGCTACTAGAAATCTGTATACATTGACATCGTACTGATAATAAATTGATAATATACTTATTTACTTTTTTCTAATTTACGATTGTTTTGTGGTGTTTGTAAATGAAATGTGAAGGTTTAATAATAAAACAATTCTGAACAAGGCAGTGTGAAGGACAGCAATATTCCCGCCGCATTGTGAAATGTTGGAAAGGTTATTGATGCTGAAAAGGAATTGCAAGCCCATGTGCAGTAGCTCTCCCCGCTCCTCGACCCTCCTGCCTTAAGATTGTATCATGACCTTAATCATGATTCTGTTCATTTTCAAATAAATCGGGCAAAAAGCATTAATTTAACATTGATTTTATATAAGAACCATCTCTGGTTTGGCTTGCTGCTCATTGGAATATTGAAAATATTGCACAAACCTTCGACTTCCACTGGTGACCTTGACATTGAGCCAGCACAGTTGAAACATGGGGTTTGCACATTGTCTCAAGGAGATGAACATGTTGACCAAAGTTTTATGAAACTCATATAAAAGTTTAAAAGTTAATTAGAAGACACGAAAAACATGGCTCAAACCTTTGATCTAACCACTTGTGACCTTGACCTTGACATTTGTATACAGCAATCGGTGACATATATTAAGATTTAAGATATTTTGAAATCAGTTTTACAAGGCAAGTTGTCGTTGTTCATTTTTGAATGAAAGTGGTGGGGCAAGTGTGGACAGTATGTAACTGGTAAACCCTAGAACGTGGTTTAAGGCAAGTGACGAGTAAAGCTTTTATTCTGGTTTTTGTTTTTTATTTGCGACGTTTACTCGTTGACTAATGCATGAAAAGTTGGATTTTGCCGAACGTATCTTTTTCTTATTTGTGATATTTCTTTGTTTGACAAAGGATGCTCATTTTAAGCGCGAGAGTCAATCCGATGAAAATGACTGTGTGATAGTCTATATTCCGGAATCCAGCATTTAGCTGAAACCTGAACTCCATTCCAGGAGAAGACGATGTAAATGATTGGACGTGCCGGCGTTTTGAAATGAAAAACTGTGAACCAAGGAAAGTACGTTTTGTAGGACAGTTATATTTATACAATAGATGTTTTTGTTTTAATATCTTTGAAAAATAAATGAACTTCCATATAATGGCCAGCAAAAAGGTTTAGGGTAAATATTCTTTTTATTTCCATCAAAATTCTCAGTAAATTTGCAAACAATAACTTCCATAAAATGACCACCAGAAAAAGACTCGGGAAAATATTGCTTTTATATCAATCAAAATTTCCCGTATATTTGCAAAATTAATTCCAATTATGTTTACTTCAAAATTTTTAACAAAGCACATTAACATAAGGCAAAACTTATTTTGCATATTTAAGTAAATTTTATTTTATATGCATGTTTAGTTTGATTTACCATTTTCCTACGATGACAAATCTGAAAGGCGTTCAGAATATCGGTAATTCAGGGATTAAAAATGAGATTGCAGTGTTAAACACTTCGAAATCTTATCATTCTTTAAAGAAATTTCTCATAAGTCATTTAAACACCATGTACTTCAATATTTTCAGCGCAAAATCCGTCGTTACTTCAGTTTCCGTTCTTAATAATTTCATTGTCATTGTAAAATCGTAATTTTAGTGTGTTTAACTTAAATTTTGCGAATATTCATTAACATAAACAAGTCGAAATGCAGGATTCACCTCCCTCCGTCACCCTTCCGTCATATTAACCCTTTTCAAAGTTCTTGATATGCCCCTATTGTGGAAATTATTCTTTTGAAGTGCTGTTATAGATTTGAGTTTTTGTTTGTTTGTTTGTTTGTTTGTTTTTAAATTGCTTTAAATACAAATAGATAACTCTTAAAAGACTAGCCTAGTTTTTGTTGTTGTAATTGTTGCTATTGTTGTTGCTGTTGTTGTTTTACGAAATCCGTTCATATCAAGGTGAATGAAATACCAAACTAAATTTTAATTCACCGCGCTGTATTTTTTCATATTACTGAAAAACTATTTTCATTATCTCATTTTATCTTGTTTTAAAAGATATTTCTTGTTTACAACGGGGCGGATATAGAGGAACAAGAGAGAAATTGTCAAGACTAACGTCATGTTGTCGTGCCCTTTTCTAAGGAGAACTAATCTAGTTAGTCTGTTTGTATGGAACGCCTAAACTGTCTTATGTTAAGAAAAACTATAATGCTCGGTTAACTGTCGTTCTGTTGAGTCCTAGAAACGATATGCCGCGCGATAATTCTAATGTGACCTGTAAATGAAATGTCATGTTATGTGATGTTAATATTTTCAAGTGTCAAAATGACGTGTTGTTGGGTGCTGTGTTTAAGTGAAGCAGTGTATTGCTGAGTGATTATTTCATTATGTTCAGTTGCAATGACATGCTGTTGGGTGGTAGAAGTATCATGTCCAGTTATGATAATATTCTGTCTTGTTGGTAATTCTTTATGTTCAGTCATGAAAATATACTGTTGAGTAGTTTCAACATTATGTTTAATCGAAGCAGTGTCGTGTTGAGTGATTATTTCATTATGTTGAGTTGCAATGACATGCTGTTGGGTGGTAGAAGTATCTTGTTCAGTTAAAATAACGTTCTTTCTAGTGAGTAATTCTTTATGTTCAGTCATGAAAGTATGCTGTTGAGTAGTTTAAACATTATGTTTAGACGAAGCACTTTATTGCTGAGTCATTATTTCATTATGTTCAGTTGCAATCACATGCTGTTGGGTGGTAGAAGTATCATGTCCAGTTATGATAATATTCTGTCTAGTTGGTTATTCTTTATGTTCAGTCATGAAAATATACTGTTAAGTAGTTTCAACATTATGTTTAATCGAAGCAGTGTCGTGTTGAGTGATTGAGTGATTATTTCATTATGTTAAGTTACAATAACATGCTGTTGGGTGGTAGAAGTATCTATTCGGTTAAAATAATGTTCTTTCTAGTGAGTAATTCTTTATGTTCAGTCATGAAAATATGCTGTTGAGTAGTTTCAACATTATGTTAAGGCGAAGGACTGTTTTACTGAGTGATTATTTCATTTTGTTCAGTTGCAATGACATGCTGTTGGGTGGTAGAAGTATCATGTCCAGTTATGATAATATTCTGTCTAATGAGTAATTCTTTATATTCAGTCATGAAAATATACATAAGTAGTTTCAACATTATGTTTAGTCGGAGCAGTGTATTACTGAGTGATTATGATTGTTCTACTAAACAGTATAATTCTATGGCTGAACATAATGAGTGTAGCACAAGACAGAATATTATCAAAGCTGAACATAATAATTGAGCCACCAAACAGCGCGTCGTAATAACTTAGAATAATGAAAGAATCGCTCAGTAATACAATGCTTCGACTAAACATGATGATGGCTCTACTCAATAGTATATTTTCATGGTTGCACATAATGTATTACGCACAAGACAGAATGTTATCATAACTGAATTGAATGACAGTTGACCGAGCATACTAGTTTTTCTTAACATAAGACAGTTTAGGCGTTCCATATGTTTGCGTTTCTGTTACTGGACGGCGCTGTTGCAGCTTTGTCTGTCCTCTTGAAATGCGTTGTATTCGCCCAGAAGACATTGCTTACCACTCGGGGAGTGCCTGAAACGTTTTTCGTAATTAAGTTATGCTATTTGGCTGTTGGTCCGACAAAGTGTCATTGTAAGTTATGTCTCGAGATAGGACATCTATTTGTAATTTATTATGTTGTATCTATGTGTCTATTGTTTTTTTTTTCTGTTGTTAAAATTAATAAGTTAATCTGTTTTGACATTTTCAGTTCCGTTTTCAGTTTGGTTTTTTTACAACAAAATACCATATCCAACTTTGCTCATCATCGGTTAGCAAAAATCGATAACGAATTTCTCAATAGATTATGAAGGAACAATTCAGTTTTTTCTTTACTACATTTTTATTTCTTAAACAGTCGAAAAAACCCATAGTACATATTAAATATCAATTTCTGCCGATTAAGATTGTTATTTTTATTTTAATTTATCTTAACGATAATTTGGTCCTTTTTGACTTTGAATATAGCCACCCTATTTTCCCTTTTATTTACATAGAAACTGTAGAGAAAGTGGGATTTTTTCGCTTATCCTTACGTATTCGATTGTTAATATCTTTTATCCAAATTATAAGTTTTAAAAAACCCAGGTTACATATTTTGCAAAAAATATTAAGCTATTGTTTAAACTAATTTTTATTAAATTAAATTTAAGACATATTGGTCCTTTTTAGCTTTTTCTTACACGACTATCGAATATTTTAAGTGAAAATTGAGTCTCCGTAAATTTGCGATTATTTCCGATATTTTACGATCATTGACGGAAGATTGTTTAATTCGGCAGTCAAGTGCAGAAAACTATATAGAGCCTTGGTAGTTTGATTTGTAGAAGTTGGAGTATTGTTTTGAAATTTTGTGATATTACTTTGAATTAAGTAGAAATACTAAATTTTGGCGAATCCGTTAGTATTTTACAAATTTCATAGGCGGAAACAAATACGTACTAAATTATTCATGGTATTTAGAAATAATCATAAGATTTAAGATTTTATTCATACTCTCAATACATGAACACATGTAAATATGAGGAACACAATATAAATATTGTAAATAAAAAACGAGGATTCGAGAAAATAAATATAACATATCCAACAAAATATTCGCGGGAGAAATACATATTGCGTCATAAACTAAAGATAATAGGATTTTAATGTTATTAAAGAAACTTTACTGAAATTTCATAATAATATCTTTTACAAATATGCAAAACTTCCGGTATTCAGAAAAATTATTTAAATTCATGTTCATTAATTTGTTAAATTTCACAATATTGGGTCTTGTATAGTATTCAGTTTTTAACATTTGTTTCCGTTTAGCAGTAAAATCTGGGCATTCTAATAAATAATGATATTCGTCACCGATTGTTAGATTGCATAAAGTACATTTTCTTTCATTTAAAAGTGTTCTATTCCATTGTCCAGTCTCAATAGGAAATTTGTGGTTTCGTGTACGAAATTTAATTATATATTTCAAATAATTGTTTGGTGTTTTAATAAGGTAATTTTCAAATCCAAAGTTGTATTTAAATAATCGATATTTTTTGCAACTGCTTGCATTTTCTAAATTTGAGTACCAATCATTTAGGAAAATATCTTTTAATTTTTGTTTAACCGTAAGTGTAAGCCATTTGATGTTTGGAAAGTCATGAGTATCCCAGATATTATTCATTCCACATATTACAAAAATGCTTTTTAATTCGTTTATCCAAAGAAAGTTATGATTAAGGTTTACGTCTGAATATTTAAAATAGTTGAGCAACAATGCATACATATTGTTACATAGTTTCTCTTGAGATGGACAAACCAATTTAGCCCAAAAGCTTACCATTCTACTTTTTATTTCAATTGACAGTGGCATAGTTCCTGTCTCACCATAGACAATACAAGTCGAAGTGCAAGTCTTAACATTAAGAATATGCTTTAAAAATTTTAGTTGTACCCTTTCTAGTACGAGTATGTCTTTTCGATAAAGTTGTGAATTAAAATCCGAACAATATAATGAACCCAGACGAAAGTCTAAAAAGGTGATAATTGTAACAAATTACAATGAACCCCAGGTAAATCAACAGGTAAGAAATATGTGACATTTTGTATGTCACATTGAGTCACAAAAAATTGTCAATCATAAGAAAATGCATAAAGAAATTAAAATCGTAATTATATAGTCTCATCTATATACAAGCATATCTAAAACAAAAACCACATATATATTAAGATAAATAAATGTTTAATTATTTGTAAAAGTTCATTGCTTTCTATTTACAAATTTAGAAGTTAAAATGTAAATCTTATCCAAAAATTTATATCGTAAAATGCAGCCGGAAAATTGAAATTGTTAAGTTTAGGGCATATTTCTAAACATATTTGAAACATAAGCACGTAATGATGTACTCAATTGGAATTAAAGTTAGAACAAATAAAAACTATCGTAATCTCTTCAACATGTATCAAGAATACATTGTAAGTTTTTTTTCAGTAAAATATAATAATTCAATATACTGTTATTCTTTCATTATTTTGACAAACAAGAGCGCAACCATTGGAACGAATTCGGGATTTTATTAACTGATCGAAAAAAGTGGATCATAAATTTTATTGTACCCCTTCCAATAAATGACGCGTTGTAAAAACAAAGTTATAACAGATCAATAATAAATATGTTTTATGGCATATTTCCTGTACCGTGCATAACAAGGTAAATGGTCTCTGTAAACTATGAACCTAGCGAATGCATCGATTCAGTGAATTTTAAAGTGTACCGATTTGTTTTTCGGTGTAATACTATACAGAAATCGAGAAAAGGCTACATAATTCTGCTGCTTTTTTATTATGACTGAATGTGTAAATTCTTTAATGTATTAAGTTTACACACCGTTCCACCAGTTTTACACATAATAATTGCTTTCCTACAAACAAAATTCTTCACTAGTGCAATAATAAGGTTGAAATGGAACAGGAAGAAGTTAAATATCGCGGGGCTTAGGATTGTAAAATGAATAAAATAATCGGACGTCTATGTGCCCAAATCCAAATTAAAGAACTCGGCACTAAGTTGCACAGAACTGATAAAAACGAAGACATTGTAGAACGTATATTGATACGGTCGACTCAAGCCTGTGTGTAACGTTTGTAATACAGCGAAAAACTTATATTAGCATTAAATACTCGAAATTTCCCTTAATTATAAATTATTGAATACTAGTTTTGTTGTGTAAAAAACTCTCAGAGATTTTTTATTATCAAGATTATTTATTGCTTATTTATTTCTTCGTGTTACCTGCGTGTTTATTTCTCTCAAATCTTTAGCTTTAAAATTTTTGTAATTTTGAAAATATTGCTTTTACTTTTTGATTTCATTAATCTATTAAATTTATCAATTGTTGGCCAAAAATTTCTTCCTATATGTTCGTTTCTAATATTCGTGTAATAGGGGAATATTAACAAAAAGTGGTATTCGTTTTCTATCATCTTATAATTACAGCATTTAAAGATTCTGTTTTCCCTTGTAACACCCGTGTACCTTCCAGTTTCAATATTTAAGATACAACTATTATGAAACGAACTGAATTCTTAATGATGAAACAATTTTGTGCCTTTTTATTGGTTTTCCACTCCGGAGTAAATGACACATTTTATTGACCCTAGACTTCGTTAATCTCCGATAATCTGACGACTGATAAGAAGGGCAGATAATTGACAATACCACATAGTCAACGCCGTACACTCTCCCTTTATGAGATGATGAGCAAAGTGCCATACGTGTGTTTTGGCATGTATCTTTCTAAAATGCTGCCATTTTTTTAGGTTTAGTACACACATGGTTTAACCCGTTAACTGAAAATAATTGAATATTGCTAAGTTACGAAACGGCTTAACTACATGAAAATGGTGGTTGTTTATGTTTCTGTTACCATTGCAATCGCAGGATGAATCCAGTTAACGGATTGAGCGGTGTGTATATGAGGAACTGTGGAAGAAAGACAATTCTGTTAATAATGTGCATCAAAAAGTATTCACGCAGTTTTTCCGCTTTGATCAGTTCTAGTTGTTTTGAACTTGTCAACTATTGCTGTTTCAAGTTGTAATGCAAAAATCAAACCAAGCAAAATAAAACTGTAATCAACTGCTACTGCTACTACGACTACGGCGAGTACTGCTACTTCTACCTCTACTACTATTATTGCTGATGTTGCTGCTGCTAGTGCTTCTTCCACTTCTTCAATAAATATTAAGTGCGTAATTCATTTGCTTTTGTTGTTGTTTTTGAAAATAAAATACAAACTGACTTCTTTATTTGCTCTTTTTTCTCCAAAAATGCGACAATGTAGGATTCATTTGAAAATTCGTTTTTCATAGCACATCACAATAAGCCATTTTAATATATATTAAGAAAGCTTAAACGAGGTCAAACCGCTTTAAATTTGTCAACGAACTTTCAATAATCCGCCCACCCCTACCCCAGCCCCAAATTAAAAAGATATTTTTTTATTTATTAACAAGTTTTGAATCTAAATCCTCCTCGTCACACACATTTCTCTTTCAACTTTTTCCTTTCTGAAACAACCCCGCCGTACTGACATATCCAAACGCAAAATACTTTTAGTACGGCTCTTCCGAAAACATCCGGCGATTCATAAAGATCTGTTCGTCCGTCCATCAACCAGTACGTCGCTAAAATTTAACTCTAGCTGTACTGTAACATTGCTGTTACTTAAAATGTCTTTTTCGAATGATCGAGCGTGCTCTGGTTCTAGACATATTATTAACTGATGCACAACACACCCTCTTCTTTTAACCAAATTAGGCTACCATGTCAAATATGAGTGACTTGGCACAAAGACCCATATAATACATATAGAAGTAGGTCTTTGCTTGGCACGATTACAGAGCTTTTATTACTCATCTTTTTATTGAATATACAAAAAGAAATTCTCTGGATTTAATAGAATCTTATTAACCCTGACAATTAAGCAATAACAAGGTTAGAATTTGTAAAATCATTCAGATGCTATAAGCTTGATATGAAATTTTTTTAAAGTTTCCAAGCTTGCTTTGACCTAGTTTTCGACCAACGAGACGTTGTAAATAAGCGCGCTTTATAACTTATAAAGAGGAAAAAAATCAAATAAATTGTTTCGATTCCGGAGAGGTGACATCCAGTGGGGAATCTAATTCATACACTGAAAGACATTTCTTATAACACCTGTGATTTTTAGTATTTTTATTGGGGGAATCTTTGTCGTTGAAATTGACACTATAGATATCTCAAACGAACAGAATGGTAAAAATAAATAGAATATTCAAATAAACATTCATTCCACCATGGATGATGTACGTCAGCAAGCCAGGCTTCTGATTGCATACATGCACAGGGCCCAAGATCATAAAACTAAGTTTTGAGATCAGTCTCAAATCTCAAGGATCTGATTGGCTGAAATGGCGACCAGTCGCCATTTCAGTCAATCAGATCCTTGAGATTTGAGACTGATCTCCAGATTTAGTTTTATAATCTTGAGTCCAGGTCCCGCAGATTTACGATGATGCAGACGTCGTGCATATAGTACGCAACCTGGCCCAGGAAAATTTTACTTTCGTTGCACCCTAAGGGAGGGGGGGGGGGGGGGGCAAAGGTTGTGTGGTACCGTTGTAAAGCTTAGGATGTCTACAATCAGAATTTACTTGTTAGACCTTCATAAAGTGGTGCATGAAGAAGTCTAACAAGGATAACGGACACTACCCATTTTACACGAGCCAAAAATTTTATAATTGTTCTGTAGGCATTGCGTCAACCCAAGAACAGTTATCTTTTAAAAGACTATTTTCTTCAGTACAATGTTACTTATTATGAATAAAACTAGTGTTAGGTAATGTGCTTTTATCAAAATTGGGTGCGATTTCGCCCTTTTCTGAGTAATTTACGTAACCATTTAAAATACAATACGTTACAATGCAATGATACGAATTTGATTTTTCTAAATAGTTTATTTCAAAATACCACATAATCATATATTTTGTATGGTTAAATGTTATTTCTGAGCTAGCTAACACATGTTTTATGTACGTTTTTTCTCAATTTAGTTATGCAGTTACATATTACTAATATTTTCAAACATTAAAACAGTACAATTTCAACCACATTCCGGTAACACCATTTAACAATGAATCTTTATTAGACCTTGAGCTGCCAATTGACCCCCTCCCCCCACCCTTGGGGAATTTCGAAGGCTATGTTTTTCTCAAAGCCTATACCATTCTACGCATTTTGCAATTTGTTTGCTTTCTGGCGAGTGGGGCGTTTTACCGTAACGCCTATTGAAATATGTGACCTTTGAGAAAATTTTATGCTATGAAGAAATAATTGGCAATTATAAAAGTTCTGAAATAAACCTATTTTTTCTACACCAGGAAGATTGTTTTTAAATTTTAATGCAATAAAACATCTGCAACCTTAGGTATAGGTCTATAAATAGTCATTAAGATATGTTACTTAACATCAAAACCTAGTTTAAAAAGTTGTATGAAACATTTCTTACTTGCATTAGCAAGTAATTTCTGTTTTATTTGTTTAATTTATTAATATTAATAAGTTCCTAAGGAGTTATATAAATAAGAATGCAGTATTTAAATGTAATAAAGTCACATTGAGACACACTTCTTGTTTAATGTATGTAAATAAATACATATATTTGGAAATTCCAAAAACCAAAATCTCTGAAAAAATGCAAAAAAAACATCTCAAAGATAGCAAAGAAATTATCTATAAATAAAATAAATTACAAAGAAATAAACTCTGAAAGACATATTGTGTGATTAAAAGGTAAACTTTGTTAAACATATTGTTAATAATATCCATAACTTTAGTTATATGTGACTTTAGTATTATGTTATATCATATACTTATGCCTATGGTTAATAGTTTTGGTGTAATTGTTTTTGTTTAAATACACCTCTTCAGGAGTTTTAATTATTAGTTAGCATTATATCATAATAAAAATAAATACCATATCATAAATCACCATTTTTAAATGTTACCCAAAAGAACGTATTAACCAATTTTAGTAACTGCATAATAGCGATATAAATTACATACCTTCTTTCATGATAAATTGCGACAATAATGTATTTTAAGAACTAACACACATCAGCCTGCACTTAGTTAGAAAAGGAGACATTTTAAGATGAATTTCTGTTTTAAGTTACAATTATATCCATAAGAAATAGTGATTCTAGTGATAAATTTGATCAATTGTTCTCAAAGAAAGGTGACTTAGAAATTATGAAATTCAAGTTAGTAATAATAATGAAATAATTAATTATTTGCGTTTGATAAGCTATAAGTGTGTTATCAAGAATATTATGAGTAAAAAATGTTTTTATTCATGATATCATTTGATTTTTTTATTATTTTTTTTTTCAAGGACAAGCAATACACGTCTCCATTAAAATTACCTGTAATTGATGCGTAGCCACTGCTATAACCATAAGTAAGATGAGGTAATATAACTGTTGCTGTGATAAAACAGTAAACAAATCAGTGCCAGTTTTGTTTTAATATACCAGTATCTTATTCCAGTATATAGGTTAACAACCTTCCTGCACTTTATGTATCTTGTATTAAAATAGTTAATATATAAGAATTATGTTACAAAAGGAAATTAAGGTATTGATGCTGGTGATATTAAACAGTAATGTATTTTTAATTTAAATATTGTTAAACTTTAGAGGTTAATGATCTGTGTACTGCTCAATATGTCTTGAAATAAATGTGTATGATGTAGATGGTAGTCCTTTTTAAAAATCTTTTTAAATTAACAATAAATCTATCAATATGGCTCAGTGACAACATTGTAGTACAGATTAATTTTACACTAATTATGGGCTGTTGCTAAGTCCAGATACTCGGAATTGAGACAGATAACATTAATTTGTTCTAATAAATTGTAGAAAAGAAAGAATAAACAAAATTAACATATTTTTATCATTTTATTGTTCTATTTGTTTCTTTTGTCATCTTATAATTTGTTACCAATTTTTACTTTAATAATCAGAAAAATAATAAGAAAAGAAAAGAAAGAAACTGCAAACAATTAGTTAACATTTTGATAAATATTCTCATACCATATTATATTGTGTTAAAGTTGATATATAACAAATTTAAAAGCTACTTAATTTAAACTTTACACAAATTAGCTGATTAAATTATCTGATGTTAGAAATGTTTTTAAAAGTAGTTTTATTCATCTAAAATACTAAGGTTCAGTGTAGAATTTGTAAAACATTGAAACAGCATGAGCATTATATAATAATTTTTTAACTCAAGTAAAAGAATTTTTACCTAAAAAAATTATTATACATAAGTTTGTTTATTAGCTTACCACTATCACCTGCATTACACAGATTATTTTTCAAATTAGGATGTTTCTCTTTAACAATTATTTGTTTTTAAGAAAAATAACATTCTACAAAGATCTTAAGGAATTCTTAACAAATTCTTATGCTTTCTTTGAACAATGGAAAAAATAATGTTTCAAAAGGACAATTTATTTTTCTTATGTTTTATTTAAAAGTAATATCAGTTATTATTGTTCTAAAAGACCAGAACTGGTGCTTTCAACTTTATTTTTAGTAAATATATTTAAAAGAAAGTTCATATTCACCTTATGAGTGACTCTTCGGTAATCTAGATACAAACTATAACACGGTTTAGAAATTTCTTTATTCCAAGTCATCTTTCTTAAAACATTACTTAAATAATAAGGTAACATATAATTAATTTTAATTAGTTTTCTTTGTAACACTTTTCAAAGCAATATTTGTATACTTTTACATTTTAACCACGTAACATAACAAAGTATATACTATGAACCACTTACTACTATTATTTTATAGTTTAATCTAAAATGATTGCATAGTTGTGATACAGTTTTGTAAATGTGTTCAGTTCTTTGTACAACAATATCAGTTTTAGAGAAAATACTTTATTAAATCAGTAATATTAGTTAAAAAAAAAACGACTGTCAATGTAGTTAGAAATCTACACAGGGCTAACAAACATCAGGACATTACAAAGAGCACACATAATTAATTTCTTCAAATAGATATCAGCTAACACCATTAAAACAAATAAAAACAAGAAAACAAGCCTTATTTTAATGAGTAACGTATGTTATGTATGTTGAAATTTTAAGTCATGCAAGTTTCAAGAACACTTACAGTTATCAAGCACAATTATTCAATTAAACACTATATTTTATGCTTGTTCATCTCAAAACATGAATATTATGATTGAATTAGCAATAGGGTAACATATTAGATTATGGTAATAAAAAGTCTTCATGTAATAATAATAATGATGATGATGATGATGATGATGATGATGATGGTGATGATGACGATGATGATAATAATGGTTTGTTATTTAGATCTATATTTTGATAATAAAAGGTGTAAATTTATACTGCACGTAAACATGTGTTCAAAGAGTATGGTTCTACAAAACCATGATGTCATTAATTGCATTAATTCTATATTTCATAAGCAGCTAAATATAACATATTTGGTCCAGAAATAACTAGCTAATTGGTTGTATATCATTTTAACTTACCATTTTGAATTTGAAAAATGTTAAAAGGACATTAATAACATTACTGTTACAGAAAAGAAGATAAACAGCAATGGCGTAACTACAAATAAGGGAAATAACTGATAAAACATACTCGTACATGGGATAGGGGAGACCGGGGCTAGTTCGGCCCCATTTTTAAAAACATGCAAATGTTTAATGAATTCAAAATGTAATTTTCTACTAATTTTCATAAACAATAAAGAAATTATATGGGCTTGATTACCCCTGAACTTTAAATGAAGTGTCTCTTTGAAAGAAATGGTAATTGGTTTTCGAAGTAATAAGGTCAAAGTGGCCAAACTTGCCCCGACATTGGGGCAAGTTTTGCTACCCCCTGGGGCATGTTCGGCCTTCGGGCAGATTTTTTAAAATTATTTTCTTGTATACTTAAAACTATAAGAAGCATAATGTACAAATATGTAGGCTCATAAATCAACTTTTATTAACAATAATTTTAAACATGTTTTATATATAACTTGTTGTGTTATATACGTATATAAATCCGCGTGGGTGCATGTGCATTTAGTGTGTACGAGCACAGAAACCTGAATTTCCACCAGAAAACATTCGGACACCACATAAACGACATTTCATCCTATATGCCTATATATTTTTAGGTAGGCATATAGTGTAAAATGTCATATATTTGATGTCTGGATGTTTTCTGTTGGAAATTAAGGTTTCTGTGGTATGAGAACGTATATGTGTTCGTGTTGGTTGTTGTTGTAATGTTCTAACTCCATTCTATAGACGTCGGGTGTCTTGGAATAACTAATATATTTCTGTTATAATTAAGCACTAAGGTTAGGTATGTTCCAAATTATACAAAACCAATCGTATTAATTCTTAAAAATTACATTGAATATGTCAGTGTAGATCTCAGAATGAGAATCCTACCTCTCATAATATACCGATCAGCTAAAACATGTAATTTGCTGCATATAATGGTATATCTAAAATAAGAAAGGACGTTTTTTTCGAACCAAAACATGTTTTATCTAAGCTGTGATAGTAAATACACTTCATTTTATAAAAAACATAAAGTTTTCATCAAGAAAATAAAACTATGCTGGAGCAAAGGGGTTATTCAGCTTCTAGCCGAACATGCCCCTGCCCCGATGGCCGAACTAGCCCCTTGCTAACTGTTTATAAACATCACGTGATACCGGCGTGTATAGTTTTTAAGGTGAAAAGAACAAGCTGTGACTTAACTGAGGGATGCTTTAACATGATGCATATGTAAAATTAATGTTAATATTATGAAGCAACTCATGGCAAATAAAAACTCAAATATTTGTGAAAAATTTACTTAACAGTCAAAAAAGCCAATTTTCCTTCACAAAATGGAAAATTTTGTTAATATAGTCGCCATTATGTACATACAACATTTATTTCGTTACAAGAGACATTACATTATCGACGCGCGATCTGAATCTTAATTTTTGTATTTAAAATGATAATTTTTCCGAACATACCCCGGGGCCGGACTAGCCCCGGTCTCCCCTACATTGTACTTACAAAACAAGGGAAGTAACTGCTGCTGAAATCACTCAAACATGTTTTTTTTTTCATTATAATACAATTGCAACAAATAAAAAGAACATTTGTTTGTGTTATATAAATTATATAGGCAAGTTGCTATGTGGTGTGTAAAAACAGTTGTTTCTATGGGTGTGGTCATGTAAACTTGGTTGCCATGGTTATACACCACTTTATAAATGTCTAACAAGTGAATTCTTATTGCAGACATCCTAAGCTTTCCAACGGTACCAGTCAACCTTTGCCCCCCCCCCCCCCTGGGGTGCAACGAAATCACATTTCTAGGCCCTTTCTGAATATAAGGTTGCGTACTAATATTATTCTGTGACGACGTCGGAGGAGCGTCCAAAGGTTTGGATTTAACGGTTCGAAAACAATCAAACATATGACAAGAATGTGTGTTTACACTTCGTTCAATAGGTAATGCAAACGAACGTCTTCAACACACCGGCAGCGCAGTGTGAGCGACGTGAAAGCGCAGTGCACGCAGTGAAAGCGCCGTGAGAGCGCAGTCAATCGTCAACAAGCACTCCGTAGGAACGCGATAGACCTCCATGGGAGCTCCGTAGCAGCGTTTTTCTCGCTGTGAAGACGCCGTGACATTTCAGTCTTAATTAAAAACCTCAAGGCGCTCTTAAAAATAGAAAAAAAATACACCAAATACATAAAATAGCTTTTGGTATCACAAATCTAATTCCTTGATAAAATCTGATTTCAAAAATTATTTCTTTTATTTTAAATAATCATTTTCTCATAACACGAAATCCTTGTTTTGGTTAATACTTCATGATTTATCTGATATAGGAAATAAAACGGAATAGGCCTAATTGAAAGATGTTAAAATTTTGACTTGAAATTTGAGGGACTAATTCTTTATAAGTTACCGCTACACTTTATTATTCTTTGATATTTATTATACTGGCATATTAAACAAATTCCAAAAAGGCATCGATATATAGCCGCATGCCTGGAACAGTTTTCGGCTTTCCACATTTAAGACAGGAAATAACGGAACCTTAGTGGCTCGCATTTACTTTACCGGAGATGGTATAGACACGTATCATATCCTGGGCTGAAGGTTATAAAGCTGAGTTTGGAAACCAGTCTCAAATCTCAAGCATCTGATTGGCTGAAATGGCGACTGGTCGCCATTTCAGCCAATCAGATGCTTGAGATTTGAGACTGGTTTCCATGCTCAGTTTTATAACCTTGGAACCTGGTCAGTCAATCAAATTCACTGAAATCCTCAAAAGACATCCCACAATGTCGGGATTTATAAACTCAGGGAAATGTTAATCTTAATATATACCAAATAGACAGCTTTTAATGTAAAATGATTTTACGTTTCAAGAACGATATGTAATTAATGTTGAAACAAATGACACAGCCAATCTCGACATTTTAATCTAACATTGCATCTTTTACATCTTCAATTAATTGGTTTTAAGTAAATCCCTCCGAGGGATCAAGTCATGAGGCGGCACACAAATGAAATTTTATTTGAGGATAAGTCAATACAACATATCGTGTCACTGAGATGAAATTTTATCGAGAAATAATTATTTTATCAAAAAGTAAATAGACTTCAATTAGAATTGCAAGAACAAACTAAAATCAATTAAGAGAACCTACAAGATAAATTGACGACCGATCGTTAGAATGCCTGACATCAAATCGTTTTTTCTTCGAATATGATTTTCTAGGAGCGTTTTCTCAAAACCTCGGTCACATTTCAATTACGGTAAAATTATTTACTCAATTATATGGCAATGAATATTAGCCCCATAGGTAAACATTTTCAAATTAAAAGTTACTTAATATTACACCAGGGGAAACACTTAAAAACCGCCCATGTCCTTTACTTAATCTTTTAAATTTATATTTTAAACTAAGGCAATCAAACAGGAGAAGGATCATAAAGTACGTAGTTCGTCGGTAGCGTCTTTCCGGTCAAATCTGAAGGTTGTATTGTGACATCATGATGACCGTAAAAGTCCCTACTGTATGCAATCACGGAGATAAGTGATGGCAAGCGTCAACAATCATAATTCAAGAGCACCTTGCAGTTACTAAACACTACATGAGGGGATACACTTAAAAACGGCACCTGTACTGTAACTTAACCTTTTCATTTATTTTTTTAACTTAGGCGAAACACGACAGCAAAATACGAGATCTATTAGTTGAGCGGAATCATAGTGTATCTAGTTCGTCGGTACATTCTAGAGGTCGTTTTGTTATATATTATACTCTATTTCAAAAGAAAGAGTGTGGACTTTGTTTCCGGCGATTTGTCATCGACTACTGTTCTTTATGCCTATTTATTTGGTAACAACATTGAGACAAGATCCTAGATTGTTTTACTATAGAATTTAAACGATGTAATCTCAGTTTTGATACCAAATATTTAGGCATTTAGAAAAGCAGTAAATAAAAAATCACCGAAAAAGTTCACACTTTCTTTTAGAATGGGTCATATTTTATCAGTTTAAAACGGTTATCGCCCGGTTTTTTTTCTGTTATTAATGTATTGTCTATCAAATGTTATTAAATAATAGTTATTCTTGTAATAAAACGGAAATGGGAAGCAAATGAACATTTACCACAACTTCGCAAAACTTCAACTTCGTAACTCGTAAACGTCTAGATAAGGGTCTTCAGTACGTCTTCGTCGATAATTATGTCAGGCCCTAAGATTATAAAACTGAGAATGGAAACAAGTCAAATCGCAAGCATCTGATTGGCTGACATGGCGACCAGTCAATTAGTTGCTTGAGATTTGAGACTGGTTTTTAATATCAGTTTTATAATCTTCAGCCCATGTCTTCTATGAAACGTGCTGGACTGGTGGAATCGCACATTCTGGGTTGGTAGGGACTGGTGATAAGTGAAAACCGCTGGAAGTGCAGCTTATAAATGTGTCAATACGCGGTCACATCTAAACTGTCGGTCTTACATTTAACGTTATCACACTTGACTTAGCCCTGCTCCTTTTCATTTCTGAAACGTCTGTACTTGGAAAGCTTTCTTTCTTTCGGTAAGCTAACGCTTTAGTACCCTGCCATCTTGGACAAACCAACTTTATGTTTACTCAGCCATCTTTGTAATACACCATCTTGGGTGTAGCCAACATTGTGTGTGTCAAGCCATCTTTGGCAAGGTAACGCTCTTTTCATCCATCTTGTAAAACCCAAACTTCCGGTGCAAGCTAACGCTCTGCTGACCCAGTCGTCCATCACAAGCCAACGTAATATGTGCAAATCTTTTCTGTTCTGGACACGTCCAGTCCTGTGTAAACCGTCTTCAGCAAACAAACGCTCTATGTATCGATTCATCTAGACGAACTAACTATCTGTGTATTCTTTGTGTATTCAACCATCGCTCTTTGTTCCCATCCGCCTTGATAACCTACAGTCTTCGGTCGGACAAACGCTATGGTATGTGTATCTAGCCATATAGGACAAGCCAACTCTCTGTGCACCTAGCTGTCATTTACTACCAAATGCTCTTATTTCAACCATCATGGGCAAGCCTTTTGTACCCATTCGCCCAGCCATCAGGTAAGTCACTCTTTGACTAACAAATGTTCTGTCAATTTACAAGCCTTCTTGGGCAAGACAACATATATCCATCACAAGCCAACGCTTTGTGCCTCCAACCGCACCATTGTCCATCTCGTCTATCTCGACCATCTTCGACAAGCTAACGCTTGATGTATACCAAACCATCCTGGACAATCGGACGCAGCCATTTAGGACAAGCAAACGCTCAGTGTGCGCTACTTTCTTTGACAACCCAATTGTCTGTGTACCCAGCTGTTTAAAAAGCACACGAGTATATCAATTATGAGGCCAGTTCTCTTTTCCGTGGCGTACAGCATTTTACTCAGATGACTTATTGTTCTGGCTTTAAGTTAACGCCGTTTGCGAACATTTCTTAAATATTTAGCCGTCTTCTCAGCTAAAATCAATAAGAACTATCTTAAATTCAACTCGGCACGCTGCCATTTCCACTGACCAGGGGCAAAATGAATGCTTAATTACATATCGACCTTGAAACTGGACATTAGCAAGTTTGATTAGAACAATTAAAGTCGGCAAAATTGACGATTTTGTCAGCAAAAATCTATAGTGTGCGGTCAGTTTCGTCATTAGGACCTAATTACAGACTAAAATATACCAATTGATAAATAGCCGTGATTATCTTTGACTGATCACGTATGTAAATTATATCCAAGATAAATATGGAAGCTTGTTATAGAATCATTACAATGAAACTCGTCTGATATTGCCAGAAATATATATACATGTGTATTCCAACCACATCATCTCTGGGCCTGAGAATAAGGGTCCAAGATCATAAAACTGAGCTCTAGACCAGTCTCTGATCTCAAGCATTTGATTTGTTGGTGTGGAGGCTTGTCTCCATTTCAGCCAATCAGATGCTTTGAATTTGAGACAGGTCAGGCTCCCGTTTGTAGTTTATGATCTAGGGCAAAGTTTACACATTTCACTTGCTTATGATTGGTCAGTTTGGAGACTGGTCTCAATGTCAACAAATCAGCTACTTTGTTATTTTTTCATTTCGTGTGGGTTGATTTTTCGCGTATTTCGCTATAGGGAAAGTACGCGAATTGAAATCCCAACGAAATTTTCTTGTTCGTAGCGATCGAGTCTAATAAGAATAATTTAAGAATAATTCAACTGCGAGAATTTATGTCCATGGTAAAAAAGTAATATGCGGAAAACAGCGCGAATTCTGGAGACTGGTCCCAAATCAAAGTCTTTGCCTAGTATTACTAGAAAATCACTGTCACAAGAGCTGAGTAGTTTAAAACATCTTAATACAGTCATTTCTTGAGTCCCTGTTGAACTTTTTGCTCCGACTCACACTAGTGATTAGTGCGGCCATGCTGACAGTTACTGTTATTCTGTTATTTGTCAGGTTTTAATTTCATGTATCGTGTGCTATGGCAAAAACGGACATTCAAACTCTCAGGGAAAATGAACGAGCATTCTTTTGTTATAATATTTTGATTCCAGCTTAAATCTGCCGTTTCAGTTGTGTGAGTGCGTTCATGTGTGTGTTTGAAAATTATTGTCGACGTAAAGTGATACCTTAGCACTGAACATGACCTTGATCCAAAATAAATCTGAGACTCAAGTCTCAATCGCTGTTTCTTTTGAATTGGAGACCAGTCTCCAAACTTAACTTGTCTACCTGGCCATGATTTATACTGCTTAAGCGCACAGATCATCTTAGAATATGTAATAACAACGTCTTAATTTAGGCCTTCCGAATCCACTAATTTCCTTGAATTTATCAGTATGTCAATACAATGATTGCTTTAGTAGATCGTTGTATTTAAAGATATTAATTAATTAAAACTGACGGAAACCCATCATCTTTAGTTGTCTCCCTTTGCCCATAAAAGGAGAGAAATGTACTTTAAGAGAAACTCGTTAGAATCTTGCTGTCGTTGAAGTACAAATAAATATAAGGTCTGTCATGAGGTACATCGCTACCGAGCCCAACAAGCTGGTGTAAAATACGGCCCCAGTTTTTAAACAGGATTAACTTTTGAGATGTCCCTTACGAAAGCGTTTTTTGGCCTCGTCTTGTTGTTTTCCTTTTGGTAGAAAACGTAAAAAATAAGGCGCTTTTGTATCCGTACATACGGAAGCGTTTTTTTTGCCTCGTCTTGTTGTTTTCCTTTGGTAGAAAACGTACAAAATAAGTCGCTTTTGTATCCGTACACGCTGAAAATAAATCGACTTTCTTTTCATCAATGACGATAAAATCGACATTTTAAACGCAAAAGTCAGCGACTTTCTGCCTTTGAAACTCGCAATGGCGAAATGGAGAAAGTCGCTCTATCGTTAAGTCATTATAAATATGTTGAAATGATGTTTAAACTCGTATATTTTATTACGAACAAAAGCATTTCGTGATTATTTTTTTTTATTTCAGCAACATGATGCAAAATCGTGATCGTGATCGTACAGCATATATATATATGGAGTTTCCGCTGAACGTAGATTAAGTGACCGTAGGGCTGAACCGAGTATACAACAGAAAGGTCGTAGGTCTGGGTCGACTGCAGAACGGTAGAACATATGTCTGGACCGACTGTAGAAAATACCGTTAGACGTAGGTCTGTTGGAAAAACATAGACCGATCGAAACTTTTAGTTCAATCTTCTAGTATCTTCGAGACTCTGGATCAGATATCGCAAGGAAGCCGGCGAATATAAAAATTTTATTCACCCCACCGCACTACAACCAAAAACTTTAGTTCACTGTTAAATTATAAACAAATGCGGCGTAATTTATGAAACTGCCGAAATATATACTCTGAAATAGTTGTAATAATGTTTTTAGAAACTTTTCTGTTGTTTCAAAATGATAAAAATAGTTTCAGTCGCACAGAAACGATAGGAACACTTTCGCCGGAGTATATAGGCCTTGATCGTAGAGCCTCGGAAATCGGCCGAGAGGTTGTGATTAAGCCTAACCTATATGAAGTTTTCATAACACATGGAAAGCAATTCAATGTCCATTTTATGTCCACCGAACTGCCGTATGAATGCATGCGTTACGGCCTTTAAAGGTAACATGCATTTTACCGGCACGTGATGCAGAAATCGGGAATTGGCCGAGACCAGACACAAGATAGGCAAACAATTTATCATATCGCCAGTGACAGTGACAGGACAACTGTTGCCAGTGTTCCGCACCCGTTAAAACATAGTGATATATAACTTCTGTTTAAAATGAGGGATGTAATGGGAAAAAAAGAGTCAAATATACATATCAGAAATGGCAACAGTAGACACAGTCTCCCGAAACAGCCAAAACATGACAGGGACAAAAGAAAAAGATCGAGCCTCTAAGTTCCTTTTCTAGATTTCCATAAAAACCTTCATAAACTCCAAGTTCCTTTTTCATCTGTTTTAAACCCCTGTCACCGCACTACATATACGTTGCACAATCATGATAGTAATCTAATATCATGTTGCTTAAATATAAATCCGGCTAGCGCTTTTGGTCGTAATAAATCAAACGATATTTTGGAGAGGTTCAACACAAAGCCAACATATTTACAATGACTGGACGCAGACGTAAAATCTGTCGCGATTTCGGAACGCACAAAGTCGCTCAAAACATGCTGACTTTTGTGTTTTAGAAGTCAGTTTTGTCATACCTGATAAAAGGAAAGTCGACTTATTTTCAGCGTTTACGGATACAATGTTGACATATTTTGTACGTTTTCTGTTAAAAGAAAATGAACAAGTCGAGGCCTATAAACGCTTCCGTATATGGCAAAGTCGCGCATTTGTGCGGTAAAATTGTCGTTTGAATCGCTGGACATGCTTGATTGCAAATTGATATTTTTTCAAAATATTAAGGAGCATTTAAAATAAATGCGTTTATGTTTTTTGTTGTTTTTTCTAATTAAAAGTAATGGGAAAAAGTACAAAATGTTTATTCAATTAATTAAATTATATCAATCAGCAACTAAAACATATTATAATGATAATCAATGGACAAAATATTCAACGTCAAAAGTTTGACAGCTCGTATTCCTGGCGAAGGCCTAATTTTCAGAAGCAATAATCTTAACAAACAAGTCCGTTCCAGAGAAAACACAATTTTCTAGAATTCCAGAAATTTAACGTCCTGGAATGGCCGGGTCAGTGACATGGCTATTTCCTATTGATCAAAATTATTGATTTTAACCGCTTTTCTTGAGAGTTTTATACCACGCACGATTTCATTATATTTAATGTTCAATTATCATGGTTGCTAGGGAAACAGTTATGATGGATTTTCTTACATGGAACTTATTTGTTTACGTTTGAAGCGTCCGAATGAAACCTCCGGTCAGCGGCAATAATTGACTCTTATCGTCCCGTATTAAAAGAAATTGAAGATGATATTTCGCGTGATTTTGTTTTCTCGATTCAGTTCTTAGAATTCAATACAACTCGCGTTGCCAAATAAATAGATTAAATTCTGTCGTATTAGGAAATTGTACGCTGCCCGGTCAAGCGAAGGTTCCGTGACTAAAATTCTTGAGATATATTAAACTTGAGTCTGGTCGCTTTTGGTACTTTCATTAAGTAATGTTGTCATAAAAAGCAATTTCCTCCAGATATTTCTCTTTCGCCGTGGAGGATTAGATTTTAAGTCAACCGCTACCTCGAGGATAAGTATGATGTATTAGATAGAAATTGGAGTTTATATAAATAAAGTATGTTTTGTCCAGAACATGACCTGGGGATTTGTAGCCGCAGGACGCTATTAGATACTGGCGCTTCACACCAAAATTTGATTGTCATCCATGAAATATGTGAGAGAGATATAAACTATGCCTTGTTGATTTTTTACCAAAGCTTTTACTAATTAGCTAATTAGACGATCTTAATATATATTTTTTTCAAAGCGAAAACTATGCTATAAATAAACGACAAACTATCTCTTACTTTGAAATTATCAACTAAAAAAAGAAAATAAAATATTTTCTTTCAATGAATTTATCCGAAATGATTTTACAATATATGAAGATATTCAACGGGCGAACACCATTTAAAAATCGAGTTCATCTACTGTAATCGCACCAGGTTCTTTTTTGCGTTACGTAACATCTAAAACTCTAAAATAAGTATTGGATAAACCACAAATAGTCATATTTTATCAACAAATCATAAATAACAAATTTGAAATATTGATTTAAAACAAAACATAAATGACCACACCCATATAAAAAGCAGCCAGCTAATTTTCACACACAAAAAAAAAAACAACGGACAAAACAGCATGTTATTTTTCACGAAAGTCTCGAACATTTCCCAAGGCCTGTCCAGTGTTAAAGACATAATCTTTTTTAATAAGCAATCATCACAGTGCTCTATGACCTCTCTCAGTTCTAGTGTATTGGTCATTCCGTTTGAGCATCGGAAAAGGCAAATAACTAAAAGCACTCACATTTTATACAGAACGTCGTTTCTAACTCCTTAATGCAAAAAAATGAAAATCAATGAAAACTGACCGATATGATGATAAAATATACACTAGCGAATTTCGTGTCGAATATCCATCATTCTATGTAACCATGGCAACTGGTCATAATGGAACATTAAATGTAATAAAATAGTCAGAAGTATAATTTAAGTCCGAAAAGAAAGGTCAGTCCCTGTTCTGTTAAAATCAATTGCAATGACAAATGTCCTTGTCTTTTGAGTGAAATTTGATTTACGGAGGCTTTCGGTCACATTTTGCCTTCTTTTTCTCTATAGCGCGCTAATGGAAAATCGCCCGATGTCCGAAACAGGATAGATTTTTCAATTATTCTTGTTTTTCAAAAAACCTCTCCCGGACAATGCATTATAAAGTAATTCTAAATTCTGGACGCGGTCCGTAACGCAATTAGGAGGAACGGTGAATAAAAATTGGAAAAAGGTCTGCGGAAATTATCGTTAATATCTGGCTTTAGTTACAATAAATTGCAAGAACTTACATTAGGAGGAATGAGATTATAACTTTATAAAATCCACTCTGGTGTCTAGAAGGGGAACTAATGATTAGAAATGGACAGGGTAGATCGGTTAATTGAGTAATTAAGTTTCAGCCACAACTGTTCTTAAGTCTTTGAATGGAAAACTTCTTGAAGTGCTCCAAATGGCATTAAGAACAAAAACGCTTTCTGTAAAGTATTAAGCATTAAAATAGAAAGAACAAAATAGTACTGAAGCGCAAATAAATATATTTGCTAAACTGTGCCCAAGATCATAAAACTAAATCTGGAGATCAGTCTCAAATCTCAAGCATCTGATTGGCTGAAATGGCGACCAGTCGCCATTTCAGCCAATCAGATGCTTGAGATTTGAGACTGATCTCAAAACTTAGTTTTATGATCTTGGGCCCTGGTCAACAAACATGACAAGGCTTAAATGTATCAAATCTCCAAAATGAGTCGCTTGTCCGTTTTCAGCCTGAAACCATATGGAAATGTCTTGCAGCATACACAGTGACGAAAATTGATTCAAGGAAAGTTCTCTATGAAGTTCGTTTTGACTTTTTTTTTTGCTCAACGTTAAACATATTCGTGAAGTTTGCAGCCTAGCAGCATGGCTGTGTGAAGTTGGCAGCCTAGCTGTTGCAGGTAGCCTGACAGCGTCAAGTTAGCAGCCTAGAAGCCTGGTAGCGTGACAATAGCAGCCTGGCAGTATGAATTTAGCAGTATGGCAACGAAATGTTAGAAAGCTCGGCCGGGTGTGATGTTGTAAAGTGGTATCTCAAAAGTCGCATTTCTTATGTTTATTTCGTGTTTATTAAATACGAGACTTTTGATTTTTAGAGAGCTTTTTATTCAGTTACCAGAAAATACAATCACCCGATATTTGTAAGTCAAAAACAACTAGAAAATAACTGGATTCAGGTGAAATGATGAAAAAAAAAATTCTGGCCAGTCAGTTTCATGCATTAGCAAGACATAACTTGCTTAACAGTAGTATGGCTTGACCTCGCAAACGCCTACGGTTCAATCCCCCACCAGCTGATCTACACAGCCCTCCAACACGTCCCCAACCATGTACAGAAAATCATCACCAGCTACCTAGATGGAATCAAACTGCGATTCTCTGTTGGTGACCAGCAAACGGGATGGCAGAAATTGGAGAAAGGAATCGTCACCGGATGCACAGTCTCTGTGGTACTCTTCATCATGGGAATGAATCTGTTGATCAACGCTGCCCTCAGGGAGACCCGTGGACCAAAGACAGAATAAGGGATACACCTACCATCAAGCCGAGGGTTCATGGACGACCTTACCCTCACAACAACTACCAACGTGCAGGAAAGATGGATGTTGACAACCCTGTCAGATGTAGCATCATGGGCCAGAATGAAGTTCAAGGCCGCAAAGTCCAGATCCCTGATCATCAAGAAAGGCAAGACAATAGACAGATTTACCCTCCGAGTACAGAACGAGGAGATCCCTTCAATCATGAAGAGTCCAATCAAGTGCCTTGGGAAATGGTTTGATGCAAGTCTGCAGGACAGAAAAAGCTTGTGACCTAGGTAGAAGACGGACTGAAGAAGATAGACCGTAGCAACCTCCCTGGAAAGTACAAAGCCTGGCTATACCAGCATGCCCTTCTACCAAGGCTAGTCTGGCCAATGATGCTGTACGAGGTACCCTGCTCAACTATAGAATCATTCGAGAGGATCACCAGCCGCCACCTGAGAAAATGGCTAGGCGTCCCTCCTAGTTTCTCCAGCGTAGGCCTCTATGGAAAGAGCAACCAGCTTCAACTCCCACTATCCTCGCTGGTTGAGGAGTTCAAGACAGCCAAGACAAGATTGGTCCTCACCCTAAGAGATTCCCCTGATGAGCAGATCCGAGAAGCGGGGATCGTTACCCGTACAGGCAGAAAGTGGTCAGCTACAGAGACTGTCAGCCAAGCAGAGAGTGCACTCAAGCACAAGGACATTATAGGAATGACTGCTGTCGGACGACAAGGGATTGGTGCAACTAAGACACTTCTGTGGAGCCAGGCAACCCAGAATGAGAGGCGTGCCAAGATACAGTCAGAAGTCAGGAGAACAGAAGAAAACAGAAGGCAAGCTAAAGCAGTAGAGATGGGGGCACAAGGAGCATGGACAACATGGGATACAATAGACAGCTGACCTGTGAAGACATCTGGAAGTACGAACCACTGAGGCTGTCCTTCCTCCTCAGACCTCCTTCCATCCCCAGCTAACCTCTGCCGATGGGGACTGTCGACAGACCCAACATGCAAGCTCTGTGACCGCCCAGGCACTTTAGAACATGTCCTAACTTCCTGTTCTACAGCGCTGACACAAGGAAGATTTAGGTGGCGTCATGACAACGTCCTCAGAGAGGTGGCTGACTGGCTGGAAATTGAAAGAAAGAAGGATCGAAGAAGTAACCCGCAGCAACGTCACATCAACTTCGTGAAGCCGGGTGAAGCTGCCAAACCACAGCCAACCAAAAAGACATCAATCCTTGATGGTACTACAGGTTGGAACATGGAGGTGGACCTAGGAAAGAAGCTTGTGTTCCCAGGTATTGTCCAGACCAACCTCAGACCAGACATCGTACTGTGGTCAGAAACAGGGAAGAAGCTCATCATGATCGAGCTAACAGAACCCTGGGAAACACGATGTGAAGAAGCCTACGAGAGGAAGAAAGCCAAGTATACAGAGCTTCTCACCGAGTGCAGAGAAAGAGGCTACCGCACATGGCTGTTTCCAATTGAAGTAGGCGCCAGGGGATTTTGTTCTCAATCTGTGTGCCGACAGATGGCAGCAATCGGGACGACTGGCAGAGACAGGCGCAAGACAATCCAAAGACTGAGCCAAGCTGCAGAGCGTGCGTCTAGCTGGCTGTGGCTACGACGAGAGGAGAAGAGCTGGAAGCTATCGACCTCCACACCGTAAGACGGTGGGGCCACTCGCTATCAGATATGCATGGATAAGGCCCGAAATATCAATGACGGCGAGCACCATGCTGATGATGGAGGTCGAGGAGCAAACCACTGACCACAACAAAGCGACAGTTCCTGGGTCTCTGGCCGGCGGTACTCGTGGGTCTGCTCAACAGGCCTGGGGAAACTGGTTATAGACGGATCCTCAACAGATGCAGGGAAGCAGGAATGATGGTCAGCAGGCTGTTTCACATACATATGCAGCCCGGCAGCACATATGCAGCCCGGCAGCCTGTTAGCGAGAACGCTGGTTTGTTGTGGAAAAAAGGAAAAACTATAGAATATCGTATACATGACATAAGGTGAAAGGTCACCCGATGGTTTTTTAAACATCTGAACAAGTTTCTAATATTTTTCTAAAATATTTTAAAACTGATTATATCCTGCTAATAGCATGTGGAACAGTAAAGAAACAAAATGACTTTATTCTCTTACTTTTATGTGATTGTCAGTTCATAAAAGTAAAGACTGTTTCCTTAAGTTTTTTACGAATTAACAAAGAAAACAGTATGAAAACCTACAGGCATATAAAATGTTGGCGGTGTGAAATAGTTAAAAGATTGTTAAACTGAGAAAGTTTAATTATTAAAATATTGGCAAAACTATTTTCTTGTTCCATGTTTCTTCATTAAGTACTGTTAAAACAGTAATTGATCAGTTAATAAAACAGTTATTTCATATGTGATTTTGGAACAGTCAAACAGTTGTTTCTCGGTGTCGGCGATAGAACCAAAATGGAAATAAGAGATGTTCAATCTCTTTTTTTTTGTTTTATCCTTAATATTTTATGTTGGTTGGCATGGTTTACCAGTATTATTTAAATCATACATGTTTCTTTTTAACTCAAGCACATGTGTGTTTTAATTGTTGCTCAATTGCCATGTACACTATCATTTTATATTGAAATAAATCTATCTATCTATATTGTTTTGAACTGTTACTTATACTTACTTGCACTAACATACGATTGCTTTGTACATATTATATTTAAAATAAGTTTGACAACACGCTCCAAGAGCGACTTTCAATACTTTTGAAAAAAATCATTTGTTATTGTGTTTGTCTATGAACGGGACTAGTAAAGTGCGAGTTACAATTGACAAGTAAACGTTATTGCCCCTTTTGCCATTGCAGAACGCAGATCCTTTAGAATACATGCTTTTATCTGTTTACTATTAGACTTTCGTAACAAAAGCCCCTTTAACATTTAAAAGTAATAAATAATTTATTCGATACATTTTATGAACAGCAATTTGTTTTTGAAATTATCACTGTTAAAAATAAAACAAGATAACATATTATTTTTTATTTGATGAATAAATTATTCTTCGGTCGTCTTTCTTTGCTAGTAATTTAACGTACATGAATAAATTATACTTTTTCAAATTTGATTCCGCTCGCTGTATGGTCACAAGGTCTTTCTTTGTTCAAAGCGTAATATTAGCGTTCCTTTGAAAAGAAAAGTACGATACATTACCACAAATGTATTTAATATATAAAAAAACAACTTTTGAATAAATACATGTGTTCTTGGACTCACAAGAGTTAATGGTTACACATTCCAATATTTTAAATTGTTTAAGTGCTTACATATTGTTCTTAAACTGAGGGAAGTTAAGGGGCACACATTCCGCATATTTAACATGTTAAAGATGTATTCCCGAGGTCAAAACTGAATGATCGAAATTATAATATAAAATTCGTTGCTTCTTAAGCTTAATCCATTAAAGGTAAACTTAATAAATTTTGTTAATATACTTGTAAAAAAATTGCAAAAATCTACGCATTTTCCTTAAACCATTGAAGAATTATGAAAATCGGACCATAGATAGACATCTGTCTGAAGTTGATAATTCAATGCTTTTTGATGCAGCCATTTTTGAATGTTGACCACTGACACTGCGAAAATACTTTTAATGTGACTGTCAAAAGATCTTTTATGTTCTTTTTGTAAACGATAACGCTGAAATTAACAATGACAAGGATCCAACGTGATTTGTTAACGAAAAAAAAACTTTCCATAGGTTTTCTTGGATAAAGACAGACATATAATATATATAGTAAAATGCTTTATATAAGTGTTTCTGAACTTTAGGATAGTCGATGTTTCAAAGTTATTTCGAATTCGTAACCTTTTCAAAATAGGTGTTTCTGAGCTTACGGCAGTCCATGATCTTTCTATGAGATCATTTTAGTGTGTTATTTTTAGTGATGGGCAATTGACTGGAATTTTCAACATGGATTCAGCGGAACTTTCCACCAACTAATTAATCGACTTATCGGCATTTAAAAAATAATACCCATTTCATGCATTACACTTTAAAATAGAAACAATTCAGTTGCCTCAGTCTACGTTTATCTTCATTATAACTGGCAAACTGGTAAAACAATATTCATTGTGACTAGATAAACTGCCTAGAAAATACAATACCTAACCAGAGTTCCAGACTATCAACACGTATTTTACAGTAACTAGAAAATGTTTAATGGCTGATTAGGGTTATAATTTACCCAAAACATTTCATTAAACCTTTACTAGTTACTATAAAAATTCTCCAGCCAATTGGACGTCACTACGTTCATGTCCTACGTTTTCTTTGATGGGGGACCTGGTTTAGTTTTAAAAAACCCGAACACTTTCCAACATTACGAACATTTCCACGATAATCGTATTTTTTACTAACATACACCCGCCATCTTTAAACATTGAAAGTCTAATCTGCGGCTTTTTGCGGCCCCAAATCTACTAGACTACTACAGACCTTAGTCTGATGTTTCAAGTTATTTATATTTCTGAAGAAACTTATTTGGCATAAATATGCGGTTTCCATATAGAACGAATGGCGGCCCATCACTAGTGATCAGCTGAGAGCCGCTTATTTTATTCTAGCTTTTATACTTCTACATAATTAATACAGATGAAGACGTCTGGTCGATTGCTTGTCGCCTCGTTTACCTACTGTAAGTCACTGCTGACAAGCAGGCCGAAATATCAGTTTTCGGTCAGTGTTGCAGAGTAGATAAGATTTCTGACAATTTTGGGTATTTTAAGTTGCAGTCCGTGAAAGAATTTTGATTGTCCGCCTCGTTTTTATTAATATGATCTAATAGCTAGACGTAAAAGTTGATTAACCGCAGAGATTTGCTTGTACACCTTTTTTTCACAGATAATATATAATTTGAAAATATAGTAACGGTATATATCAGATTAAATAAAATAATTTAGCAGACGTAAGGCGCAGGTCGAGTCCTGGAGGTGTACCATGTGAAGTATTCACGGTCAGTTTTCATTCTTTTGTAGACTGACTGACACAGTAAAGACGTTATGTTGAACTTGAAATCCCTTTATCTACGTGATTTACTTTGTTTAACAAACAGGATGGTTTGGTATTCATTATTGTAAATTCAAAGATAAAAGAAGCCGAAAACAGTGCCCCAAGCAACGTAACTCACTCCGTGTCCTTGTCCACTTCAGGTTCTTGCCCAATTTAGGTCCTTGCCCACTGGACTCACCACTTGTCTAGAAACATGAGCAATTATCTCTGAAAGAATTATAAGTAGCAGTTAGGTCGGACGTAAGAAACATTATAAGTGACACGCGGCAAGCTGTAATCTATAACTTAATGACGCGTCTAGACATCGTAGGACCGTCATTAATAGCACTTGTTAAAAGAAAAGTTTAAATGACTTAATGAATGAAATGACTTAAATTTTTGTACAAGGGACAGTGATAATAGATTTTTTTACCAAAATAAAATCTTATTTCTTAAAAATAAGGCACAAAGGAACATCAAGAAACGGTCACTGATATTGTAAAAGACCTTGTATAAACAACTTCAAACATCCCGCTTGCAAGTTATTTTATTCAATCTTAAAATCATTACGAATTTTCAAATCAAGGAAAGACTCATTTTATAATATTAAGTGGATTCAGCAGTTGTAGTCTACATACCTGCTGGATAAAAATACCAAAAACGCGAGAGGAAATCTCGGACGAAATGTTTAAAAAGTTAAACTTGTCAGGAATAGCCACAACACAGCCGCCCCACACTGCCAATAAGGTAGTTTCAAGAAGGACACCACAATTAGCCGCTGAGTGTTTGAAACAGGTTCTATGGTGCACCAACCACATGCCTCTGCCCATCAACTCGACAATGGACAGTATAAAAACACACAAATGTATTTCAAATATAAAGGTCATGTCATTGCCCAGCCAAAGCATTTGGGTACCCAATGACCTTAGACCTGAGCACATGAAGTCAATTCATCAAGAATAAAATGACAGGAGTAAAAGAAACAGATAATGCATCCATACTCATTTTCAAGATTTCCATAGAAATCTGGAAAATGAGCACACAAAGAAGTAAGCAAAGCGATAAGTTGTAGATAGGTTGATGACAAAGCATTCAGAGGGATGTTGAATATTATTTTGGTATCTTTTCAACTTGAATTTACAGATGGTTTTAACGAAAAACGCTGGAAAAAGTAATATTGCATTTTGTTTTCTTGAATTTATAAATCTCTCTTTAAAAAGTGAAATATGCATATCAGGAATGGCAACATCCAGAAGACACAGCCTCCCTACACCCAACATATGGGGCGCGTCACGGGAAAAGGTACCTTCGGACAGTTGACGTCAATCTTTGAAATGACGTCATAAATTTGAGCAGACGATATTATTTATTATGCATTTCGCGGTAAAAACATTTTGTTGTCAAAATGTATAACAAAATAACATTTTAGTTATAAGAAATTCATTTAAAGTTGTAAGTTCTTTCTAAATTTAGTAAGATCTAAAATTTCAATAAAAAAGACCGAAGGTACCTTTTCCCGTGACGTGCCCCATATAGAGAGGAGAAAATGGGGGCGTAGGTAATAAAATAATCAATTTCAAAATAGACACCACAAACAATTGACGAAAAAGAGTAATCGATGGTAACTGCATTGAAACGGTCAGTGACAAAATAATTTGCCACTAGGGATTTAAACCTGATTCTAATTTACACCAATCTTGCACTTGTTCCAACAGGTTCTCATGTGAACAAACAAGTACAAGTTATCTTGGTGAAATAACTCCAACCCACCCATCAACCAAACAGTGTTGTATGCAAAACCCACAGACATATCTGAACTGTTTGCTTTGATATGTTGAGTTCATTAGGATATATTTTATTGACCCAAGATGGCAACTTTCTATATTTTTAAGTCATCAAATAAAATATTTGATAAAAGAGATGTTTTTGATTTTAAAATTGTGAATTTCCATATTAAGATGGTGATGTCCCGCTTGCAATATCTAAAGATGTTCTAGGGCTTGTAACAATGTTTAAGATTTCAATAAACGTTATCTTTTAAATACTAAAAATTAAATCATGCAGCGTTATCAGTACTATATATTTAGCAAAACTTTGTTTTCAAGTTTTTTTGTCGATACCCAGACTTTATTCAATATTACAAGTGTTTTTAAAATCACTACTGCGGTATTTTTATTTCTCAACCAGAATTGTATGGGTTTATAACCAGATTTATAAACTAAAGAAAATAAAAGTCAGTTTAATTTTTTCCATATTATAAGCCATGTATATATTCAAAAAGTAAATTTACCGACATGATCATTTACAGCGCGCAACATGCTTGGTGACCATTTAAAGTCAATCATTATCCTACCCCTTTGTTTGCACCAGAGTGACAGGGGTATAAGAGTTTAGTTCAGTTTAAAGTTAAATTCTTTTTTAAAGACTCTAGAAGATCGATCTGTTCCTTTTGTCTTTGCAATCGTTTTTTTTTTGCTGATTTAACTTCATGCGTTCTGGTCTCGGTAAGGTCATTGAGTATCCACCTTTTCGCTTGACAATGCTTTTACCTTCTTATATTTTATCTGTTTTTGTGCTTTTGCATGCAACATTGTCGAATTGATGGATTGGTTGTAGCTAATTCACCAAGACAACGTGTACTTGTTGTTCATATGAGAACCTGCTGGGCAAAGTGTAAGGTTGGTGCACCCTAGAACCTAATTTTAAAAGGCGGTAAACCCGCGGTTTCTCAGTTTCGTCATTGTTTGCGGTGTCTTTTTTGAAAATGATTATTTTATTAGCCATGGTCACATTCCCTCTCTACTTTTTGGCTGTTTGGTGAAGCTTTTTCTACAGGATGTGGCCATTCATGATATGCATATTTCACTTTTTTAAAATATTATTTTCTGAAAGAATTTCATTTATAACAAAAGTGCATCTAAAATTATATATTTATTATATTCATTATCTGAAAGCATAACATCTTATAAGCCTGAGGATGGAAAAAAGCTTTCGTAAGATGTGAATCAAAGAGATGGGAGATCGAATATTTCAGGCTTATACGTCACTCATTGAAATTGCAATACTGTTTTAGGGTACCATTATTTAAGCCAAATTTATGTAAAACTAAATCAGAACACCTCGCAGATTTGTTCCAGGCTGAAGAAATTTAGATTTTATTAAATCCCGTTTTGAGCGCGACTTAATATTTACACCAATAAACAGTACAATTTCTATCCACACCAAACGATGGTATGTTTATGGCGGTGAACATGGAACCTTCAACGTGGTATTTTCAGATTAATATCATTCCGTGTTCAGAGGCGTATGATACCGAGATAAAAGAACGTTTTTTTCCTAAACAAGAAATCAATGGGCGGTACTGATGATATAATTCCTGCATATCACAGACAACGTCAAAGGCAAAATTTAAAAAGTAGGGAGTATATTATTGGGGTGATTGAACAATAAACAAAATATTCTCTGGGATATTGAAACTGCCCATATTTAATCTGGCCAAAATATAATAACAAGTTATTTTAGATGTACTATTAACATAGTACATAAGTATCGCGCTCAACGACCTTTTTGAAGGTAATTGATAACAGCACTGACTGAATGTACGGAGAGACTTTTTACGGAATTAGATACTTTTGTATGATGATGTTTCATTCTATGAACAACATTTATAAACGAACATAAAAGAAATCACACTATTATAAAGTTATTATTGTCAAGCCATAAGCATAAGCATAAGCGTTACCAGGTTTCTCAAAAACAAGTCTTATCAACTCATCAGACATGCCTCCTTATCTCAAGTTACGTAAAATGCCATTAAACTAAATGTGCCCAGCTATTGTCTCAATATGTTTTACATTTTATATGATTAAAAAATAGAAAGAAAACTTAACGCATACATTTTAAAACTCTTTCAACTACATAAACTCTAAAAATAGGGAGAAGACATTATTTTATCAATCACTAAAGAGAAAAAACATCAGACTGTTTAAGCAATCTCATCTTATATCAACAATATTAAAGTAAGGCTTCTTTAACGTTTGAATATACTTTTTCGGATAAAAGAAACGGTTTAAGAGAACAATCTTAATGGAAAGTTGAATAAAATAACAAGTTTTTGGCTCCCCCAGAGATCGATTTTCTGATTGAAGTATTTCGATTGTTTACACAGTAAACATTACAAATTAGACAACTTAAGTTATAAGTTTGGTAAGCATTAACGTCTTGGGGGAAAGAGTTTCTTTTAACTAAAGTATGTAATCAGCGAACATTTAGCAAAAATTAAACGTACCATATGGAAATGACGCCGTCGCCGGCTAATGGTTTTCTTCGAGCAATCCTCGACGAAAGTACTTCAGTCTGTCATTTAAAAAGAAAACGAAGGCAAACGCAAAAGTAGGCTCGACAGCCACAAGCCTTGTAATTAGAAATATATTCTCAAGAATCTCAAGAAAGGCTTAATTTTTTGGTAATATGTTTTACTTAATTGAATTTCAAACAAATGCTTACACAATACAAGGAGCAGTGATGGCATTTAAACTTTAAAGACATAACTGAGCAATTTGATGGCAAAGCAGTAAATCCAAATTGAAAACAGTAAGTATGCATATCAGGAATTGCCACACCCAGAAAACATAGCCTCCACACGCAGCCAAAAAGTAGAAAAGGCAGAGCATGGATTGATAAGAAGATCAGTTTCAAATGAGACACCACAAACAACGAAAAAGAGAGCCTTTTGAACGGTCATGACAAAACAATTTGCAAAGAACACTGAAAATCGCGATGACGGGTAATATTATAATGCAAACATCACAACTGATCATTCAAAAGGTGACTCGTAAAAATAAAACTTTGAATGTTGCCGAACACGACAGAAATTGTTTTAAATCTTAAGTTTATGAAATTTATTCAAAATAGATTTAATACCAAATATTTAAGCGGAGATTTCATGCAATACATAACATAATTTAATTACCAAATATTTAAAAAGAATGTTTATGCAATACAAAAAGATAATTTTATTTCTACCTTTCACGGTTAATTCATTCAAAGAGCCTTCAGATTTTTGCATAGGTAAATCTTTCCATCTTTGAAAGATAACAACACTTTTTGTGCAAAACTGTTGTCAACGAATGCAATTTATGCACCTTAGCACTTCGTTAGAAGGTAACATTAAATTGTTTTATTTTCATAAAAATACAGTTTAATCCTATTCATACCGAAAAGCATTTGATATTGTTGAAGTATATTTGATTTGGTTGGCTAAACCATTAATGATTATTCTAAGCGAATATAACTAGAAGTGTAACCATTTACGACATCACTATTCAAAAAGTTAAATACAGGACATTTAGAGGAGTTTTCATTTAATATAAACATTATTTAATTTTTACCATTACGTTTACCCATGCTTAATATTTGTACAAAACTGTTTACTTGTTCAAACTGTTGTCTTACAATTAATGACTGAAACTGAAACTGTTTTATTTAATTAAACGCCTAGTTTTACACATGATATTCACTGGCGTTGTACATAAGATACATACCAAGAAATAAATAATATACAATGTCTCTTCCAGAATGTACACAAACAGTTAAAAATATCCATTGGTCCATTCACTGCCAAATAAGATAACACAGTTTTTGCATTTTCGATTAATAACACTGTCACTTAAAACCATGATTCGAAATTTCTGAAAAACAGTGTTTTAAGATTTTTCTTAAAAGTGTCTACAGAATCACTATTTCTCTATTCTACAGGTAATTTATTCCATAATTTTGGACCAACTGTTTTAAAACTCCTGTCACCAAAAGTTTTGTGTTTGTTGAATGGAACATTATAACAGCCTGTGGTGTGGTCTGATGATCTCAATCTACGTCTTGGTACTAGCTCAGATAATAATTCAGTCAAATATGCCGGTGCTTTTCCCTTTGAGCAATTAAACATGACAGTCAAGAGCTTGAATTCAATTCTTGCTTTGATTGGAAGCCAGTGAAGTTGCAACAATGCTTGTTTTGAACTGTAATACTTGCTAAGTTTTAGGACAAGTTTTGCACACATATTTTGTATCCTTTGCATCTTCTGAATATCACAATCAGGAATGCCAAACAGAATTGCATTACAATAATCCAGATGGGAAATAACAAGTGACAATACAAGTATTTCAGTAGCATCTTTGGTAAGGTATTTTCTAATGTTTTTTATTCTAAGATAATTAAACATTGCAGTTTGACATTTCCTCTTGACATGATCTTTAAAAGTGAGGTTTTCATCCAAGAATGCCCCCAGATACATGATACAGCTTACAGACTTAATTTTGTCACCAGCGATGTTTATTTCTGAAACTGTACATTTCTGAAGTTGTTGTCTACTTCCAAATAGAATAAACTCGGTTTTTGAAGAATTCATTTTAAGTTTATTTTGCTTCATCCAATCATCTATATTCGATGCACAACTTTCCAGTTCACAAATGGCTTCTTTCTCCTTTTCTGCTGATGTTGGTTGAAATTTTTTATTAGCAATATGATCGTCTGCAAAACCATACACTGTGATTGATTGGGGAATGACATCAAATAAAGTGCCAGCATAGGTGAGATAAATCCAAGGCCCCAGACAGCTGCCCTGGGGGACGCTACATTGCAGAGGGCGCCGAGTCGAAATAGCAGATTCCACACTTACACTACAACTGCGTGGCCTAAGATATGAGTCAATCCAACTGATAGCTGTACCACACAGGCCAAACTGAGATTGCAACACTTGCACCAGGATTTCGTGGTCTACAGTGTCGAAAGCGGCACTTAAGTCCAGTGCGATAAGAGCACTGACCTCCTGGTTTTCCATGCCATTCAGCAAGTCACTCACTCATCTAAGTAAAGCTGTTTCACAGGAGTGATAACAAAACAGATTGTTGCGATTTTATATATCATAGGAACGAAATTGGTAAAATTATATGTTTTGATGTAAATGAAATTTAAATATTTTCCGAACATGCAGTTGAGCGTGTTAATTTACAATTTATTTGCCTGGACATGCCAAACCAATCAAAATCATCATAGTTCTTAAATGATAAAAACGTAATAAAAAGTCAAAAAGTCAAATCATAAATAGCCACACTCAGAAAACACAGCCTCCCCAAACAGCCGAAAGACTAGAGCCCCTGGTGTCAAATCAGCAAGATGACAGGAGAAAGAAACAGACTACGCTTCTAGGTTCTTTTACAATATCTACCTATATACATTTATACTCCTAAACCCCCGCAACCAACGTGAAAACAAAGACAAAGAGGTCGGCAATCGGCCTTACGATGAACCGTAGATGAGTTTATCAACAAGCCTGCACAGCGCTGTAGAATATCTTTTTGGTAACATTTATTTTTGAATTTAACAGATGGTTTTTACGAATAACATATAGAAAGAAATATTGCTTTGAATTGAATTAAATTTAAAAATCAAATCTGCAAAAACTCTGGTTGATAAATACCAAGTTTACGTAGTAATTTTAAACTGCATTTCTGTATTTCTGAATTAAATATTTGTGTTGGCGATAAAACTTTTCCATCATTTGTAATGAATATAGTTTTATATGGTTCTAACGATAATTATACTTTATTGACTTATCAAGACCTAATCGAGTCGCTCTCATTTTTGTGGATAATATTTATGTTAGATTTAATTCCCATTTTTATAAATAAGTAATAGGCATACCAATGAGTACTTATTGTGCACCATTGTTGCTAATCTTTTTATTCTGCTATAAAAGTGACTTTCTGTTTTCTCTTTTAATAGAACAGCAGGATAACATTATTACAATCTTTAACAATACTTCAAGGTATCTTGACGACTTCTTAAATATAGATAATAACTACTTTCATTTTGGTTAACTGAATATATCATTATGAACTGAAGCTTAAATAAAGCAAACAATTCAGAAAAGTAAGCCAATTTTTTATCTGAATCTGTCTATAGAAAATAGATTCGTAACTAATAAAATATATGACAAAAAAAAGAATGATTTTGATTTAAATATTGTAAATTTTGCTTTTTTAGATGGTGGTGCCCCATTGTTTATGATGGATCAAAACTGTATTGTTTATTGGTGTAAATATTGAGTTGCGCTCTACCCGGGTCTATGCGACGTGGGCAGTAATGTGCATTTTCATTACTGTCTAAGAACAGGCTCAATCAAACCGAGCCTGAAATATTTCCATATTTGTCGTGGCTTTCAAAGTTGTAAAATGTCTCCCCATATATTCCATCAGTGCTGTTATTAGTTAAGTCCTTTGAAGGTCGTTAAGCACGATACTTATTTACTATATTATAAGTACATATAAAATTTATTTTGTTTTAATATTTAGTTTATAGATGGATGGTTGCAATATCCCAGCCAATATAGTTTTGGATATTGTACAATGACCTCAAGGATATATTTCCTGCTTTTTGAACTTTGCCTTTGGCGTTGTCTGTGATATGCAGGATTTATATTCTCAGATCCCCTGTCAACATTCCATTCTGTTAAGGCCCTCCCCCTCCCATTGTTTTCTCGTTTAGGGCAAACCCATTCTTTTATCTTGGAACCATACGCTGCTGATCATATAATGATATTAATCTGAAAATACCGCATTGACGGTTCCATGTTCACCATCATATGCATTCCATCGTTTGGGATGGATCAAAACTGTACTGTTTATTGGTGTAAATATTGAGTTGCGCTCAACCCGGTGCTAGGCGGCGTGGGCAGTAATATGCATTACTATTAATGTCCAAGAACAGGCTCAACCAAACTGAGACTGCAATATTTTCATATTTGTCGTGTTCGGTGGCTTTCAAAGCTACCTTTTCATCTATACAACATCTTATCTTTATATTTCACAGCTTGTTCATTCACTTTTCTAGAGCCTGTAACTATGCTAAAAGTTCAATAAACGTAATATTTGCATTAAAGAAAATCTTTAAAAAACAGTGGTATCGGTAACACAAATTAAGAAATAAAAGTAATATATGCATATCAGGAAATCGCCACACTGACAAAACACAGCCTCTCAAAAAGAAGAGAGGAAGAGAGAAAACAAATTGCCACTGGGGGGTTGAACCAGGTTCTAGGGTGCACCAACCTCACACTTGCCCCAACAGATTCTCATATCACAAAACAAGTACAAGTTGTCTTGTTGAAATAGCTCCAACCCACTCATCGGCTCAACAATGTTGCATGCAAAAGCACACAAACATATAAAACATAAGAGGCTAATAGCATTGCAAAGCCAAAGGGCGGGTACTCAATGATCTTACCGAGACCAGAGCTCCTGGAGTAAAATCAGCAAGAACACGATGACAGGGATAAAACAAATCGAGCTTCTAGGTTCTTTTAAGAAAAGATTTCCCCATAAACCTTCATAAACTCTTATACCCCTGCCACCGTCGTGCAACCAAAGAGGTAAGCATAATGATCAACTGTAGATGGGTTTATCACCAGGCCTGCAGAGCGCTGTAAAATATCATGTTGGTAACTTTTCTTTTTAAATTTACAGATGGTTTTTACGAATAACCGGGAGAAATTAACATTGCCTTTTATCTTTTTAAGTTTATAAATTAAATCTCCATAAAAATCTGGCTGTGAAATACCTTGTTGCAATCGTGATTTTAAACTGCACCTTTATTTATGAATTAGATCTGGGTTTCGGCGATAAAACTTGCAAAAAGGTTTTCCTTAATTTGTGATACCGATAACCTTGTTTTAAAAGTTTTTCTGTAATGCAAATATTACGTTCATTGAATTCATTCACATCGTTGCAAGCTCTTGAAAAGCGAACAAGCTGTGAGATATAAACCCCGTTAGATGTTGCACGAGGAACATCGCCGTCTAAAAACGGAAAATTTACTATATTAAAATTAAAATAATTTCTTTTATCATATATTTTAGTAGTGACGTAACCATTTTCAATGCGCAGATTTAGATCAAGAAAGTTTGCTTGCTTTTCTAATGTGTTTGCTTAATTAAGCTGTAGTTCTTTAGGATAAATCTTATTAACCAGTGATGGAAAATAGTTATTATCTATATTTAATAAATCATCAAGGTAACTCGAGGTGTTGTTAAAAGCTAAAATAATATCATCTTGATGTTCGGTAGAAAGAGATAACATAAAGTCTCTTTCATAACAGTATAAAAACAGATCAGCAACAAGGAGTGCACAATTAGTAACCATTTGAATGCCTATTACTTGTTTATTAATAGATGTACCAATCTCAAATAAATATTGTCCAATAAAAATGTGAGCGCCTGGATAAGGTCTTGACAGGTCTATGAAGTATAACCATCTGTAAAGAATGCCCTATGTTCATTACAAGCTATAAATATTTTATTTTCTCTAGCAAAAGTTTTCTCAATGAGACTGGTTAGCTTGTCTCTTATTAAATTATGAGGGAGAGAAGTATACAGAGTTGAAAAATCACAAGTAGACAAACAGAACGCCTGAAAATTATTTGATTTAAGCTTCTTCAAAACGTCATTTGAATTTTTTATAGACCAAAATAAATATTTGCTAGTTGTTTTTAAATTGTTTTCGCAATACCTAATTACATGTTCTTTGATAGCTGTTAGACAAGATGTTAAGAGCTTTTTGCAAATATTATCGCCGATACAAATTTGGTCCAAACATACAACTGGAGTTTTAAATCATTACTGCAACAGGGCTTTTCTTAACGTTTTCTTCACTGGGGTTAAACCAGGTTCTAGGGTGTATCAGCCTGATACTTTCATAAATTAGATCTTGTATGTAATTTCAATTTCATTTTAATGCGGTTTGGAAAGCATATTATCATAAATAAACAAAATAAGAGCAGCAAACTTATTTTTAATCAGAAGAAATCATTTTTACTCCAACATTATCACCTTAATTGACTGAGTAGTACTTTAATCCTGTCAAAACAGAAATAGGCAAGATGGAAACAAGTGTACGTATGAGATTTCGCCGTAATGAGATAATTAAATTATCCTCCTAAATTTGTCGATGATCGAAAGCAAAACAAAAATGGATGCCATAAGAGAATATAATGAAACTGCCATCCCATTATTCAAAATTTGGCTAATATATAAAATATATAAAAAGAACCTTTGAAAGCCACTGAACAATTTCATAATGTTAAATATATGGAAAAAAAAACTTTGAAAGCCACGACATCGAACATGACAAAAAAACAACAAAATATCTGTTTCTTATACTCATTACAACTTTCGAAAACGTCCGCTACTATCACCTAGTTCAAAGTATTCATTTCAAATTAGATTTAGAATGCATTATTATTACGGATTGATCTTCACCATAATGCAAACATTACGACTATGGGGGAGTAGAAATAATATAAGCTATCATTTGATAGCTTTCGTCATCCTCTCAAACATATGTTTTGGCTCTTTTTAATATGAGAACATTCATGTACCATTTGAAATAAATACTGTTTAAATCAGATATAAGCAAACGTAACCTATGACGAAGCTTGATCAATATATACAACTATAAAATTGTTTAATTTAAAGCTCCGTTAAAGCTATCCATTTAACGCCTTAAGATGCGAATCAAATATTGCAATTTAACTGTACATTTGGTAATATATGGCAACCTCATAAACACATTCCAATGCAAAATCTGCTCGAGCATCATGTTTACTATGATTTAGGAACTCCTTCCAGAGCAACAACTTATGTATATCTGGATGTATTATCTTTTATAATTCTTTTCTCTTCCTTGCATTTATTTAAATTTGTTTTCTTTTACTTGCGCTATACCACAGACTACTAGGAAATTGGCACGGTCTCTTGTTCGAATTGGATCTCAAAATTCTACAAAAAATATTGTTTTCAATGATACCGCGTTAGAGATGATGGTGAAGTTAATTTGATAAAAAGTTTTTGCTCGAATCAGAAAATCGCAAACCTTGATCCAAAGACATCGGTGGGTTCTAATTGTAAAAAAGAAATTTTAATATAAAAGACCACTTCGCATCGTGTCTATATTTTCCCCATTGCCTTTATTATCAATTCAATTGGGAAATTTCATGGATATTGCTTTCCAGTCTATATATACCAACCGACGAATATACTAGTTTTGTATAAAAAGCATTCAGCTCAGCGGAGTGCCATCGTGTTTCATCTTGCAAAAAGTCTTTGATATTGTTTCATTTGTTGAATCTGTAAACAAACTATTGCTTTCAATATTCCAGTTAATTTACGGACATAAAATTGAATTCGTTGTGAAACATCAAACGGGGTTATTGATTCGAACTCTCTGACTTTATATGATGACTAAATTTAATCAAATTCAATCATCGTGAAAAAATATCATGAATAGGAATCTGCAATGGAATAATTATTGATCAAGTTTTTATTTGTTTGAATTTAAGAAATCTACAGCACGAGATGTTTGCTCTCTGATAGTTTTAGCAAAAGACAAATTGTTTTGAACAAATCGCGGATAATCCGATTTCTGCCTTCGGATGACAATATTATGTCTAGGCCTGAATAGTATGAACTTTCTCTTTCACGAAAGTTAAATTGACTTAATGCAGAAACATAGCTTTTTAAAGAGTTGTAAAATATTGTTCAGTTTTGGTCTGTTAGAGATGTTACTCTGAACAAATTTTACTAAATTGATTTTCTATGTTTGGGTAAAGTCATTTGCAAAAAGTCTTTGAGTTTTTTGACATCGTTTCCCGACATTCATTGGTTAGAACAATGCCTATAAAACAGTAAACAGTAAGTCATTAGAAGTAATTACTAACTATATGGTATCATATCCGTAATTGTAAGAGATATGTAGGAGGTATTTTTCCGATTTACACCGGTAACAGGGTAAGCAAACTATATATTTGCCATTTGGGGTTTAAACTAAGTTCCAAACTCATACTTGCCAGCATATTTCTCCAAAGAGCAAACAATTATAAGTTTCCTTGATGAACTTATTCCCACCTGCCTACACATTTGATAGTGGTGCATGCAAACAAAACAAACGGTTGTGAAATCCCATTCGAGGATGGGAAAGGTATTCAGTGACGTTGCCTAGACCGAGTACCGGGTAATCAGTAAAATAACGGCGACAGATTCGAACCCACAAGTTCAAACGATCTTATTAAAAGTGTAAATTTACTATAGTCGAACTTACAGCGATGGCGGCAACCTGCATGATGAGAAATATTGCCGGCTAAAAAAACAACATCAACAAATTAATATTAAGTCGATATTGAAAAATATACACCCGTATAGTTATACTGCTACGCATTATAAAATGAGGGGAAAACTTTCACTTTCATATATTTTCTTGTCACTGTGATATCTTCACGTCTCTTTGTTTTTAATCATTTTAATACCAACGTAATAATCATTCACGGAGTTACCAAGATCAGTAAATCAAAAATCTAAATGTCCTCTTATTGATTAAGGCGTGAAGCAAACGGCAAATATAATGTTCTTCGTGCCATTAGTAAACACCGTCGGAAATCGCCAGATTTAAATTAGAGATTGTAAAATGTTGAACTCAGCCGCAAATTATATCAAGTGAAATTGAATCCAGAGCCGTGACACATGAAGATTGAACTATCAGAATTAACAGAATGGTCAGGGAAAGTGGAATTGATATCGATTTAATAGAATTGATGGAAAAGTTAGTGGGATTTCTGAAAAAAAAAGTAGAAATAGATTAGATTGGTCAGTTATTGGAATTTGTAAATGCAGTAACAGAAGCGTTCAATTGTCTCGCTTAAAGTCCATGAGAACTCTCGTGGAAAAACGATACTCGAAGCATGTGCGCCCTGTCCTTAAGAGATATGATGTCCGCGTGAAATATGTACAATAAAAGCTATGTATTAAATAGCGTTTCTGGAATTATTAGGGACATTTAGTAATCAAGACGATAATAAATCGTACATGATAATTAAACCCGATATCGGAATTTTATAATTAAAGCTTATTCGATAAAATGTATTATAGCAAGAAAAGTGCTTTTAACCAAATGTATAATAGCAAGCAAAATGTTACACACATGTACTTATGTTATACATGGATTGAATTTGATGTAAACGGAAAATTTATTATATCTCATTTTCAATGTTACAAATGTTTAACAACATTTCAAAACAAGTTCTCAAATCATTTTGAATTAAATAACAGAACAATTAGTTTTATTCATTTGACTAAACTTGTAATTGGATTAAACAATCTTCACAATAAAACAAATTTGTTACGGTGATTCCTAATTCAGTGTGCATTCAATATCTTTTATTTTAAATTTGGCACCAAAAGCAGCAACAAATCTAACATTAAAAATGATGGTCACTCTAGCTGGGAGCGAACCCGCACCGCCACGGTGACAGCGCCTAGCCCTGCAATTCCTGCGACGCAACCATCTTAGCTAGTCGGGACAACCCCAAAAAAGGTTGATCGGTTAGCCCTGATATACGTAACAATCACTGCATGACATCGGTAACGGGTTAATTTACTGATAACAGTACTGTATTAACCCATTTTCATGTGTGGCGTATAAGCCTGGTGTTGAATAACTGGGTATCCCATTTTATGAAACTTCTTATTCTACGTTCAGACTGATACGATGCTTAACAGTCATGAATGAACATTTATAATGTATGTATAGACGTTCGGTGATGAATGAAATAGAACAGTTAAAAATAATCTTAAACATTTGAACATAGCTTTAATGTTTGAAAGGATACATGAATATTACTGTTTTACTTCATCAGTGACCAATGTCCGAATTTCTTTCTGTCACATTGCGGGGACGGTCTCCCCTCCCCCCTCCCCCCAAGAATAATAAACATAAGGGGAGAACACTGCGAGATGCTACCTCTAAATATGTAGAATGTACACCTGGTATTGTTAAGGCACGCATTACATAATTACATATAATACGACAATCAGTAGGATTTTCTGTTTGCGATATCTGTAATTTACCTGCTTCTTAGTGATCCAAACGATCTTGTACGTTTATTTTAAAGAGTTATACATGTAGAAGTATACATCCATAAATTAATAGATTTCTGGTACCCTGCTTTCTTTAAATCGATAATTCAAGAACGGAGACCAATCTTTGGTTACAAAGGACTTTAAAAAGTTTTTAAATGGCTAGCAACAAATCAAACATTTCGCGTGGAATAATAATTCTTTACACAATGAATTTCCATTATGATATATGCTAATGGACAAAAGTCTTGTCGGGTAGAAGGATTAGATCTTTTTGCATGCCAATTTCAAACTCATTACTCTACCGGCAGCACTGACTAAATTCGTGATATATTATATTTCCACAAAACAAATTCTTTTTATAATTTTAAAAAATCTGCCCGAAGGCCAAACATGCCCCAGCGGGTAGACAAAATTGCCACAATGCCGGGGCAAGTTTGGCCAATCTGACCTTAATACTCCTAAAACCTATTACCATTTCTTTCAAAGAGAAACGCCATTTAAAGTTCAGGGGTTACAAGCCCATATAACTTTTTAACTATTTGTGAAAATTTGTAGAGAATTACATTCTGAATTCATTAATTAATTGCATGTTTTCAAAAATGGGGCCGTACTAGCCCCGATCTCCCCTACTTTTCAAAGAAAAATAATAGTGATTGGTTTAAAACTGATTACGTCATTGATTGTTGAACGCTTGTGATTTAAAAAATAAAGACTATTTAATATGTGTAGTGATCTGTTACAAGAGCAGTGGAACATAACACGTTGAAGACTCTACAGAGACTTATGCCAAATGTCAAAACTACTTCTTTAGAAAATTAAGTTGTCTAATGATTGGTCATATATCTATTTAAAATTTCTTGAAATAAAAAATTGCATTTTATTTTAACAAAACCCCTTACAAGTTCGTCTAGACGCGAAACCGGGGTCGCTGACCACATCTAGTGTAAAAACATCACTGTTCTCCGGAAAGTTGTGAGATAGTTATTATAAACGTCTTTTGGCCTCTTATAGTATCGTGGCTGATTCATGCCTTCTCGTTTTCCCCAAATTTCGCCGCGAGAAAAACGCAAAACAGCGAAAAGACAAAAACGCCACGCGAAAACACGCCATTTTTTTTAAAAAAGGTGAAACATGCATATCAGGAATCGCCACTCTCACAGCCTCGCAGCGAAAAAGAAGAGAGAACCAGAGAGCATGTTTTTTTATAAGTATATCAATTCAAACACACAAACAATTAATGAAAAAGGGAACCCTTCGGGCTACCGCCTGGAACGGTCAGTGGTAAAATAAAATTGCCACTTGGGGTATAACCAAAGTTGTTACCTAAAAACGCCATATAAACTGTACAAAGGAGTGTCTTTCTTACTTCGCACGGCGTTTTGTCACTATTTCGCTTGGAGTTTTTTTGTGTGGCTTTTTTGCTTCGAGTGTCTTTTCGAGAGTTTTTTTCCGCATAGAGATACTTCGATTGACATAATTTCGCTTGGCTTTATTTTGTTGTAAGGTTTGTTTTTCGTTATTTTGTTGTTTTTTTATTGACCTTATGCATAAGAATAAGAAAGCCACTAGCGTGATTTACCGCCTGGAAGACGATTATTTCTAAACTTAACAAATTTGATAAAAATGTAAACTATACGAAGTCTTAAGGTAAGGGCAACTTTTTGGACATTGGGTCACCCCTGGGCACCCAGACACCCAGTTTCATTGTACTTCGTAGTGTCTCCTATCTTATTGGTAAGCACAACAAGTAAATGCATGGCTTCTATTACTGACAAAAACCTTTCTGAAATAAGGATTCACGATTCCCCTTAGTTAAAATATGTGATTTTCTGGGAAAAGAGCCAATTCCATTTAAGGTTTTACTTGAAGAATAAAGATGTAAGTTGGCATGTTCTGCCACCTTTTGGCAGCTTCCCTTTCAAGTAAACACTTAGTTGTGACCATTATGATCAGGATTATAATTTAATTAAATTCACCAGAATAGTGTATCTAAACATCATTATTTTAGAAGAAAACTAGAAAAACAGTATCTCATTTTACAAAAGCTGAAGAAATCTGGATTTTTTTTTGAAACTATGAAAAACGTACCATTAGAAAAGCCGAACGGACGAATTTGACAGTGCTAGGCTGTTACTAGTTAAGTAATAAGTAAATGTTGTGTTCATGTTTATTTTTAAAGATTTTCTGTTAATTCGTTTAACATTTACCAAAACACAGTTCTAGTATATTTACATGTACTATCAGCCGCTCGTCATTGCTGGAAACAATGGAAACATCGCATGACAATAACTAGTTTCTTCCTTTGTACTTCCAGTCCGTTGCATTCTTTGAGAATTAATCTTTTAAATTCATTTCCTTAAAATACAATCAGCATTTTCGATCAGAAGGAAGAGCTGCTGAATTCCCATATTGCGTGGTTAATAGCCAATTAAATATTCTACGTTAAAAATTCATTGTTTTGGAGTGGTCAATGAAACTTGACTGTTCGGGATGCACCTTTAACAACTAACTTTATGTATTAATGTTTTGGTTAATCCATTTGAATAGAATATCATCCTATCAATGAACATTATAGACCAATATGCTACTTGACTGGTCTGGGTCTACACTGGTCCGAACTGTGACAATGAACTACATGAACTAACATTGGTAGGCTGTCAGGCTGCAAACTACACGAACATTTTCAAACAGCTTAGGACGTAATGACTACTTAGCACTCATACCCGGACGGCCACACAGTGTTGGGTAGTTTCTTCATCTTATGTGCTCTGCGCATCTGATAACCTAAACCTGTAAATTAAACAAAACATGGCCTTTGATTTGTCTCAAAAATTGAATAGCGCTATCGTGTACCACTAGAGTTGAACAAATACTTAGTAAAGAGCGTGTCTGACTAGATGACCAGGGGTTGCAAGTGCGATCTGCTGCTCTTCTAAGTAAAGTAACTATCAGGCTTTCGAATGATATTTAAATCCGAGATCCAATGTAGTTGGGCTATAAAAGAACGAAAAATTTTCACTATCTTCTTGATGCGTCCTTCACATGTTTCTGGAAAAAAATCATACACAACACGAACAACAACATTAACTACAACAGTTTATGGTCACATCTTCGGACGGTCGTATGAAAACATAATCACAATAGAACAGAAGTGCGTGCTTTTCACTTCGAACGAAAATTGCGGTGTCCTACGCATTTTAATTAGATTGAAATCCGATTGTTTTAATCATCGGACGTGTGCGTGATCCGCGGGAATAATTATGAATAATTAAATTATCTTTGTTTGGAAAATACATGATGAATGCCTTTGAAGGTCTTTAAATTGAAATTTTAGATTTATGAGCGGCAATTTTATTACCGTGAGGAAAATCAATCGCCGGCGGTAATGCAATCAATACAATGCGATTAATTACATCTGAAGATTGCTGTGTACTTTTTTGAATTTCGAATTGCAGTTTTGTGCTTTTTTTTCTCGCACATCAGGCAGATGTAAAAGTTGCTGCAACTGAGGAAGCACGTGGCGTTGCGGTTTTACTTTCTGAGATCAAATTTCAAACGATTAAAGTTAATTAAATTTAATTATCTTTGTCAAACTGTTAACAATTTCGGAGAAGAACTGTATGTTGCGATCGAACTTCTCAAATCAAATGAAAAGGTAGCATGGCGCACATGGTAACACTTACCAATGTTAGGACTACGCACTGTTTTGGGCCCTGATGGTCAAAGAGATTTGTTGAGCACCGGTTATTGTAGTAAAGTAACAAAGTAACCGCATACATTTTATCTCTTTTGCTGAGACTAAATTGATAAGTTTGAGACGGCATAACAATACATTTTAACGTTACGTTTTTTCCGAACAGGAACAAGTCAGACATTTTACGTTTGAGACTCATCCTAACAAACTAGGGCTTGTGGCCTATGCGACCAGTGTAGACCCATAATAGCCGGCGCATCCACGCAGTCTGATCAGGGTCTACACTGTTTGTCAGTAAGTCAAATAAGCATTCTTAAAGCATCCAGAAAACACTTTAGGTCCTGGTGATCTGGGTCTACACTGGTCGCTTCGGCCATAACTCTCGTTTGTCATGGTGTGAAATAATTATCTTATAAGCAGGAGCGAAATTAATATTACTGTTTGTTTCTATGAGACAGACCTCAATATAAACGTTAAAGCTTATTGCATGTCATTTGGTTTCGTCTGGTGCTATAAGGTATAAAGGATATAAAGGATTTAGAGGATGACGTAAGGGTCTGCTGGGGTTTATATAAGTAAATGTAATTTTAAATATATACACGAATTTCACCGCGTGCATTAATGCAGGTAAACGCCGGTGACAAGCAAAATTGCTAAACAACGTTATTTTGGGGATGTTTACATATCAGAAAGGATGTGCATTAATGATAGGCTTACTTGTCGGTGGGAAATATGAGATCTGCGAAGTTAATGTCCTAGCTGCCAAGCGGCGTAAAGTGTGTGGCCTGGCTGCCGCTAGGCCACCAACTTCACATTTTAGTTGCTTTTCTTCTTATTTACATCTACCTATTTGCGCGGTATCAAAAGTAAAATGATTTCGTTTTTTTTTTACATATTATCTACAAATAATATTTCTTAAATAGGAAATAATATATACGCCTATGAAATAGTATTTTGTTTTGTTTCGAAATATTATCACGTAAATACTAAATATTATTTTGTAAATACGAAATAATATTCCGTAAAAACGAAATACGTTTTTCGTGGAGACGAAATAATACCCCGATAATAAATATGAAAATTTTAATTATGGGCTTCGTAGTCATGAAATAATTATTATGTAATGAGAAAATTACAAATACAGTCACGTAGGAATTTGTTTATTTTCATGATTTCCACTAGCAAAATTTCAGATTGAGAATCATTAAAATATCAAAATTATGATTGATCTTATTTCCCATTGTAAACTAAATGTGTATCACGTGACAGTTCACTTAGCGATAACTGACTATGCCGTTGAGATCACTATAGTTCGATTTTGAGCCGTGAGCTGTGACCTTTCGGACAAGTCCACTGTTATGATCCTAAATAGGTAAAGTGCGTCAATTTACAGAGTTACCGTTAAGTTACTTAACCTACACGATATTAAAACCTGTTCAAAGCAGAATATGTTCAACACGACGCAGTAGCTCAGGGGGTAAGGATCTCGGTCTATCATGCAAAACATTGCAAGTTCGAATCCAATAACAGTACAAAATAATTAGTTTTGTCTTTCATTTGCTTTTTATAACTTTAAGGGCTTACCACACTTCTCCAAACCACGTTCATCGATCAAAAGAAAATTATAAAAATCTCAATAATGGCAAAATGCCGTTCAACGAAACTTTGCACAAATGTATGTTATTAATGTATCTTTATTTTTGCATATGGTAAGACACGTTATAACAGTACAGAAAAAAGCGAGATCTAAAAATTCCATCAATTTCTATTTTTTACATAAATTCACAAAAACTATAAAACACAAAACATCATTTTGAATGCACAAATAAGTAATATGATACTGACAACAATTTATTGTGTCCTCGTGACTTACATATGTAAACTTTACGAGATATTAGTAAAAGTGTGTTTGATCTTCAATTTCCTGGTTGCTTCCTGGTCGCGTAAACGGATGACAATCACTGATTTCTCTTTTAGTAGTTGAAAGTTTTTTTTACAAAGTACACAACATTTTCTTGTCAGTATCATTGCAATCACGTGGGAATTTAAAATTATGTTTTGTATCGCTTAGTTTTTGTGAATTTATGTAAATAGAATTTTAAGTTATTTTTAGGTCTAGCTTTGTTTCTTTACTTTTCTAACGTGTCTTACTGTATGCAAAATAAAGATACATTAGTAACATTCATTTGTGCCAAGTTTCATTGAACGGCATTTTGCCATTATTGAGATTTTGATAATTTTCTTTTCATCGGTGAACGTGGTTGGGATGAGTGTGATAAGCCCTTAATTTAGTTCACAAGATATGATTTTATTTATTGAGTTGTTTTATCTTTAATTTTGAAATTGCTTTTAAATTTTGTTCATGTTAATTCCATTTTATAACAATATATATTTTGTTCAGCAGCTGGCAGTGACACCTGAAACCTCTGCACCGAACGGGCGCTGACAACTGTGAATCCTGATGTTTTGTAAACAATTGTAGTAAATGGAATCTTCATTACATTCTCTTTCTTTTATTTGCAAAATTCAAAACCATTTTTGCATAACTGTTTGACATCGTCCGAAAACCGTGTTTGAGAAAGCTTCGATCTAATCATCCTGTTTGATGAAAGCTTTCGAAATATTCACGGTTTAATGGCATTTTTGTCGGTGTCTACATGAATGTATTAAAATGGCATTAAACATAGAAAAAGAAAACCCCTAATGGTATTCGAACACACAACCCTTATACTACATTGTTAGAAATCAGATGCGCTACTGTCAAGGCCATGAAACCTTTTGGTTTAAATGTGTGCAACATTTATATTTATATGGTATTTGATGGAAATGTCTAAAATTGCCTACTTTGTGGAATATCACAAAAATCTATAAAAAAAACAACAAAAGTACAATCACTGCTCAATGCGTAAAATCGGAATATAGACACATAAACAGAATTAAGACCCAGCATAATTAATGATTGCTCTTCATAGAACTTTGGAATACACTTTAAAACCGGCAACATACGTGTTACATGTATTCAAGTAATTGTTATAGTGAACATGTCGATATGTTTATTGATTCTGCATGAATGCATAATGTTCTTAAGCCAAAGTCCATCCAGCTTCACACTAGTCTAGTTCGTCTGAGAAATGATCCAAGGAACAAGGATTTATGTTTGGTGCAAAGGAATCACTTTTCTAATTAGATGTTACAGTAATTTTGGTAACATTATGGGAAACCATAATGTAAACAAAATAGCAAAATGTATCTCAGAAAGCAATATTTTCAAACAATTCAGTGAACAAGTCATTCAAATATTTATTTAAAAGATGTACAAAAATACAATGTATTACTTGTCATCCGGCGTTACCAGTTACATTTTTTTAATCATAGTATCCTCCTCTTGCGTTGCTTCTGACATTTTTGTATTAACACTCAAAAGCATGTTCAGATCAAGATTTTGAGAAAACAAACAATTACGACGTATGCACATACCTTTTGTTGAAGCAAATACTTTCCAACTATGCAAGTTTTCTTGAACTGCAGATTTTTAAGGCAACAAGAAAATCTGCGATTTATTTTAATAGATTATGCACAGGAACCGAATTTCCACATGTTGACACATGTTCTTTTTGCTGCTGGCAAAACAATTCAAGAAACTAATAACTACCGTGTGGATAGTAGGCCTTCTATTTATGGGTCTGATTTTGAGGTGAAACGATTTAATTGTTTCTTGAAATTATATATTTCGAAGTCCCCCGTAATGGTTTTGAGTTGTTTAAGGTCTAAACCCCTAAATGCGCGATGGCTGCTGTTCCCCCATAATATAATGAGGAAATTTTATTTGCTCTTTTTTCAGCTGGATTATATGCAGGTATATGAATGATAAAGAGAAACGCAAAAGGGGTTGGGTACATTATCGTGTGCCCTCCCCAGAATGAAGTTTTAATGTTAAGCAAAATTTGAACACCTGGATTGCTAACTAAGCAAGCTTACCTCAAAATTGCAAGTCTGAGAAATGAATTAACGTTTTAGGATTTTACTATGACATTTTGGTATGAAAACTTCATATCAATGTTGGTAACAGAAACAGCTCTCTTCGAAATATTCATGTTATGCGAATCGTTGTACATACCAGTTTTTGTTAGAATTCCATACCTACAAGTTGGAAACTATTTGAAAGTTATAACCGTGTTCTTGAACAATTAGATCACATTTTCTCACGTAGGTCTGTTCTTAGTTAAAACTATGTAAAAAATCAGACACGTAGAAATAAGCTGAGCTTTAACCGAACAAATCGTTTGTGGGCGTCATCCCTTCGTTGATGTTTAAAGGTTTAAAAGGCTCAGTAGCAGCACCTTTCATATAACCAAGTCCCTTGGTGACATTCACTGCTAAATCTTTTGCTTTTCAACAGTCTCAAACAAGTAGAGTAATATGGTAGAGAGCAGCATTGCCAGATGAAAGCGTGGCATTCACATCACCAAAGTTTTCATTTTTGAATCTCAGTAATTTTGTCAGAACAAGTGTTTTGCATAATTTGTGTTTTCAAGAATTATTTCTGTTTCTCCATATCTGCTGGATAATCTCGACGAGAAATCTTGGCCCGCCCAAGATCATAAAACTAAGGCTGGAGACCAGTCTCAAATCTCTAAATGTTAATTATTGATTATACTAGATTTATTTTCTTTGAACTGCATGAGCAGCGTAAGCACCGTGTCATCGCTGTAGCTCTGGTCAATTCTTGTAACGGGTCAGTGGGTGGGGTACGATTGCATCGCTTTCCTGGTGTCTTTCGTATACATGGGAAATCCTTTTTTTGTATCTGGATGTCTTTTGATGGAAGTTCATGTTCCTGTGGTCATATATTGTCTCATTCATCAAGGCATATTTTCGCGTACACGGAAATAGTAAAATTAGACGAAACTAAAGAATTCCTGCAGACTTTAAGCCCCATTACATACGTTATAAAGGTGTCTCGTCTTGCTGCAATCTTTTTCCATTTTGCTGCAGACATTCTCTATGTTTTATAAAATACAGAAATAAATATTTCATCTACATTTGCATCCCATTTCACCATATCGCGGCCCTTATCCCTTCCGCACATCTTGCTTTACTTTATATTTCTTGATATTACAAACATGAAGTTTGTATCTTTAATATTCATTGAAAATCTGAAGAAATTTTCATTTAATCTCTTTTCATCCAAAAATGGCAGACAATTATGGTTATTTTGACAGCTTGCTTTCTAATTTTCAAATTAATCTAAAGGCGATCTACATTCCAGTTTTGACATTTAAAGGCAAAATCCCACTCTCTTAATCACGCTTCGCAGTCGGTTTAATCAATAGTTTGATTTTTTCCCATCATATTTTGATAAAATTTTAATGCCTTGCATGAACGCTTTCTCCGGAAAGTTCCAAGTACTTTTAGCATCGATCTTTTCACGTGATCTTTCTTGGAATAAACAAATCCAACTGAAGACGCGACCATCCTGCGGCGTATGTCCGTGAAGTACGCGGGGTAACGGGCTAGCGGTGTGGCGGGCTGGCAGTGTGAACTGGGCGGGCTAGCAGTCTAGCGGGCTAACAGTGTGAACTGAGCGGGCTAGCAGTCTAGCGGGCTAACAGTGTGAACTGAGCGGGTTAGCAGGCTAGCGGGCTAACAGTTTGAAGTGGGCGGGCTAACAGTGAAGCGGGCTAGCAGTGTGAACTGGGCGGGCTGGCAGGCCAGCGGGCTAAACTTAAACACTTCATTGAATCAACATGAAAACGTTATGAAACATTTCCTAGCAGTGTGAAGTGGGCGGGCTAACAGTGTAGCGGGCTAGCAGTGTGAACTGGGCGGGCTGGCGGGCCAGCGGGCTAAACTTTAACACTTTATTGAATCAACATGAAAACGTTATGAAACATTTCCTAGCAGTGTGAAGTGGGCGGGCTAACAGTGTAGCGGGCTAGCAGTGTGAACTGAGCGGGCAGGCGGGCCAGCGGGCAAAACTTTAATACTTAATTCATGTTGATTCAATGAAGTGTTAAAGTTTAGCCCGCTGGCCCGCCAGCCCGCCCAGTTCACACTGCTAGCCCGCTACACTGTTAGCCCGCCCACTTCACACTGCTAGGAAATGTTATAACGTTTTCATGTTGATTCAATGAAGTGTTAAAGTTTAGCCCGCTGGCCCGCCAGCCCGCCGAGTTCACACTGCTAGCCCGCTACACTGTTAGCCCGCCCACTTCACACTGCTAGGAAATGTTTCATAACGTTTTCATGTTGATTTAATGAAGTGTTAAAGTTTAGCCCGCTGGCCCGCAAGCCCGCCCAGTTCACACTGCTAGCCCGCTACACTGTTAGCCCGCCCACTTCACACTGTTAGCCCGCTAGCCTGCTAGCCCGCTCAGTTCACACTGTTAGCCCGCTAGACTGCTTGCCCGCTCAGTTCACACTGTTAGCCCGCTAGACTGCTAGCCCGCCCAGTTCACACTGCCAGCCCGCCACACCGCTAGCCCGTTACCCCGCGTACTTCACGGACATCATAACGATTTCATGTTGATTCAATTAAGTGTTACAGTTTAGCCCGCTGGCCCGCCAGCCCGCCCAGTTCACACCGCTAGCCCACTACACTGTTAGCCCGCCCACTTCACACTGCTAGGAAATCATAACGTTTTCATGTTGATTCAATGAAGTGTTAAAGTATAGCCCGCTGGCCCGCCAGCCCGCCCAGTTCACACCGCTAGCCCGCTACACTGTTAGCCCGCTTTCTTCACACTGCTAGGAAATGTTTCATAACGTTTTCATATTGATTCAATAAAGTGTTAAAGTTTAGCCGGCTGGCCCGCCAGCCCGTCCAGTTCACACTGCTAGCCCGCTACACTGTTAGCCCGCCCACTTCACACTGCTAGGAACTGTTTCATAACGTTTTTATGTTGAACAATGAAGTGTTAAAGTTTAGCCCGCTGGCCCGCCAGCCCGCCCAGTTCACACTGCTAGCCCGCTACACTGTTAGCCCGCCCACTTCACACTGCTAGGAAATGTTTCATAACGTTTTCATGTTGATTCAATGAAGTGTTAAAGTTTAGCCCGCTGGCCCGCCAGCCCGCCCAGTTCACACCGTTAGCCCGCTACACTGTTAGCCCGCCCACTTCAAACTGTTAGCCCGCTAGCCTGCTAGCCCGCTCAGTTCACTCTGTTAGCCCGCTAGACTGCTAGCCCGCTCAGTTCACACTGTTATCCCGCTAGACTGCTAGCCCGCCCAGTTCACACTGCCAGCCCGCCACACCGCTAGCCCGTTACCCCGCGTACTTCACGGACATCATTTCAACACAATAAAATTAAAATGATATTGCCTCTACTGGGGAGCGAACCCGCACCTCATGGAGACAGCGCCTAGCCTTGCAATTTCAACAACGCAACCGACTGTGAGCTAGCCTACTAATAGACTACCGGTACTCCTAAAGAGAGAGATGACGCAGATCCTATCCTGCTATTTACAAGTGCAAGTACTTTATGACATTAGAAATGTACTATTTTGGAAATCTTCTCTCTCGATGAGAACATTATGATCTTGACCGAGAACGTACGTTCTAACTTAAGAGGATAGGATTTGCCTTGAGATCACACGTTTTCACGAGAACCTTCTTTCTCTGATATGTGTGCATAAAAAGAAATCTTAATATTCTGTTGATATCAAAGGTTTCTTCTTTAATATGTCCGAACATATGTCATTACAATAATTATTTTGAAATCTTACTAAGATCTGACTGAGAACAAAGGTTTTCGCTTTACGTTAACTGAGCGCACTGATTTTGTTTGTCAGATAGCTACACGATGCCTTGTTTGATATATATGTCCGTTAGTTGTAATGTCTGATTTGTATTCTGAAATTAAAATGCATTAAAATGAAATTGTTTATAAGTTATTAAAGTCCCTTCATATGCGTTCATTTACCTTTTGTTTACTATCGTCTAATTAAAAGTTACTATTTCAGTTCATAAAGAAATAGATGAAAAGGGAACTTTGAAAGTCACTGAACACGACAAATATGAAAATACTGCAGGCTCGGTTTGATTGAACCTGTTCATGGCCAGAAATGGGATTGCTGAGAAATATTACTTAAAAACAACAAGAACAATAACAGCAGCAGCAGCAACAACAACAACATCAACAACAACATTTTTCTAATGTTGAAGTAAAAGCAAGATTCAAAAATGTTTTTATTAACATTTCATAATTTCATAACAGTGTTTGCAAGATGTTTGTATTCAGCCTGTAGAAAACTTTATTTTCGATAGCAATGCTTTTAGAGCATTTTATTTAAGAACCAACCAGACTTATTTCAGGACATAAATGGATTCAGAGAATTCAAACATGAAACCCACTTGGTTTAACTGACTACATTATCAGGATGGTCATATTTAAACACTTCTGGTTATGACATTTGTAAAGTGCTTGAAATACGAAAACAAAAGTTGAGGACGCATGGACGAACGACAGCTGCAGTTCAAAACCACTAAGGCAACAAGGTATTTCACAGCCAGTTTTTTACGGAGATTAATTTATAAACTTAAAAAAAAGGCAATGCTAATTTCTCCCGGTTATTCGTAAGAACCATCTGTAAATTCAAAAAGAAAGGTTACTCGTACCAACATGATATTCTACAGCGCTCTGCAGGCCTGGTGATTAACCCATCTACACTTGATCATTATGCTGTGGCTGCACGACTGTGGTAGGGGTTTAAGAGGTTATGAAGGTTTATCGGGGAATCTTTAAAAAAAAAAGAACCTAGAAACTCGATTTGTTTTTTTTATCCCTGTCATCGTGTTCTTGCGGTATAAACTCCAGATACTCTGGTCTCGGTAAGATCATTGCGTACCCACCCCTTTAGCTTTTCAATGCTATTAGCTTCATAATTTTTTTATATGTTTGTGTGCTTTTGCATGCAACGTGGTTGAGCTGATAGGTAGTTTGGAGTTATTTCACGCAGACAACTTGGACTGAATGTTATAAAGCTGAGATTGGAAACCAGTCTCAAATCTCAAGCATCTGATTGGCTGAAATGGCGACCAGTCGCCATTTCAGCCAATCAGATGCTTGAGATTTGAGACTGGTTTCCATGCTCAGTTTTATAACCTTGGGCATTGTACTTGTTTTGTGATATGAGAACCTGTTGGGTGATAGTAATGAGAGTGAGAGCATGTTTTATGTATGTCAATTCAAATAGGACGCCACAAAACGCCATTAACGAACAAGAGAACCTTTAAGGATACCGCCTTGGAACGGTCAGTGGCAAAACAATTGCCACTGGGGTTTAAACCAGGTTCTAGGGTGCACCAACCTCACACTTGCCCAAGTTGTCTTGGTGAAATAACTTCAACCCATCCATCGGCTTAACAATGTTGCATGCAAAAGCACACATATAAAAAATAAGAAGCTAATAGCATTGTAAAGCCAAAGGGTAGGTACTCAATGATCTTACCGAGACCAGAGCACCTGGAGCAAAATCAGCAAGAACGCGATGACAGGGATAAAAGAAACGAATCGAGCTTCTAGGTTCTTTTAAGAAAAGATTTCCCCATAAACCTTCATAAACTCTTTAACCCCTGCCACCGTCGTGCAACCAAAGAGGTAAGCATAATGATCAACTGTAGATGGGTTAATCACCAGGCCTGCAGAGCGCTGTAAAATATCATGTTGGTAAAGTTTTTTTAATGACACTGGTTAGCTTGCCTCTTATTAAATTATGAGGGAGAGAAGTGTATAGAGTTGAAAAATCATAAGTAGACAAACAGAACGCCAACCAATACATAGTAAACAAACCAAATTGTCTTGCCACTGACCGTTCCAAGGCGGTTACCCCAAATGTTTCTCTTTTTCGTTAATTGTTTGTGGCGTCTTATTTGAAATAGACATATTTATAAAACATATTTTAAGAGTGTGGCGATTCCTGATATGCATATTTTACTTTTTAAACAAAAATATATCTACGGTGAATTCCAGCTTAATGAAGCAAAAACAAGCAGACTTTCTAGATCTAAACTTTTCATTTAAAACTGTTTCCTAAGTACTAAAGTATACGATTATTTTGATTTTAATACGGCAAATTTTCTATTTTTAGATGGTGGTGTACCACGTGCAACATCTTAAGAGGTTTATATTTCACACATTGTACGCTTTTCTAGATATTGCAACAATGTTAAATATTTCAATGAACTTAACATTTTCATTACAGATAAAACTTTTAAAACAGGGGTTTCGGAACCATAAAGTAAGAAAACTTTTTTGCAAGTTGATAGTTAGATAATCAGAAGATTAGACACCAAGTGGTGTGGTCTGAGTGAGCCATTGAGTACCCATGTTTTGCCATTACATTCTTACGTCAGGTTTAAGTTGTTTGTATGCTTTTCCTTGCAACATTATCGAGTTGATGGGTGGGTTGGAGCAAATTACATGAGACAACTTGCATTGGAGTTATGAAAACCTGCTGGAGCAAGTGTGAGCCATAAAACCTGGTTTGAACCCAAGTGGCAAAGTGTTTTGCTAATGACCATTCCAAGGTGGTAAAACCTCAAGTTCTCATTTTCGTTAATTGTTTGTGTGTCAATTTCTCCACTTTATATGTAAAATCTATCAGAAAATTCAAAAAAGCACTTTGCATGGTAGGTAGTAAATCAGTCTAGCGTTCATTGCTTTGCTTACATCTTTGGTTGCACGACGTAGGCCGGGGTTTAAGAGATTATGAGAATATCCTAAAATAAAACAACATAGGAGCTCTATCAGTTTCTTTTATTCTTGCAATCGTGTATTTGCTGAACTAATTCTATGTGCTCTTGTCTCAGTCATTTCCTTGAGTAACTACCAATTCGCTTTCTAGTGCCATAAACTAATTAAGTATTGCATGTTGGTGCATTTTAGAATGTAACATTGTCGGGTAGTGGTTGAATTGGAGTAAATATTTCGAGGCAACTTTTAAATGTTCTTTGATATAATTACCCGATAAGGCAATTGTGAGGTTGATGCACCACAGAACCTGGTTAAAATCCCAGTTGCAAAACTGCTTTGACGCCGACTTTTCAAGTAGGGGGAAACCTCGGGTTCTCTTATGATAATTAATTGGTCATAACATAAACATATGCTCTCATTTCCACCCCCTTCGGATGGTTGTGTTTTCTGTTTGTGGCCATTCCTGATTTCCATTTTCATTTTTTATTATCTCTAGCCCTGGTTTCAGTGTTTTTCTACATGGGAGGCAGTAAAAAATGGGTAAGATATTGCAAAATGTTTTGCAAAATCGATGTGGCTTTAGGGTAACCGATTTTAGCTGTCTGTAAACCGTATCACTGATTTGACAGCTTCATTTAATTCATTTTCATGCCTAGCAGTGTTGGGTATTCCAACCAAAAACACACAATTAAAAACCTTTTTATTAAACTTAAATCGACAGACATTTCTCAAGGGTGAGGTGGGTGATGGTACTCCCCCCCCCCCCCACCCACCCCACACACACAAACCAACCAACCACTTGTTTGTACTTGTTATTTCTTTTATTTCTATTCTCAAACTTACAAAATTTCGTATAGGATCGGTTAGTTGGGTCCGGGTTGGTGATGGTACCCCACCTCTTTCCCCGAAACAAGATTTTTAAATTTATTTTTATTTTTTAATTGACGCTGTTTCTAGGAATTAGACTTTTCTTTTTGAAGTGTCAGTTTCTACAGTTATCAGCAAGAATTTATATCATTTGCACTTAGAGATAAATGATTTTTAAAAACGTCATTTTCATCTTACGGAAAAAAAGGTAATGCAATGTTAATTAACGTTTGCAAACGTTTCTAAGACAAGTTAACAACAAACATTTATAAACAGTACTTAGATCCCTATCAATACTTAACAAGAAAACCTTGATTCGTCGCTTAGCGTTGTTTTTTCTCTTTTCTATATATTTTTTAACAATCTTTAGGTCAAAAATTTTAAAATGGAACCTTGTGTGACTTCTTGTTCTAAGAAAATTTCTGTAAAAATGACTTGTCCGATACTTATAACTTGTACTTGTTAGATTTTGTAAACTTCTAAGAAAACTACTTTTATCCGAAATGGTGTGAATTATGTTACTTCTTTAATTTTGATAGTAACATGTTTTTTTCACTGTTAAATGCTAGAAACAGCATAATTAATTTTTGTAATATATCCGACAAATGCATCAATAGTAATAAATTTTCTGAAACCAAATTGCGTTGGCTAATAGAATACACAAAATAAACGAAAAGCCGGGCCGGACCGCACCTTTTCCGTTCAAACGGAAATCACCTGACCGGTCGGAATTATTCTGAATTCTTTGTTATTTCTATATCAAGGTATCTCTGCATAGATCTATTGATTTTAAAATATAATTTAACGTGTTATATAGTCATCATTTAATAAAATCACTTCATAAATTATAACTTTAATTTTTATATTCGTCTAGCAGTGTCCGTTAGTAAATTCATTTGTAATTGAAAAAATAAAATGGTCAAAACTGTAATGTCTTCATCAAAAATTTTTTGACGTTACTTCTTTCCACATCTGATTCAACTTGGAGGTCATTATACAAATCTTCTTGTTCTCCTTATTTACTTTCTGACAGATTTATTTCAAACTTTAAGAGATAACTATGTGGGACGTGTAGATGATAGAAAGAAACTGAATTTGCTGGCACCAGTTTTAATAAGTGTAATAGCCCTTGTTGTTTAATGTATAGTGCATCTATCTGCAAATGTATTATTTAAATAGTATATCACAATAAGAATTCATATGTAAAAAATCATGCAGAATTTTTTCTGGCACATGTCCATTTTAATTACTCATTTAAAACTCCGTTAAAACGATTCACATTTTAACCATAGCGACAGATCTCAGGTCATTCCGAAAATTCAGCTCCAATTAGCATTTAATATATTATTAAAATAACAATGCCTTATATGAAATCTTTAACAGAAACACATACAAGTGCTGTCTAAAACATTTATTATCGCTGAAAGTACGGGGAATCGTTTTACTTCCGCCCACAATACAGACAAATCTAATGTGATTAAAAAATTAGCTGGACAAATCATTATATGATAACTGGAAGAAAACGACCCGAGAAAATTCTTTTCAATATGAAAGTTCTAAAAAAAAAAAATTGATGTCTATATTTTACGTACGAAGTACTCACCTTTATTGCAGGGATTAGAATCAATGCATGAATATGTTATTATTTCAGCAGTACGGTTATAGCGTGGCTGTATTACAATACACGTAGAACGGGATAGATTAAGAATTAAGGTAAGACCTGTGTAATGAATACCTATATCCAGAAGAGTATCCAAGGGAGGTAACTACAGTAGTAAATTAGAATAGATTTCTCTCATGCAAGAGGACCAGAGTTCAAATCCCACTGGAAGCTAATTTTTTTTTGTAAGCCTAGAGCTTAAATAATTGGCATATTTCTTTTTTTCCTGTGTAATTCTGTCATTGAATATAAAATTTTCATGATTTAAACTAAAATAAGCAAAATAATCAAGATTAAAGGGGTTTTCGCTATCAGAATAGTGTTTATTAAAGTCATCAATTTGAAAATTTCTAAAACTGGACGGTAAACTTCTCTGAAATTTTGTTTAAATTTTGTTTAAGGTATATAGTTTAAAAATGGTAAAGTTTGATATATTGCACCAATCAGGATTTTGCACAATTTTCATTAATTTAGTCTCGTGAAATATAAAAAAATGCATTTTTTAAATTTATTTGGTCAAAAAATGTCATTTTAAGACAAATTCTGTATTTATATATTATATCTTAAATTGGTTTAGTAAAATATAACATATTTTGGATAAACTGTAAAAAAATTAGGGTTGAATTTATCAATAACAAAAAATTTTGTCACCGATTAAAGAAATTGGATACTTTCATGTTTTTTCTCACTTTTTAAATAAAAAAAGCTAAAAATCTCAAAAACTACACGGTGAAAATCATTAAAATTTTGCATACAAGTCAGTGGTATGAAGCAGTTGATGAAAATATAATCAGATGTTGGATTCTTAATAGTGCCTATTACACAGGTCTTACCTTAACAACGCATAGTGTTGTTTTTTTTGGTCTGGCATTTTGAATATAAAACTTGTATTCATGTTCAACTCAGTTTGAGCATGAAAATTTTAATCGCTCTGTTTCCTTTTTTATCTAAATCAAGATATTTTAAACTGCAAACATGACATATCGACATAATGTAAAAACTGTATTAGTACCATTGAATTATGAGGGAGGTATACCGTTATTGCACTAAGACGATAACAGCTGAAGAACAGACGCTTATTTCGTATTTATGAAGACTGGTCCAAAGATCATAAAACTAAATCAGGAGATCAGTCTCAAATCTCAAGAATATGATTGGCTGAAATGGCGACTGGTCGCCATTTCAGTCAATCAGATCCTTGAGATTTGAGACTGATCTCCAGATTTAGTTTTATGATCTTGGGCACTGTTAATGTTTTAGACATTTTAAGTTTGAGCACAGAATTAAATTAGTTGAGCATGAAAAAAAAGCTTTATAATCAAGGGTACTGATCGGATTGCAGTATAACAAAGATAATTCTAGTTTTATGTTTAAGTCATTGGGAACTCGATACTTGTAAGTAGAGACGCAACAGAACACAACACAAAACTAAATACAGCAAAATAACCTTTTTCTGTATAACGTACCGAAGCCATCAGCTTTCGGTAGTGCTGCGTTCATCTCGGAATAATTTTGAAAGTTTTTATTTGTTCAAAAACCATCGTATAAGCCCTAAACTCAACAGACGTCTTTTATGCAAAACTTAGCATGTCTTTTTTCCGACGACACGCCTGTATAATAGTAAATGATTGTTTAAAATGCGTCAAATTATAATATAAATAACTTCATCTATGGACGTCATTAGCATTTTGTAAGGTGATGTGATATTGTAGCAGGAAATATCGGATTTGTTTGTTTTTCGCTTTTAAAATGCAGCATTTCCATTGATTTCCTCCCAGCCAGTAAAATATCTCCTGTGCACAACATGCACTATGTCGTAACTCGGCAACTGCAGTTCAATTCGCTGTACGATTGGCTAGAATAAAGCTTCATTTTCTCTCCTCGCATACATTTTATATTAAAATGATATCCTATAGTGATGCGTAAGTTGTCTGTTTAGAAAAGTATGCGAACAACTTTTTACGTGTTTTCTTTGCTGGCATTAGATAGATATTGTTTTCAAACTCAGTTTTTCAGGCATAACACAATAATAAAAAATGAACAATAAATAATCCAGCCCTATTCCAGTAAATGTATATGTGAAATGGTGATTTCATTGGTCATTGTACCCTAAGCTGATGTTTTGAAGAAAATTTCCTATAACATGTTAGTTTTTAAAAAAAGTTATTACACAAGTACCTTGCCGTCTTAATGTTCTGTCTGGTCCAATGAATAGGCTTTGATTTGTTTTGCTTGAAAATGGAACTGTGAAGACTCCGAGCAGATTTATATCGTGGTCTACATTGTTTGCCTTTCAATCAGAACAGGCTAATACTGCTTACCTGCAGATCTTGATGTGACTGGTGCCTGCAGATCATGATATGACTGGATATGACTGGTGCCTGCAGATCAAGATATGACTGGTGCCTGCAGATCAGGATGTGACAGGTGCCTGCAGATCAGAATGTGACTGATGCCCGCAGATCAGGATGTGACTGATGCCTGCAGATCAGGATGTGACTGATGCCTGCAGATCAGGATGTGACTGGTCCCTGCAGATCAGGATGTGACTGATGCCTGCAGATTAGGATGTGACTGATGCCTGCAGATCAGGATGTGACTGGTCCCAGCAGATCAGGATTTGTCTGATGCCTGCAGATCAGGATATGAATGATGCCTACAGATAAGTAGGTGACTGGTCCCTGTAGATCAGGATGTGACTCGTGCCTGCAGATCAGAATGTGACTGGTGACTACAGATCAGGCTGTGACTGGTACTTGCAGAACATGATGTGACTGGTGCATGCAGATCAGGGTGTGACTGTAACCTGCCGGTTAGGATGCGACTGGTGCCTACAGATCAGAATGTGACTGGAGCTTGAAGATCAGAATGTGACTGGTGCCTGCAGATCAGGTTTAGACTGGTTTCTGCAGATCAAGATGTGACTGGTGCCTGCAGAGCATGGTGTGACTGGTTCCTGCAGATCACGGTGAGACTGGTGCCTACAGATCAGGATGTGACTGGTGCCTGTAGATCAGGATGTGACTGGTACTTGCAGAACATGGTGTGATTGGTGCCTGCAGATCAGGATTTGACTGGTTCCTGCCGATCACGATGTGAATGGTGCCTGCAGATCAGAAAGTGACTGATTCCTGCAGATCAGGATGCGACTGGTGCCTGCAGATCAGGATGTGACTGGTGCCTGCAGAGCAGAATGTGACTGGTGCCTGACGGTCAAGATGTTACTGGTGCCTGCAGAACAGGTTAAGAATGGTTCCTGCAGAACATAACGTGAAAGGTGCCTGCAGATCTGTATGCACCGGTCACATTCTGACCGGCAGGCACCAGTCGCATCCTGGTCAGGATGTGACAAGTACCTACAGATCAGGATGTGACTGGTCCCTGCCGGTCAGGATATGACTGGTCCTTGTAGATCAGGATGTGACTGGTGCCTGCAGATCAGAATGTGACTGGTGCCTGACGGTCAAGATGTTACTGGTGCCTGCAGAACAGGTTAAAAATGGTTCCTTCAGAACATAATGTGACAGATGCCTGCAGATCTGTAGGCACCGGACACATACTGACCGGCAGGCATCAGTCGCATCCTGGTCAGGATGTGACAAGTACCTACAGATCAGGATGTGAGTGGTCCCTGCCGGTCAGGATATGACTGGTCCCTGTAGATCAGGATGTGACAAGTACCTACAGATCAGGATGTGACTGGTCCCTGCCGGTCAGGATATGACAGGTCCCTGTAGATCAGGATGTTACTGGTGCCTGCAGATCAGGATGTTACTGGTGCCTGCAGATTAGGATGTGGCTGGTGCCTACAGATCAGAATGTGACTGGTTTCTGCAGACCAGAATGTGATTGGTGCCTGCAGATCAGATTGTGACTGGTGCTTGGTAATCGGACTGTGACTGGTGCATGCCGGTCAGGATATGACTGGTGCCTGCAGATCAGAATGTGACTGGTACCTGTAGATCAGGATGTGATTGGTGCCTGCCGATCAGGATGTGATTTGTGCTTGGAAATCAGACTGTGACTGGTGCCTGCAGATCACGATGTGACTGATACTTGGTAATCAGACAGTGATTGGTGCTTGCCGATCAAAATGTGACTGGTGCTTGGTAATCAGACTGTGATTAGTGCGTGCCGATCAGGATGTAACTGGTTCTTGTTAGACTGTGACTGGTGCCTGCCGGTCAGGATGTGACTGGTCCCTGCAGATCAGGATGTGACTGGTTCCTGGAGATCAGAATGTGACTGGTGCCTGCAGAGCAGGATGTGACTGGTGCCTGCAGATCAGTATTTGACTGTTGCCTGCAGATTAGGATATGACTGGTGCCTGCAGATCAGGATGTGTCTGGTGTCAAAGTTGCTTGCAAGAACGGGGTGTTACTGGTGCCTTCCGATCAACACGTGAATAGTTCTTGTATTTTGATAGAGCGGTGTTTGACTTCTGCCTGCAGATCGAATTTCAACTTTATCTTTGAAATAAATGTAGAAAATAGGGGAAACTGGATTGTACTGCAGACGTTTGTGCTACAATTTAGCAGCCAAAACGTAGACAAAATTAAGTTTCGCCTTTCTATGGAAATCAAATTCAATATTGAGCTTAATCCCTGGCTTTAGATATTCCTTATTTCCGGGCGCCCGTTGAGCCGGGTTCATAATATCACATTAAAATGGAATAAGGAACTTGTGTCCGTTCATATCTTACAAAAGCTGACGTCTTGTAGTGCTGGAATATCTATAAAACGGAATATATCTTGTAATAATCGCTGTCGTCTGCTGCGTTTCCGTCCAAAATGTACACTAAAAAAGTATATTTTCCGGGAAAGTTGATATATTTTTAATGTCGTTTATAGATCGGGACCTGAAATTGCGGCGTTTATTTGTACGGGATTACTCCTGACTTCCCGACATTTTATTGAAATCTACTATCGTTTTATTTGTCTGTTTGTTGGTTTAAGTGTCAATTTTGTCGTCCGAGTCGTAAACTTAGTAAAAAAGCAGGCGTTCGCTGTCATGTAAAAATCCTTGTAAAACGTTGCTGCGAATTTTTTAGAAATAAATTTCAAAGACAGAAGACGAATGTGTCTGGAAAACTGATGTATTACTCATTTATCTTACCATACCGGGATCTGTAAAGGATATATTTTCCCTTCTCTTCTTAAACTTTTGGACAGTAATTATACTAAGAGGCGTAAACAGTGTATTTCTCATTTGTCAAGTTTTAGTTGTTAAAAATTGCAATTGAACATTTACCTGCTTAATCAACAAGCACCCTTAATACAACCTATTAACAGAGCTAAATTTTTCTTCTCGTCCGTCACCCTCGAACATGTCGGAAATCACGCCTAGTCGTTGTAAATGCTAAAGTGGTCAGAGCCCCAAGGATCGGTTCGTTTTGAATACTGTTACATCATTTTATTTCGCGCGGGTTTAATATTCGCTTACTTCGCGCTATGACAAGAGCGCGAAACTCACCCTCAGCGAAATTAAACCAAGTCAAGTCAAATATTTATTGGCATTAAACATAACAATGTTCATAGCCATACAAAATATACAAGTTGGCGATATAAATTGAAATCGCAAAGACAAAAAATGACATAGCACATATTACAGCAAGAAAAAAACACACAACAAAAAGCAAAACACAAATGGTAAACCACTTAACCGTGTTTCTTTATAGGAAAACACAGTTGCGCGAATTCATGCCCCCGTCAATTTGTTATTTACGGGTTTTGCGCGAAAATTCGTTTCCGCGAAATTAAATGATGCTACAGTATTATAAGGATGTAAGCGACGCTCGCATGTCTCGATGATCGATAGTTCAGAACTGCTGATCTCAAACTTTCCGTTACTAAAAAAGATTTCGTTAATTGTTCACCATCTAGGCTGCTATAAAATCCTACCTGTTACCTGCACGAGTTGCGTCATCACCGGTTTGTTTATATTTCAGGCAAAAGACTAAGTGATGTAAATCTCAAACAACTCGGAACCTATCGTTTCGGACCACCTTAGTTTGGAAGTCTGTAGTTTGATACCAACTAGTATGAGCAGTCACTGATCTGAAAATCATGCTGGCATCTATGCGTATCAAGAAATAATAACGTTTATAGAAATATGAAAAACACTCTCTTCCAAAGAGTTGAAAAGATATGGCAGTTTCAAAACCTGTGCCCAAAGTTATAAAACTGAGATTTGAAACCAGTCTCAAATCTCAAGCATCTGATTGGCTGAAATGGCTCACTCTCACCCCTGCGCTTCATACGCCCATATCCCACGTGCCTCACTTTCACCCCTGCACTCCAAGGGGACGGATTTGAAGCACGCATGGAGGCCGAGAGGGCCTGGTGAGACTGATCGCCATTTCAGGCAATCAGATGCTTGAGATTTGAAACTGGTTTCCAATCTCAGGTTTATAACCTCCAGCCCTGGCTCTCCCAGTAGATTTGTTTTAGTATTTTACATATATTTGTTTGAATAAAATTTCTGTTGTTATCAGTGTTATATATTTTATGAACATTTTATATGATTCAGAACTTATGCTAAACTTATGTAAATACGTTGGTAGTGTTGAGTTAATGGATATGAACAAATAAATGCAATTACCGCTTGACAACAGTTACTTCCCTTCTATTACTCACTAAATTGTATAGGTAACGTGGATGTCTGCCGGGATGAATAACGTTTGTAAATGGGGATTCGAGAAACGCTCGGGAGTGCACGAGTTTAAGATAAGCGTGCGGAAATGTGATACACTTTTGAAAGGGGCGAAGCAGTCCTGTGAGGGAAGGAATGTACGGCAAGCGGGTAAGGGGTATAAGGCACGCGGGGGAGTGGCGTAAGGCACGCGGGGACGTGGATTATGTGATGCACGACGAGAGCGTAAGGCACGCGACGTAGATGAGGAATTTGAGTGCGAGTAGGGTCGTATGAAGCGCAGGGGTGAAAGTGAGGCACACGGGATACGGGCGTATGAAGCGCAGAGATGAAAGTGAGGCACACGGGGTACGGGCGTATGAAGCGCAGGGTTGAGGGTAAGGCAAAAAAGGGATATGAGTCACGGGGACAAGGGGGCGGATTTGAAGCACGCATAAAGGCCGGGAAAAAATATATGAAACATGCGATGGGACGGGATGCTTTGAACATGGCTAATGTTTGCTAAATTTTATGAAAACTTCAGATTAATAACATTTTTTAATCCTTGGATGATGATAGTTTCGTAAATAATGACTGCTTTCATTTTTCAAATTACCGTTTTAAGCGAAAAATGACACGTTAAATAATTCATAAAAAGTAGTTTAAAACAACAGAAAATAGTCATGCCTAAGCTGTAGGGCTATTATAAATTTTAGAAAATAATTGTAACATTTGACCTTATCACGGCAAAAACAACTGTCACTCTCCTTAAGTTATTTAAACCACTAAATTTACAAAAAAAAGTATTTTATTGTCGGAAAAGACCGCAGGAAACGTCCCCATGAGCTAAAAGACTTGCGATTTCGAGGTGCTCGTTTTTCAATTTTCATGCAAATAGACCAACAGTAATAATCTATGTTAGAATTCACTAATAACTTTTTTATGGGCACAAATGGTTTTCAACTGACCACAAGTCAAGATGCATGTTTGGTTGACAATAAAATTATGATATATTACACAATTGTATTAAGTCATACTCTGAGTCATGTGGAAGCATTTCTTGGTTGGATTTTCAAAGAAAGACTCAGCGTGCTTTATAACGAGAACATAAATAGAACCAAAAACTTCCGGGAGGACTCGAACTCTCAGTGGTAAGGGCTATAGATCAATAGCCCCACACACATAAACCACTAGGCTATTGAGACCCGTTGCCATAAAACGAATGTCAGTTACATATTTATATTTAATGTAATGGTATAAAACTTAATGGGCTTAATTATGTTACCATTTAACTTTATAGTATATTTCCGTCTCTACAATACCTGATTGAGACTTGCTTTTTTCATGTGTTGTATGTAACCTTGTAGGGGTCCTCTTAATTTTGATGAACAGAACAGAGCATACTTTTTATTTTATATATTTGTTTTAATTTTTTTCATTTTCCTATATTTTGATGTAGAAAACGGTCCAAAACTGTCACAATGGGAAAATTAAATAGAGGTCTTATTATCGAGGTGGTTTGTATTTTGTTGTGGTCTCAATTAGGTGTTTTACTGTATGTGAAACATTTGTCACGATCAACTGCTAACAGCAGTAGCGTACATATAATTAAATTTAACAGTTATTTCAAAGAAGCCGACTTATTGTTCTTAACATTGATTTTCTGAGTGTCTCACTTTGTAAATCACCGACATCTGTACAAGTTTTGTATTAGACAAAAATTGCGTGACTGGTTAACGAATAATTATCGCATTAGGAGGTTTTAAATATTAAAATCAATTTTCTTTTATACGTGTGCTTTGATTATAATTTACACATGTTGTAAAACCTGTGCAACTGGCAACAGGTTTTCGAACACGGTTGATTTCTAGGAAAGGTTTGAAGCAAAATTGAATAAAGTGACATAAAATAATACGAAAGCAGATTTGATTTCAATGTAAGTGGCATGGGGCATTATAACGAAAGATTTTTTTAACGATTTCAAGTGACAGGTGTCTCCTGAAATGCGATATTTGAAAATATCAGATTTTCATCAAGTATGGAATTGAATCTGTTGAATTTATAAACATTAAAACAATTCCCTTAAACATGTTGAACATTTATTTCTACATTAATATTGGAAATTCTCTTATTATAGTATCAATCGATAATTTTATAAGGATGCTGAATGGCAGGCTCGGATACAGGTGCCCAAGGTTATAAAACTGAGAATGGAAACCAGTCTCAAATCTCAGTTTTATAACCTTCAAACCTGATCTCGTGGAAGAGAGTTCGTTACGGGCAGTGATAGGGTAGCAACATGATAATTTTAACTAGCTGACCAAGATCTCAATGCTGCACCCCCCCCCCCCCAAAAAAAAAAAAACAACAAAAAAAATGGGTTCGAGCATCCCTACTGAACCTCATCTTGATTCGCCCTTGCCTCATGCATGTTCTTCATCACTTACTTTCACGCATAGTGCGTGCAAACTGTGCCATTTTCAATTCTAATAAAGCAACTTTAAGTATAAAGTGGGCTGTCGCGAGTTGTTTACGCCGTTCAATACAGTAAAGCCTGCTTTTCATCGAATTAAACCAATTGAAAAATATTGACTAAGTTGGATACACTATTTATACAACTTCACAAGTCCGCGATTTAATTACGTCAATCTTTACACATATCGTGGTTTAAGGTCCTGCCCACACTCCTTTATACGAGTTCTATGTTACAAGTGCCATTTTTATGCCCAATGTGGTATGCCCCTTGATGTGCAATACGATCAGATTTTAAAAACCAAAAGGAACTGATGATACGCGGCTAATTTTGGCCTGCTACGTACGTCCATTATCTTAAAGGTAAAGGGGACACCCGCTAGCTCCTAACCACCCGCTGCCGTCGAACTGCCCTTGATCAGTTTGTCAGCATGGTACCGTCGACAGAGGACGTGTTGTGCCACATCCCAGATATTCCTCCTCGTCTCGCCATCATCTTCTGTGCTCGGTTTTGAACGACATGGTGAGTCCCTCATCTTCTCGCCGGTCGTACTGCACAGACTTTGGTATAGAGTGCTTAGAAGAAAATGTAGGTACGCTGGATTTGTACATGTTGCTCCCTCGGTGGATGATGTCTACATGATAAGATAACAAAATGAGTGGTTAGGATGCGAGACGCTCTTTTTAGACCCGTTAATTTTATCTTTTACAATTTTGTCTTTTAGAATCTTTGTAAATAAAACATAAATTATTACTTTTAATAGATTTTGTTTCAAGTATGTTGCTAAACAGGTACGTTTACAGAGCGACTTCGGGCGATGCCGCCCGCTGCGGTTGCCCGCTCTTCTACGCCATCTGACACCATGCCGATATCCTGCGAGCCTCTTATCTGATAGATTCAATAAGATTAATGTATATGCATGGTAAAATATGTAAGGTAAACTATTGATGATGAATATGTTACATAATGGCCTGGCTTCAAACTGGCAGCAGATGCGATGCATATATGACTAACTTGTGCCTAGTATGATTTTAATACTTTATAAAAATCGACGTTTCGTAAATCTACTAGTTCTCGAAAGATAACCAATATAGGCTATGTATTCTGGGCCAAAAGATCTTTAAACTAAAACTGGAAACCATTGAGGTGAAATGGAGACTAGTTTTCATTTTAGCCAGTCAGATGCTTGAGATTTGGATCAGATCTTCAATCTCAGTTTTGTTATCTTGGGCCCTGAACCCCAACTTTTTATGAGGTAAAGTTTAATGTAATTTTGTTAGGCGAGTTCGCCACGCATGTCATGGCAATTGTATTGTCTCTTTCTGTCTTTAAATCATCCAAAGATAAACCATACTATTCTCATAAACAATCAATTTAAAATTTCAAAACTAAGTAAAAATAAAATTTCAAAACTAAGTCAAAAACTTTTCAGCAGAAATTAATAGAAATAACAATTAAATTATGCTTTTTAAAAACTGTGAGTCGCGAAGCACTTCTGATTTTGGACATTTGCGTGAAAAATAAGACAAATAATTTTAAAGACAATTATTTTTAAATTTATCTTTTAGTTTCTAACTTCTACCCCGTTGGCAATAATTGTATGGAAGAAAGGCTTAGAGGTAAAAAAAAACCATCAACGTCTTGTAAACGTCTTTGACATCAATATTTTCTTCTTTTCTTTTAGAAAAAAACGCTAAATATGAACTGGGTGTTTTGTTTTATTACTTTATATTGGATTTGTTTAAAAGATTATATCCTATGTTTCGATGAACAGATGGTGCGTAATGTAACATAAGGTAGAATTTGCTTCAACGAAAACATTTATATTCAGTTATTAACTAATAAAAGAATTACAGATATGTTTCTAATATTCAGTTCTTATATTGGATAACTAGTAGAAAACGTGCCACACATTTCGTAACCTCGAAATAGTCTCTATATTACCCGAGTATGGATGCGAGCAAATCATCCACGTGATCTTATGATAACTATTTTTTGTTAATATTGGTGTGGTTGTTTTTGCTTGTTATTTTTGTTATTTTTCTTGCTTTTCCTTGGATTCTTTTTCCTTCTTGTGTTAATCCTTGTTTTTAGAAATTGTGTATGTTGTTTTTTTAATTCATATATTCCCTTTTTAGAAATCGCTATTTCTTTAGCATAGAATTATCCCCTATTTTCTCCATTTCGTGAGAATTACATTAATAGGCTGTAACTTAGTATTAATCATACGCACCGAAATTTTCAAATTTCTAGACACGTGTTCTAATCAACGAAAAGTCTCCTGTCCATTACATTTGTTGACCAGGAGTTTCTGACAATATTCCAGCCATTGGGGAAATTGTGGCTTTCTATTTTGATGGATTGCGAACGTCCAACTTACGTACAGACACGATTTCATTTCCTGTCCACTATTTTACTAAAAACTTCAATAATGCAATAAGGTTTGCCTAATTACTTATATTTTCACAATTTTATTCCACGCACGTTCCTTCGTGGCTTCATATTTGGAGAGAGAAGTCCGAAGATTTCCGAAGATTGCACGTGGTCACTGGAAATAGTCTGTGAAATCTTTATATAGACTTTAATACATAGAAAAAAAAGGTGTTTCTTGTTTTCAATTTGTAAAATTCCAATTCTATAACAAGACGGTAGAAACTTCAGAATAGAAGCTTTTGAAGACGATTATACTATTATAGTCATCCCACATTAAAAACTGTCAAAACATTTCTTATGATATAATCATGTCTGAAAGCAATAAAATGAATTGTCCTTAGTTATGTCCACAGAACTGAAGTGCAGGATTTTTCCATTCTCGTTTTTCTGAAGGTTCGGCCAAAACAGATATTCACAAAAAGCAGAGACGTGAGATGGCTAGCCTAGAATATTTTATGAGAAGACCACCCTACTGAGAGTCCCAATCATACCGGCGCATTGTAACAACTATCCGATCTGTAGCCTATCGGGCGATCCCTCAGATCTACCAATCTTCGTTGTACGATCTTGCACCTGGATTTGAGTAGAAAGAAACCTTCTTCTGAGACTCATCTCTTCAAATTTGCCTTTAAGTTTTGCCAGTTATATAAAAAAAGAAATTCTAGAAATATTCGACATTCAATGAAACGATTCCCTGGACGGTAACAGATTGTTATGAGTCTAATCCTGGGGTTTCTACGGACTCACAATTTTCATTTCTCACATTATAACTAATTTAGTGGCCTAACGTCCATAAAATATCTTACTCATTAGTCAAAAATCTGAGAATAAAAGACAAAAAAGCGTATGCGATTGTGTTTTCGTGACGCATTTCAAAGGAGCCCAATACATCAATAAAGCAATAAAATGTCAAAATTGTATTTGCGCTGTCACATTTTGACCGAAAAAAGAATTGACCAGTGGCCATTATTTAAAAAAAACTGCTCTCTGAAGAAACTGGAATGTTCTTAAAACCACAGCACAAAAGCTAATATTTAACGCTTTCGCGACAATTTTCTTTGTTGAAATGTTCGAAACTATATGGAAACGGTAGGCCATAATAAAGTTTACAGCTGAACGTCCGAACCGACGGTCCGGGTTCGATGTTCGACGTTGGTATCAATTCTGGTATATTGTTGTATTACTGTAGTCCGGTCATCGCTAACACTTTATATTCATTTTTTATATAAAATTAACATCGGCGAAAACTGGTCAAAAGGGGCAAATTAGCGTTCTGTCACCGTTCATGAATGCGCCAGTCGCACATTTCTATGTGTGTTTGTTCAATTAATAAATTACGGTATATCCTATAAAATCAAATCGAAGAAGCTTACTGTTGCCATGTGAGACATCTTAGTCTGATGCGTCAGAAAATTAAATCTCGGCGGTGACATGAAAGTTCTGGTAAACTTTAATGGTCCTGATTGGGACACTAAAAATACGGCGACGTTGAAAGTCTTGAAAGTTTCAATGCTTACGCGTGGCCTGTAGCTTACAGCCAATTTGTCACCGAATCCGCGCATTGCAAGGATAAGTGAATTACTGGCAAATTATTGTCCTTTTCGCCTGCAAATGAAATAATATTGTCCTCCTGCGGACGCCAATCTAAAGTTTGTATCGCCAGTAAGACCCGCTTTATATCTCAATGCAAGAAATAAAACTGTGTGAAAGAATTTTTCCAGAAACTGAATTCTATGCGTATGTCAAACATTTTCAGGGATGTTGTATGGAAATAGGGTGATAGTCAAAGGACCGTGCACTGATTTTCAGATGTCCATTTGTTTGGAACTGGGGGCAGTGAGTCATTTATTCAAAACAGCGAAAGTTGTCAAAATTTAATCTAAAAATGCCGTTAGAAAGATAAAAAGTCGCCACTGAACGGTCTGTCATTAACTTGTTAAAGGGGACTTTAACAACCTGTCACCAGACCTTTCACCATGTAATCTGTCAAAACTTGCACATGCTTCAATTTAAAGGAGGTTTAAAACTGTCGCCCTAGGTCTCAAATTAATACAGATGTTAAACATTGATTTCCCACTGATTACGCATATAATGAAAACTGATACATTACAAAGATACTAGCCGACATGATGTAACAGGTGACGTAACATTTCGACACTTAACATCTTATTGACCATAGTACAGTTACATTTTAACGAGCCATACCATCTGTATCCTATTTGAGAACCGAGAAATCGATGCTTTACATCCATTGTACATGAAATTTTGATTAATGTCTTAAAATCGATAGACGTGGTCAATAGATAAGACTGCAGGGAATCATTTAAGAAGTTGGGAAGTCTTTGTTTTTATGATACCAGACTTTTGATTGCTGTTACACATTGAAATATTTACAGATGGGCCAAGATAACAGCTTAATATCATTCTCGAACTTTGGAATTTGCAACTATTGGGATATGATATGCGTAGTAGATAAAACGGAAGCCTTAGACTGGCCTTGACTCTATCGCCTTCACCATAATATCCTTGTTCAAAGGCGGGTGTGTGTGGGGGGGGGGGGGTTAAACTGAGAATAAAACAACAACAACGGTCTTGACTCTGCTGAAAAGGACTCTCAGGGTTGGATAAATGATTACCAAAAGAAGGTTCTTGTGGGTCTTACGTAAAATACATGCTAATTTCCAATTTTCGGGACTAAATATAGGGGTGGGTGGGGGTCGAGCAAATCCACTGAACGCCCTCTGAACCCGCTTTTGACTCCAGTGCAACCTGACCGATCAAAAGTTAGAGTATCGAGTGTTGTGTCCAATTTCAGAATAGTCTTAGGCCTAGCTTTGTTATCTTTTATGATAAAACTTAATTAATACTGTTTTGTTTTTATGGTGCTTGTCGCTTTACTTGTACAAAAGTTTGGAGGGCATATGTCGGCCATTCCTTAAACGTGACGTGTCGAAATTTTAAAGTATGATTGACTTCATGTACTACCAAAAATGTCATCCGTCAAACGAAGAAAAAACATAACTTTTCAATAGTTTATAGTGTTCTATTTGGTTTTTATGTTATTCGTTTAGCTGGTCAGATAATTAATGTACTGGTCAATCTGGACAAACTGTCAAAATAAAAGTCGTATGAAATGAAGTAAATTAACATAAAACAATAGAAAAGTTTTCGCTTGACCATTTGTTTTACTGTCTTGCATATTAAACACACATATTTTACAATAACCTGTCATTTTTACTTACAATTGTACTGAATTTTGACATGCAGTTGGTCCGGGGAAAAACAAGGACTCATAATGACAATATTAAATTCAACCCACCTTTAGCTTAATTCGTTATGTAGTCTAGCTCTGGAGGCGATTGTGTTCATTTCTTGCTATTCTTTTTATTACACAGGTTAATGGTTGTTCGTGTGGTCGTGCACGAGAATTGTGGTTTTGCACGGTAGTGACAGTTTTTGGTCGTGCACGAGAATTGTGCTTTTGTACGGTAGTGACAGTTTTTGGTCGTGCACGAGAATTGTGCTTTTGTACGGTAGTGACAGTTTTTGGTCGTGCACGAGAATTGTGCTTTTGTACGGTAGTGACAGTTTTTGGTCGTGCACGAGAATTGTGCTTTTGCACGGTAGTGACAGTTTTTGGTCGTGCACGAGAATTGTGCTTTTGTATGGTAGTGACAGTTTTTGGTCGTGCACGAGAATTGTGCTTTTGCACTGTAATGGCAGTTTTTGGTCGTGCACGAGAATTGTGCTTTTGTATGGTAGTAATGATTTTTGGTCATGCACGAAAATTGTGCTCTTGTACGGTAGTGACGGTTTTTGGTCATGCACAAGAAAGGTAATTTTGGATGAGTTTCGTTGTTTTATGAACGTGAAAATGTGTTTGATTTATTAAGCTAAATGCACTACCTTTTTAATTAAACTTGATAAATATATATGTTTTTTTTATGTGTTGACATCTATGAATTTGTTTCATATGATTTAGGTTGTAGAATAACCGTAAATGCGGCAAAACATAGTTGCACAATCATTGTACTATAAAAAGCATATTACCAATTCAATGACAGTTAAAACTTCTAGAAATTACGTTCACGCAACATTTTTTCTAAAATTACGTGTATTTTAATCCTTCTGTTCATAATGGTTTGAAATTTCCTAAAATATGTTTAATTATTATTTCAGGCAAAAAATATGAGATGTATAGTAAACAGAAACAATGTGAAAAGTATTTTCTAGATAGGATTTCAGAAGCAATTATCATATATCTTACCTAATGTTGCTATGTATTGTAGAAAACATGCTTTTAAGCATGTGTTGTAACATTTTAAAAGTTTATCTGAAAAAATTAACTATAAAATGTAAAATACACATGGGCGAGGGCTTTTACAAGGTGGTAGCGGTACTTTAGTCGAGCTGCGATACATGTAAGAACATTTAGACGGTGGTTGTAATGTCCAGTGGCTCTTCCGGCTTGTATTTTGTGAGCGTTTACACCATTGAAGTTGTGTTCCAAGTTTAGGGTTATTTAAGATAGCTTATGTAGCCCCGCAGGGGCTTTATCCATTTACCCCTTATATCAGGGTTTTATCGCTTGTGCGAACAGTCCTGATCACTGTCCAGTCGCCATTTCAGCTAATCAGATGCTTGAGATTTGAAACTGGTTTCCAATCTCACTTTTATAATCTTCAGCCCAGAAAGCAAGGATGTACACTGGTCGCTTCTTGGTCAGAAATAACCTAATGAAAAAAGATCGAAAAGTCTAGATCCTGATCTATATGCCCATGGAAAAGAGCCATATCCCTTGAAGTAAAGGATTATCATGTTGCACTCCGATGTGGTTGCAATGATTTATACGGGGCGAGGGTTGAAAACCATGGTGGTGGTTGGTGTAGATGAGTACGGGGCCTTAGGCTTTGTTTTGCAAGGGATTGTGGACTGCGTAAAAGTGTTGACGTTTATTACGATTACGATTATGTTTCTCGTATGGTCGAACATGAGGTGGACAATGCACTCCGAATTGGTTATTAATTTAAATGATCCATTATGCATTTAAAGAAGGATTGTACAGTGGGTGAGAGTCTGATGTATAGGTTCTGTTGTGCTGTGGGTTAAGTTCATAATTCACAAAAAATGGTCATACAGTCGATTCGCCACAGGTCTGCTGTAGACCCTGTTTGCCAGATATCGCTTCATATATTATAAACTGCCTTATTTTCTTTTTATCATGTCTCATTTCTATGAAGTCTCCGCAGTGAAGGAACACCGATGCTGAAGATTATAAAACAGAGATGTGAAAACACGCTCAAATCTCAAGCATCTGATTGGCTGAAATGGCGACCCGTCGCCATTTAAGCCAATCAGATCCTTGAGATTTGAGACTGGTTTCCATTCTCAGCTTTATAATCTTGGGGCCGAATTTCTTCTTAACGTTAATATGATATAACACAGAAATAAGCAAAATCATTGCTAGGAATTACCGCCGTCTCGCGGCAAGTTTCCCGCAATTTCCCAGTAATATGTCAGTCATTATCCAAGAAAACATGTCATTTAACTTAAACACCACGTCTCGTGTTTAAATTTAACAATTTCAAATTGCCTTCTTCATGTCCCTAGCCACGACAAACGACGTAACTTGAACGTTTCTAATTCTCACAAATTACATAATGATTGCGGTGTGAATGAAAGTGGTTGAGTTTTATGTAGTTTTAATGGCACCAAAGGGGGCGTGCCTTTGTAGAAAAAAAAGCACGCGAGAAGCTATTTCAATCTTAAGCAATTATCCCTTCCGCAGAATCTTGTAAGTAAAAGAACAACTATGCACGGGTTTCAGGATGTCACGGATATCACTGAACGTGCACGTCCGACTGAATTTTTAGGATTTCGGGAAGATGGTGTTGATTAGGTGGGACTCACTCCTTCCTTAAAGACAATTTTTACGATTTGTTTCTTGCTTGTGGTAAATAAATGTCAAAACAACTGCGTTGATGGCTGACAGACTGCTTGTGCATATTATTACAGAAGATAAAAAAATCAACATTTTAAAACCGGAAACTGGAGACATTCTCAGGGGCGTAGCTAGTCCTCTATTCATGCGGATTCATAATTGTGCTCGGGAGCATGCACCGTCTTCCCGGAACATTTTGAAATCAATGATGCAGTACATTCTTGGCGTTCTGGGGTGTATCATGTTGATTCATCCCCATAGTCGCGTATTAGTCAGCTATGCGCCTGATTTCTGCAAGTCTTCTGAATATTTTTCTTCATGCGTAATAACAGCAAGCGTGTTCAACTTATGCAAAGAATTGTAACAGACAAATTATTCCAAAGTTCCTATTGTCAAGTTAAACTAAGCTATATCAATCGGACGTTCCGTAAAACGTTCTGTAAAACCTCAAGTGGAAAACCACTTAAATACTTTACCATGTCTGGCAATATTCAAGAATAAAAAAAAGATGCGTGTCTTCTGTCCAATCGATTAGGAATAACATTGAATTTCAACTAAGCTTTAACCAGCAGAAACAAAAATGACCTTTAATTGGAAGCTACATGGCTTTATAAATGGTTATAGCCGCACATTTGCGAGAAAGAGTAATTAAATGATGACGATGTGATATATGAATGCTAGAAGCTGATTGCCAGTCTGCGGTTTCTGATCAATTATATTGGTGAATTTTAACAATTTGTTCACCGCGAAGTTTTCAGTTAGGTTGACCATAAGCGGCGGTTGCGAGCTTAAAACCTAAGGGTGATTTTGATTGCCAGGTGACTTGACTGACGTTAAGCCTAGAGGTTGAAATCTTTCGGGTCTCTGACTAGTAAACGGAATCATGACAGAAATGCCCGAGATCATAAACTGGAGACCAGACTCAAATCTCAAGCATCTGATTAGCTGAAATGGCTACCGGTCGCCATTTCAGCCAGTCAAATGCTTGAGATTTGAGACTGGTCTTCAATCTTAGTTTGATGATTTTTGGCCCTGGGGAAGGAATGAAAATATTGTTTGATTATTTAAATCAGTTAAGAGTTTATTAGTTCGTAACAAGAACGATCCTGTTCTTGAAAATCAGGTGCCATCTTAATTACCCAGGGCCCAATAAAATAAAACTGAGGCCAGAGACCAATCTCCAGTTCCATTCATCCGATTGGTTGAAATTAAGTCTAATCTCCAAGGTGACCATGCTTTAGTTTTGAAACTGGTCTTTAATATAAGTTTAAAGGTCCAGGGCACAAGCTTTTGATTGTCATCACTCGGAAAGGTGTTCGCGCTATCATGTTTCCACAGCCCTGTACAGAAAGCACTGTCTAATACCTTAGACTTATACGGACATATACGGATAGATTCTAGTTCAGTCCTTGCCAACACTCAGCAGTGACTGATAGGAGCTAACTTTTTAAGCGCTGTAGTAATTCAACAGACTCCGAAAGTCCATTCAGTGTTCATAGTTTTTGTCCGGAAACAAAAAGTTAGACCCTGGTCCGACTGGCTGATCTGGATCTACAGTCGTCGCAAATGTGACAAGTGCTGTTCTAAGAACTCACTCAAATGGTTAATATCATATTCTGCAAATAAAGGTATTTGTTTTGCTGTTGATGTTGTTGTTGTTATTGCAAAATGTCCAAGAACAAGCTTGAGACTTGTTTACGGTCGTAGGCACTCAGTAGGCTTGACGTGAGCAGTCTCAAGGTTTCCGCAGTGTACATGCCACCAATAGTACAAGTACTCACTGTCAGAAACTTATATCTTAAGAACTCGTACCTAATATATGATTCTACTTCAATTAATGCTTTATTAATTCCAAGCCAGGGTCTAATCGGATTAGAAATGATGTTATTGATCAAAATGAAATATTAATTAAAATACATGATACTAAAAGTAAGCTTATGTAATTTTAATCTCTTTGTTACATAGATTTAGATTACATTTTCAATCAAGAAACAAATCCCGTAATGTTCTTTATCAACTCTGTTGAACTATTTGAATAATGTAACGAAGTTTTCCCTATTTTAAATATTTTGTACAAAGAAAATATTCGCTAAACCCGATAGAGCAAACAAAGTCCAAAATTGTTTTCAAAACAATTGTCGTTCGCAGATTATCTTTTGTTCGAAAACAAGTCCGATAATATTTACAAATAAATAGTTAAAATGAAAATAATTTTGAGAAAAGTGAAGTGAACCGAAATTTTTACGACTCACACCATTTTTAATCTAACTAATTTATAAAATTTTATACAATGGTTCCAAAGGTTCGAGATAGATCAGAATGCTGAAAACGTTGTTTGGTTAGTACTGTTCGGTTATGATACTGTGACAGTGCATGACACTGTCGTCACGAACTTCTATCTCGCCATAATGCATGACTAGTACGACACTCGTTTTGCGCTTAACTTTAAACAAAAGTAGGCCTGCTTACCGATAATGATTTACCTTTTACTTACCTTCGATTCCAGATTCTACTTATTACTGGTATACAGATGTCGATTATGACATCACTTGATATTATTAATGTTTATCTTTGTGTCAGATCAGTGTGTGCCGGAACCTTAAACTTTAGCATAATAACACGGGGTGAATAAATGGGGTTACCCACGGAAAAAATAGATTGCTTTACAAAGAATTCAGCGTGTCAAAAATGTGTTTGGCGTTAATCACAGACAACACTATATAGGGTGGCAAAGAGCGTTTGGGTTTGATCACCGACAACTTTATACGGGGATGGGGGCCAAAGGGTGTTTGGGTTTGATCATCGCAAAATCGGGCGTCAAAACGTGTTTGGTTTGATCACTGACAACGCTATATAGGGTGGCAAAAAGGTCTTTGGGTTTGATCACCGTCAAACCTATAAAGGGCTAAGGTCAAAGGATGTCTGGGTTTGATCACCATATAACGCTCTAACGCTCCCCGCAAGTATCCTTTAAGAGCAGACGATACCGAAATCCCTTAAAACGTCTATACATATTTAACACCCTTTAAACCAAATTCACTCACCACATTAAAAAGCTGGATACATAAAATTACTGTTAGTCTCATTTTTACGATAGTTCTGCACCATGGTTCCAAATTATTGATAGCATCGTAAAAGTAAATTAAAATTTAAGTTTCACAAACTTCATAAAAATATACTTCACTCTTTGATGTTTATCTTATAGCAATATAAATAGCCATTTGATATTGGGCGGCACTTATTTTTTAATGGAAAAATTGTATATAGAATGTATCAAGTTTTATTTTATTTTACTTACATTGAAACTTTGAAAGGAAACTTTCAAAGTTTCTATGTTTACCGGTTTTTGAATTAAAATATAATAAATGTCAAAAGTTGAATGATTTTCATGGTTAAGCAAACAAATAAACTATTGAAAAATATTTCATATCTGATAGTCATATTGGAGCCCATCTTCAAAAGACGTATAAAATTGAAAATATTTTAATATCCCTAAAATCATACCCGTAGCTACCTTTAGTCATTGAATTTTCATAGATTTCTGTCCGTGGACTGGTACTGTTTCCGAAACTGTCATTAGTTACAATTTCTGTGGCACTTTACTACACACGACAGCACAGATTCCGGCTTCAAATTCTACATATCCCCTTGCAAATAACCACCTTTGACTATGTCTCTATTCACTTTATCGTCAAACATGATCTGGAAAAAGACGCGCGTGCAACACGATAACGTCAACGTGTCAATAACCGTATGTAGCTTATTGTGCGGTTTCTTTTCTTTTCTTTTTTTAGAGGTGTGTGTGGGGGGGGGGGGGTGGAGGGGGGGAGCTGAGGGGCTATAGAGGGGGCAATGTCTGTAACTGATATCTTATTTAACTGTCTCCTTTTTAAAACTGGTGTAGTTACTCGAAAATCATTCAGAAAACAATAAAATATAAATGGCCGCATCGACTAGTTTGCGCTCGATCTTTTCTGTTATCCTTATATATTTTGGCTTAAATCGGTCACGTGATCCTGGGAAAAAGCAATTTATTTCTGCAAACACAGCTGACCGGCGGTGGAGGAAGATACTGAGCTTAAACCATATTGAAAAACTAATTCCAATAATTATTGATACAATTTATCATTCTCATCTTGAATTATTAATACAGCAAAATGACCGTTATTCTCCGAAACAAAAATGTTGCCGGTCATTTGGAGAGCCGATTGGATTTTATGGACGATCGACGATTTGCCTTTGTTGTAAAGTACATGTACCGCGGTGTTTTGTGTATTAAACGTATAGCCAGCGTCTTATTAATAAAATAAAAAAACAACACAACATTTGAGATTCGCCGTTTATCTTTTAAGTTGTTTAATTACTGTGACACTTTCAAATAAATTTAAATTCCTAACGTGGCACATACACTTTATCTGATACTTTTTCGCTTGACCTGAATTCAGTCATTAATATTTTTGTCATTAAACTGGATATTTATTTACCTTTAAACACGAGTTGAATCGTAAACATACTTAAAAAGTTGTACCGATGCTAAGTAGATACATTAAAACAATAGAGTACACGTGAGAACACCTTTGACCAAGAGTCACTTAGCCGGAGGGCCATTTAAAATAGTTTTTTGGTTACTAATCATGTCATTTGACATACTGTCGTATTTGACCAACTTTAATTGTCCGTAAACAAATTCAGTTAAAAAAGATGCTGATATCACTGCTTTAAGTACTTCCCTTTTTTTCTTGGTGGCCGGAAATCCCCGTTGCCATCTCCACCATACCGAGCATTACTTGTGCCCAAGGTTATAAAGCTGAGCATGGAAACCAGTCTCAAATCTCAAGCATCTGATTGGCTGAAATGGCGACCGGTAAAAAAACAACTTTAGAAACAATTGAAAACTGTGACAGCAACGTTTGCAAATATTTTGCATATAATCATGCCTGTTCTCGGTTGCATTATTACCATTGTGACAAAACAATACACTGAGTAACTGTATAATGTTTTCTTGGACAAATATCAGCTTTTTACCGTTTTGAAATCTTGATAGACAAATTTAAAAGAAGAAACGTTTATTAATGATGTAGCGGGGATTATCTCGGCCATCTTAATGATGACAGTAGCTTTAATCAATCGTCCAATCTAGAAAATAAAGCATTTTCCAATATCCTTTGATTAAAAACATTGTGGAATTTTACCTTTAGTTATAAATGAAGGAAAAACAAGCTCTAATCGTCTAATAAACTGTACTTGGATGTTTTATTGTAATTAAACCATATTAATCGCGCTTCTTTGGTTCCACGCTCTCCCAGCAAATTTTAATACTAATCAATAAATTTTAATTAAACAGGAAAAAATGGATGAGTTTATGATGGAGATTAAACATAACAATTAAACTGCAAACACAAGTTTCCATATCGGCCCGTTTATGAGGCGTATAAAAGATGTTGTAGAAAGTCGGAGAGATATTTTTCAAACATTTCTGCCTCCTACAAGGGGAAACTTGGCGACAAGAAGGCGAATTTAGATGAACAAGTGCTCTGCTACAACTGAATGAGAAATAACAATGTTGAAGATTATAAAACTGAGAGCGGGCAACAGTTTCTAATCTTTAGAATATGGTTGGTTTACTTTAACCACCCATTTTTAAGGTGACCAATCAAAGGCTAGAGTTTTGCGAGTTTTAATATACTAAAAATCACTCGGCTTTTTGTAGTGTATATGAATTGAAAGAGAAGGCCGCTGCAAACAGAACTTTCAGATACTTAGAACTTTTGAAGCCCCAACATACTAATTTAGTATTTCCCACATTGTTCAACATTTCAACAATATGATGAATACATATATTTTAGCTACAAATGAAACTCATCACACAATTAAGATGATTGTACGATTGTTCACCAGCACCCCTCAGCGGAGTTAAATTTCGCGGCGAAAGGTCAGTTTTGAAGTACATTAAACGGACATAATCCATAACTCTTCCAACTTTATCATTTTTATGTTAGGCAAAATATAAAAATTTCGACCATTTACTGATAAGTTATCACTAAAACTGTTGATTTCGGTATCATAAACATTGAAAGCAAAGCGAGCAAGCAGTAAAGTTAAATCAACGAAAATGAAAATACATCCAATTGGCAGACTACAGGCAGTTAAAATCTGCTGTTTTTTGCCACATTAGAATTCAGACTTTAGTTTTCGTTTGCTGAAATGCTTTAGCGTTGTGACCCGGGTGTATCGGTCGTACCTTATCGCTCATGTAAATGTCGCACCCGTGTAAAAGCCGCACCCTATTATGAGCGTTAAAATTAAAGAAAGAAAATTAAAATTCAGAGTAAGAGCCGCGGTAGTTACGTCGTGTAAGTTTAGGGCACTGGAAAATATATTATGTCAAAACTGAAGGCTGCATTGGGCACTAGGCACTAAGACATGTTAAATTATGATTATGTATGTACAAATCTGAGTGATAGATTGCGACTAAACACGCCTAGTACTGCACTTTGGTCGCACACTTTAAAATATGGAGCATGTTTTGTCACTCTGTTAATTATATGTTGCACTATTATAATATTATGTCTCTCAGTGGTCACACAAATATTATATGTAGCATTTATATAGCACATAATGGTCTCATAGTTGATTAATTATATGTGAAGTTATTATGTGTCGCACAGTGGCGCACATACTTGATTATAGGTTGCACGTTGGTCAAACACATATTGCACACATGACATTTAATGACTAAAAGTCGAGCTTCAGTTTCACCCTGTGTGATATTAGGCTAAAAATTTTATTTGGCGGAGACGAATTTTCGTATTGGTACTACAAAAGCAAATTGGTTTATCGGTCACGCATCGTTCCTATTCTTGATTATCGGTCTTTCCTTGCTCCTTCAACACTGGTTACGAATTGGTTTATAAAACAAATCGGTCGTAAACTTGATTATCGGTCTTCCCTCGCCCCTACACCACTGGTGTATAGGTTACACCTCGATCGTACCCTTGATGATGGGTCGCATCACGGTAGCACTCTCGATAACACGGTAGCAATCTCGATAACAGGTCATACCCCGTTCGAAAACACGACAGGTTCTGCACATTTTATGTTATGGCCACCTGCCTACTTCAGTCTCGGACGTAAACAACCTGGGCATCTTAAATGGCCGTGTGCACAACTTCCAGTCCCAGATCCGACTTATGTTGCCAGAGATCATGTTGAGCGCACGGTTTGAAAAGGTGCAAAAATATCTCATTGTGCCTTAAACCACCATAGAAAATGAAATTAATTTGTGTCTGAAAATGTATTAAGATAATTTCTACGATCTTATCTCTTTGTTTCCTGTGTTTTTGTAGAATACATCGTATCTCATTTTGAAAGAAAAAACTGAAGATACATTTATGATCATAAATAACACTATCAATTTGTAACCGGCTGGTTTTAATTAAAACAAACACTGACACAAACTTCGGGATAAACCTTGTAAGCAATCAACATTCTATTGCTCAAAACATTTGTAAAATGCACAATAAAGTCTATCCCACTTTGTACTCAATTCGAAACACTTTCCAGTACATAATAACTCTAGTGCTAAACCTGTGATTAATTACACAAAGCAGCTAAAAAATAATATTGCAACTTTTTTTCTGTAAAATCTGTCTAACATACGTGCATCTAATGGAATATTGTGTTATAAATAAGATGCATCGTTACTGAACATTTGTCGTTTTTGGATTCTATGATATGGACATGTCGGTGATATCCACGCCAACTTATATGGCGCACAAAAAGGATCAAAATATATTTTAGGTGCACATACAATCAGAAATAACGGTGCACCCTTAAATTGTAAGTTGAACATATGAATTAACAGAAAGGACGTATAAAGAACAGTGTTGAAGATTATATAACAAGTACAAAAATCATATTCCTCTGTAGTAGAGGGAAATGAAAGCAACTCTGGGCTGGGCGCCACGGACATTGGTCTTTTAATATTTGTCATGTGACTTTCGAGATCCCTTTATTATCTATTTAAAATCACAGTATCGATGTTTGAGTCGTGTAGCGGCTATAGAAAGTCTCCCCGTACATTTAATTGGTAAATTTATCATTTACCTCCCATCTTGAATGCTGTTGATTACGATACATAATATTTGTGTAAAGACTGAGTAGCGCTCAACTCGGGCTGCCTAGATGGTCACGTGTGGTATGCAATACCATTGCTGCCCAGTGTCAGGCTCAGTCAAACCGAGCTTGCAATCTTTTTATATCTGGTGGTTTTACGAGTTCATAATTCGGCTGTTTACAAAGCTTAAACAAACTACTTCATAATACCGAAACACTACAATATCTACTCGCTGTTTAAGTGATCTGTTTGGATTCGAATCCCAGTTAAAGTTCATATATAAGCTAAATCTCGAGCATAATTATAAATTGGCTGTTTATAATCACATCCCTTCCATGTGGATGCACCGTACAGGGATAACAATACAACTTATTGCACACTAATGGGGTCATCGTTTGATTATTTCTAAGTTCTAACCATTACCCACAGAGTTGCTTTCCTTTCCCTTTAATATATCATCCCAGGTAAAATAAAAAAATATATTCTCCTAATTTGAAAAACTCATTTGTAACAAATTTATAAACAATCTAGAGCCTTTGTAAAAAAAAAACTCACTTCGAGACAATGAGAACAGTTTAGCTACCTCAAGACAAAAGCTAATTTGTTGAATTAAAAAAAACTTTTAAGAAAAATGAAAATAGATGAGAAAAGCATGGCAGCCAAAGGGCACTTGATATTTAAATAGTTTATCCAGTTGTTCGCTATAAATCATGTGGTTTTTGATTAATTAATGAAAGATAGTGAGTCTGATATCGCAATTTATCTAATCATGACAAGTGTCAAAACAACTTAAAACAATTTTAACAAGTTCACCTTCTTCAAAATAAAACAAAGGGTGTAATTAAAACAAAGGCGTATTTATTTTGTCTTCTATTTGAAACTTACACTGAGTACAAGAATAAACGACCGGTTGAGTTGGTGCCGCTTGAGTTTATAAAATGTCTATGTAATTAAATATAAACTTTTATAAAATTAATGACACCAAAAATAATTGAACTAATGCAACAGTTTTAATTCATGTTCTGTCTCAAATAAATTCATAAATTGTATTTGTGTTACTTAATGCACGTGCTTGTTTGTTTCGTGTTGTGTGTGTGTGTGTGTGTGTGTGCGTGTGTGTGCGTGCGTGCGTGCGTGCGTGCGTGCGTGCGTGTGTGTGTGTGTGTGTGTGTGTGTGTGTGTGTGTGTGTGTGTGTGTGTGTGTGTGTGAGGGGGTGGGGAGGGTGGGGGGATGGGCGGAATGGGTGGGGGAGCACGAACATCATCTTGACCCTTTGTCATTTATATTCATCGTCGGACTGATTTGTATTTACTAAGAATCGTGAATTTATACAGTGTCTATCTAATAAAATATATTTAAAAAAAATAATGACGCCAAAATAATTTGACTTATTTCATAGTTTATGTTTTGTCGAAATAAACTAATATAAATTACGCACGTGTTTGTTTTTTGTCGTGTGTAGGGAGGGGATGCGGTGCAGGGGAAGGGGGGTCCAGGAACTTCATCTAGAACTTCATCTGGACCCTTCGTCATTTATATTCGTCGTCAGACTGATTTTAATTTACTATGAATCGTGAGTATCGCGAGTATTCATATTCCAGCCATGTAAATTTTCTCGCTGATGAAAAGTAAGATTATTTGAATTTTGAACGTGTTTTACTTGACGTGAAATCAGAATTTCAGATGGGTTCTATCTCCTGAAAATACAATACAGGTTTTTCACATGTGTTTCATCTATCAGACTCCGTTTAGTTTGTCAAGCAAGAATTTGGCAGCACTTCAGAATTTCAGAGAAAAAAATCTAACTTACTTTTGTTGTATGCGCGCATACATGTTTACGACTTGAGTTTGATTAAAAGTTAAAGTTATTGCGGAAAGTTGGGTTTATTCTGACAACCATTGTTCAACAGTTAGATGAACCAAGGTTTTTGTTTACCTGGCGGAGGATAGCAAATACCAGGCTGTACAGAGCATTGCCGATACATACTTCCAAAGAGTTGAAGACCAATAATTATCGGTCGACGTCTTCATTATGAAAAGAATTTTGAATGACGAGTGTTGTCAATTATTCGACATTTTTGACAAAAACATCACCAGGTGATTTATAACTGTTGCACATACTCGAATGACAGCTTTGCACGAACCTGAAATGTTCGTATTATCTAAATAAAGCGATTGGAACCGCTTGTATAAGTACTACTAGGACTGAGTTACGGTAAGGATACGGTATCATACTGAAAACAAAAATACATTTGAGGTTCATGCGTTAATATACTCCTTAAAAGGAACGACGTTTCTTTATGAAATCGCTTAAATGTATGCGGTTATTTCATAGGTTAGCACGAATACCTTCACATCAAAATTGCTTTCCAGTGATATTAGCTTTTCTAAAATAAATGCAGACAACGTTAATTGGGGTAAAAAATATTTGGGTTCGCTAGGGTTCAAAGAGAAAATTAACGCCATCAAGTGAATGGGACTTTTGGCAGTGCCATCCATTAAGCATTTCCAGACAGTTTTTCTGAAAGACCCTACTCAGTTTCACATTAATCTATATATGTACTGGTCTGTGTGCAGTCAGTGTTCAGAATAAAATTTAAAGTATAATTAAGTTTAAACAGCTAAAATCTCAACAGTAACATGAATTTGGATTTTTTTCTTGAATTTTATAAATTAAACAGGACACAGATTTAATTTGTGGCTTGTAAGGTGTCTTCCATGTCCTTATCCAATTAACAATTAAACCCCAATTCGAGATTTAAAAACCACGCATGTTTGGTTCTAAATACTTTGGAAATGGTGTTTAGCCATAAAAGTGTATAGATAGTGCTTATGCACTCCTAATCGGGGACAATCGTGAAAAGTGGGGTATTTTAGGGAGAGGGATTGACGACAAGGAAAAGTCGAAACTGCTGCATAAACACGTCCTGTCCCTTCGTATGACAAATTGGTTTGAAAGTCTACTGGTACAAATCCACAAAACACGCAGTTATTATTAAAAAAAAAACAACAACATTGTCACAAATGCCCTCTACGTCCTAATGTGCGGTTTGTGTAGGGTAGGTAGAAGTTATGTCCCGTATTTATTGTCAGCAACATGCAAATGATCAAACGCGCGTGCTATTGATGAAATATGTGAAAAATAGACATTTAACTGTAGTGGTTGCCATTAAAATAGCTCAAGCACGAGTCTTTCATCAAGCAGTACTTTCTGCAAGAATTCAAAGACAAAATTAATCACAAGCGAACAGTACTTGAAGACATTATTATCCGAAACTATGCCTTGTTGATGACTTTGAATTTATTCACATGTGTTTTCAATGTTTGCAGAGATTTTGCTGTTTTGTCAATTCACAATATTGGCTTCAGTCGAGAATCTCAAGTGTTTTTGTGATGATAAAAGAAGTTGGTTTTTATTGTCTTTAGTCCTCAATTCTAAGGCATCTGGATTTGCATTTAAACACTAAGTTGTGAAATATAACAGTCATATTCTTGTGTTATTAATTAATTAACTAAACGTTGTATGAAACACGCAATTCCTATGGTTTTTAAGTGTTTATTTTTATGAAAATTGCAAAAACAATTTGTTATATGATAATGCGCATCTTAAAAGAGTAATTTAATAGAGTGAATTATAATTCAGGAGTTTAATATGAAATCATCTTCGTTGCACGTGCAAGCACTAATGGCTGAGAAATCTAAATACATAACTGTAATGTTTTATCGTCAATCAAAGGTACAAGTCACTTGATCATGTAACCGAAACAATCGTAGATTTTTTTATGCATAATCATGTCTTTGCCGGAAAAGCCAAGGGTTGAAATCTATAAAACTGAGCATGGAAACCAGTCTCAAATCTCAAGCATCTGATTGGTTGAAATGGCGACTGGTCGCCATTTCAGCCAATCAGATGCTTAAGATTTGAGACTGGTTTCCATGCTCAGTTTTATAACCTTGGGCACATGTCTCACAGTCTGATTCAGCCTTTCTATAATGGTTCAGCCTGGTCGGTTTGCAGCCTTGAAGTCCTTATTATGCTTTATGAACGTAAACCCTGTCCTGGATTATAGGTTGGACTGGAAGCACGTGACACGACCAAGCTCCCGCATGGGACCGAGTATTTTTATAAACGGTTCAATGCATCATCTGTATCAGCTAAACATTACTAGTTTTGTCATCATGCTTAACCCATAACGCCACCAAGAATACCCAATGCCGCCATAACACCAGTGTTGACAATATGTTAACATGTAACGCCGTCATAGCCCCAGTTTTGCTAATCCATTACACCAACATAATTTATCAGCGTTTGACGCCATGTTACCTCATAATGCCACCGTAGCACCTGAGCCCAAGATCATAAAACCAAATCTGGAGATCAGTCTCAAATCTCAAGCATCTGATTGGCTGAAATGGCGACCAGCCAATCAGATCCTTGAGATTTGAGACTGATCTCAAATCTCAGTTTTATTATCTTGGGCCCAGCTCGAGCAAAGGCGCTTCCTCGTCACCGTTCTAGCCCCAGCATGGACAAAATGCTAACAACTTATAACTGTATCATCAGTTAGCAGACACATCAGGAACCCCCGCAATTCTTACTCCTTGTGCCTCTCTAGCACCAGATTGAGCAAAAGAGTGTATCAAAGTAAAGCATATCTTGAGTTCGCACTATGCCGAGGAGCACCAACCTGAGCGAGTGTTAACCACTTGCGCAACCCTAGCATGTTCTTGACCATATTGCTCATCCCGGAAGAATCCATAGCAACTTGCATGAGTTTCATTAATTACTATTATTGTCGCTTATATAGAATGCTTTGAATTAATGTCGCCCTAGCAGCCACTTGAGCGTCATACGAGCAGTTTAGTGCTCACTAGCACCAGCCTCAGTCCTATACTATATTAGTTAACGACTTCCTAACATCCGTTTGATCACCATTCTCAAACATAATTATGCCATTATACTAAGTTGAGCATTGTAGTTATTATAATAACAGTTTGGGTTTGGGTTCTCATCGAGAGTATATGTAATTGTTATGATATCCCGAGGAACTGGATTGTTTTCATTCGGAAAAAGTGTTTGCTTTTGCACGTCATGACTGAGAACGGGAAATCTGGCCCCAAGATCATAAAACTAAATATGGAGACCAGTCTTGAGCATCTGATTTGCTATAGACACCATAATGGTGACTATAGCAATCAGATGCTTGAGATCTAAGACTAGTCTCTAATCTTAGTTTTATTATTTTGGGCCCTGTCGTGTAGATCTTCGGAATCATCAGGGGACCTATAAATAGGCATCTATGTTTTGTGTGCTAACACTGCTTTAAAACGAAAGACAAGCAGGACATTGTATGGATGGAGTATAAGGTACAAATCTATGTTTGTCCTTAATGTTTAGAGCTGAACAATTTTCATTTTAAGCCACATAGTGACTGACAGACTTTGGTAGAGGACCATCTAAGGGATCATTAAACTTGGCGCAGCCGTGAAGAGGAGATTTTCATGTTTAAGCTTGTGCAGAGGAGGTGTTTTAAAGGGATGCAGGTAAGCCATCGGTAAGTTTAGGATACAGCGGAACGGACGTTAGAGCTTTACTGAATGTGTAGGTAAGGACTTTTGGTGCAATACTGGATTAGTTTATGACGAATTCTTTCAGTAATGCTACAGAACGGACAGACGGACAAAAGCCAGAAGTTCGTGTATCACATGCTCAGTTTATAGCTTAGAATTAAGGACTTTTGAAACGGATATCGATGTGTTTTAAAACTTGGCAGGTTTGACAGGTTTGCATACTTGTGACCACATGTTTAAATTAGGTCGGACGGATAGACAGACCCATATCGAATCCAGGTCTGAAGGTTATAAAGTTGAGATTGGAAACCAGTCTCAAATCTCAAGCATCTGATTGGCTGAAATGGCGACCAATCGCCATTTCAGCCAATCAGATGCTTGAGATATGAGACTGGTTTCCAATCTCAGCTTTACAACCTTCAGCCCAGGAGTAAATGTCAATGCTGCGTATCACTGAGATAATAAACGCAGTATCAGTCCAAACAAAGAACTCTGATTTGTGACACTGGTTCTGAAATCAGACATACTTTAGCTTTAGCAGTACAACTTTGTGTCGTTTTAACCCGTTACTCCACAGATACGGCTTTTATTGTGTGGACGAACTGTTTAAATCCAGATCAGCCGGGATGTGCCATCTGATCAGGATCTAAAATGTTGGCTTTTAAATTCATAAGGTAATTTCTGACTAAGAGGCAAACATTGTAGATCCAGATCAAACGGCAAAGACTGATGCGCTGGTTCATCTGGATCTAAACTGGTCACCCTTGTGATAAAAGGTGTTTATATGGAGTTAAACTTTAAAGAGGAAACAACTAGATATGCACAATGTATTTAATTTGCTTGACTTTTAAAATGGTTTCATTTGAAGATCAACAGATGGACTTAAAGGGTCCCATCTGTAGGGCAGTTTTTAATTTTAACCCTTTCCTCCATAGACACACCTTTATTGCGAGGGCAAACAGTTTAGATCCAGATCAGCCGGCACATCTGTGCCGGCTGATCTGGATCTACACTGGTCGCACAGATGTGCCGGCTGATCAGGATCTAAACTGTTCGCTTTTTTATTTGTTAGGTTATTTCTGACCAAAATGCGACCAGTGCAGATCCTGATCAGACGGCACAGATGTGCCGGCCGATCTGGATCTACACTGGTCGCACATGCGTAAAAATGCCTATTTATGGAGGAAAGGGTTAAGCATTGGTTGGTTGTGACTGACAAGTCTTCAAGCTGACCGATAACACTAATTTCCAGACTCCGGACAGTTATAAATATCCTGTTTACACACTGACCAAGAATCCAACTTAATTGCCACAGCTGAGCTCAAACTTTCATCGACATTCATCTTTCATTGTGTCTTTCTTTTCTTATGTGAGAGAGAGATTTCTGTAACACAAGTTAGTCTACAATGTGGGCAATTATAGTGTTTCATGTAAAACGTCTCCAAAAGGTCTCAAGGGACCAATGAAGTCTCAAACTCTAGATGTGCTTTACTTTGATACACTGTTTCAGCTGGCTTTATTGGGATTTAACTGCAAAAATGTCTCACTGAAAGAATCCTGATTCAAACTTTTCAATTTTACGCTGCCTGTTATTGATTTAATAGAACTGGTTTTTGCAATCAAATTTGATGGCAATGGGATCTTTTTATTTGTTTTGAAAGAGATAATATGTAAATTAGGCAGTATTTCAATCCTCTAATTTACACTTTTCAATTTAAATGTTCTAGATCTCTTCCATTAATCGAACATGCTTAATTGAAGTTCAAATAAACCAATATTGACGGTGAAGTTTTTATTAAACAAAGCAAACTTACAATTTTCAAGCTTTAATCATTTAATGTCACCAAAAAAACATACATTAAGAAAAAGACAAATGATTTTAATTTATGAAATACTTTTTTGGTGTATAACATTTAAAGTGAATTATTTCAGTGAGAAATTTGTCAGCAGACTGAGATGACTGGTCATAAATTGAAGCTAAAGAGAAAAAATGAGCAACAAGAATTATTTGCAACAGAGTGACATTTATGTAAAATATATTAATTATCATATAAATCAAAACAAAACATTCCTGTTTCACTTCACGCTGGACACAGTAAGTCAAAATAAGAACACACACACAAGAAAAAAATAAAGGCATGAACACATGGTCAAAATGCAAATGTATACATAATATCATAAATGTTATTAATATAATATTACTTCCACTGAACACCACTAATTCAACCAACTAATGAAAAATTCAGCGAACATATAACATTGTAAAGAACAAAATTGTTACTGTTGAAACAGTAATTCAATATTATAAGAGCGTTTTAATAAATAATCTTTAATCGTAGATCTAAGACGTTAGAATTTTTCATGAAACAAGACAAATTTCCACAATAAACCAATTTCAAACCAAATTTGGTTAATCATATAATTTGCAGTCTCTAATGAATTCTAAATTATACTTCGTGAAGCAGAGAAAAAATAGCATTTGTTTACTCTTTTTTTGAAATTTCTAAGATCAAATTGAAAATCCATCAATATCTTTTGAACTTTTCAACAAAGACAACACATAAATGGAAATGTCTTCTGAACAATAGCTGCACAAAAATTGAGATTAAAATACATAAAATAGGGGAAAGGCATTTTCAAATTTGCTATCACATTCAAAAACTGGAATTGCTTTAAAATTTATTACACAAATGGCAGAAAAATGAAAAATAATAAATACTGTATACTAATTTACCTGTCGTGGAAACAGGACATTTCTCAACAATTTTATGTTTAACACCAAGAATAACTTTAAAAGGACTTTAAACTATGTCCTTGAATGTGGTTTGAAATTATAACAGAATTAATATATTAATGTCTCTTGAAAACTGAAATGCTCTATTACATAAGCTGTTGTTCTATGGCCTTAAGGTAGAGAATAATACATGTAGTTATATTTTAACATTGTAAAACATTAAAGTAACAATATTTGGGTAAATAAATAGACTAGAATACACTCACATGAAATCTCATTAGTACAAAGACTTATAACTTTAAAATAATTAAAAATCACTAGCTGTAATTCATTAACCCTTTACTAGACCTACAAGGGTTTCACCACAAGTGCAAACAGTGTAGATCCAGATCAGCTGACTCATCTTAGCTGTCTGATCAGGATCTACTCTGTTTGCTTTTGGATTCATAAGGTTATTTCTGACCAATAAACGAAAAGTTTAGATCCTTATTAGATGGCACCGATTGCCAGGTGATCTGGATCTACTGGGGTCACACAGGTAAAGGGTTACTCAATCACCATGTAAGTTGTTCGTCTCTGCTTCTGAACACACAACACTCTAAAAAAGATTTTGTACAAGTTTGGCAAGATCATGTTTCAATCACTGATTTGTTTTCTAATTTACTCAGCAGTTTCAAATCTATAGGCTTTACCAGATGTGGACCTAACAGGCTGTTGGAAAGCCTGTGTTAATAACCAAGTAATTATCACTTGTGAAGCCCATGTCTTAAACAGCAACAGAATACAGAAGCTGTGAATCACAAATCTTAATTTAACTCTTATAGTGCTGGGCACAACATCTGTCACATTTGCAACCAGTGTAGACCCATATCTGCCTTCACATCAGTGTTTACTGATCAGGGTCTACACCTTTTGCTTTTTCAGTCAATTAATTAAGTAAGTTCATGTAAACTTTGTTTAATTATGCACCATAACTTACTTCTGTTAGTGGGAGGGACGTGGGCTTCCATAATACTATGCTGTGAAGCATTTCACACTAATAAATCAAGTCACTTTACTTGCATAAAGCAGAACAAGAAAAAGCACATTTCAAAGAAATTTCACTATTACAAGAGGTATAAGTGGCATAGATTCCAAACTTTCTGGAATATAAACAATAACTCAACCTTATTTATGAAAATTTCCAATATTTACATAAAACATATATTGTTTAGGATATATAATACTGAAATTCAAAATATTATATGAGAAATGCAACTCCTCCATTATACTTATCTTCAAATGTACAGTAATTTACAACAATGAACAATAAATAACAATTAAAGTAAGAAAGTACACCTTGAAAATAAGGTTTTGCTAATATACCCAAGAAATGACATTTTACATATCCATACATAATTGTAATTGATAACTGATTAATCATCTCCAAAAGTACCATAAGTATGTTCTGTTAAGTTTGGTCAATTAAGAAGTGAACAGTAGCATGATCACGTACCAAAGTATTCAGTTAATTAAATTATGCAGATTTCTGCAGAAAGATCAAATTTTGGCATCTTTGTTCTAAATAATTGCTGTCATTTTCTGTCATATGAAATCCCACAAAAGAAACTAAGTTATGGTACTTTGTATTGTAAGCATGGAACCATTACCATTAAATTAAAGATAAATAGTAATTTACAGACTTACGGTATTTTACACTTTTTACAAAAAGCTTAACTAGCCTTATTTAAAACCAACCAAAATCAAGTCAAAACAAGAACATATCATGAGAGCATTAGAACTAAATATACTTCAATGGTACATGTTTATAAAGTAAAGACAAACTTAAAATATATAATTGCCAACAATATTACTAATAGATTGCACATGGGAAACAGAAGGTATATTCATGCATGTCAGACACAGCAAACTTTGGCCTATTGTATGACTAAGCGTATATAACAAGGGCCGAAGATCATAAAACTGAGAATTGAGACTGGTCTCCACTCTCAGTTTTATAATCTTGGGACCAGATTTGTCTTCTCCAGTAAGAGTCATTTCAGTCACTTCTGGTCATCAACTGGTGTCACCATGAATGACACAGATGTCGAGTTTTTCAGTTTCTGCAACACTGGCATTTCTACGATTGATGTCACAAACACTCCATCATCATTACATTGTCTGATTTCGAAAGTTTGCATTGTGTATTCACCACAACCATTTAATGCCTCAGCATGTAGATCAAAGGATCGAATGTTAGTTTTCCCTGAATTTTCTGGTACATTGTGACATCTTAAAATATGTCTCTGATATTGCTTCTTGAAGCGTGTTTGGAAGCTACACTGTGTACACCTGTGACGTGTATCACCGCGGTGACTGTTGACACGGAAACTGTGGCGACGTATATGATCTTGCCGGATGTGCAGGTGACACTCAATTGCTGTTGAGAACGACTGATCGCAAGTCGTGCATCGATAACCTTTTCTGGAATCTGACATGGAATAATCGCCATGAACCTTCATCATGTGCAGACGGAAAATCTTCTCCTTCTTGAATACTTTACGGCAAGACTTGCATCCATACTTCTTTCGATAGTGATCAATACCATGCATGGATCTTTCATGTGAGAGAATAGTAGACAACCATTTGCTTGTATGACTGCAAACAGAGCACGTGTATGACTTCTGCTTTACAGTGAATGTGGAACGTGGTTTCAGGCCATACTTTTTCACAGTCCCTGAGAACTGGCCTCGCGATTCAAAGTTATTCAGTGGTGGCGACTGAGTATCAGTTTTTATTGTGACTTGAGCGTTGTGCTCCTGTATCATGTGTAACTGCATTGACATTTCACTTGGGAACACGATGCTACACACAGAACATGTCCTCAAGTCCAGCGGTGCATACCTTCCGCCAAGATTAAATGCTTTCTCCATGGTGGGCGAAAGACAGGTCAAGCCTGCGTGATCTTTCAGTATGTGTTGTCTCAGCCATTTTGAACTCTTAAACTTTCTATTGCACAAATGACAGACTTCAGTCTCATAATTGTTAAAGTATCTTTCATTTTCAGACTTGATTTTCAAGTTAAGAGCTTCCGAGAATTGTGACCTTCCATCATCAGTTCTGTTAGTGAAGAGTTTGGAGTTTTCGAGATTGAGTTTAGGACTCTGAACGCTCTTCTCGGGATAGGAGGAGTTGCTGGATGTTTCCATGTCTGAAGTATTTGGTGACATATTCTGACTGGGACTCGGAGACAAGTCTTCCGGTAGGATACCATGTTTGTTTATCTTATGAGTGCGTAGGAAGTATTTATTACACAGTTCTTTATTGCACAATTCACATGTTACGCGGGAGGAGTTTTGAGGCTCCTTCCACTTGTTGGGGTTTGAAGCACTTTTCGATTGTCCACTAGAACTATTGCTGTTTAATGAACCATTACTAGCTGAGAGGTTCATTGGTTTTGTCTGGGAGTACAGGGATGAGGTGGTCATCAGGCTTGATGGCATCAACGGGGTAGACAGTGCCAGATGGGGAGCCATAGACAATGATTTTAGTGGACTAGAATTGTCCTGGGACTCTGTCTTTGGTGGTATGCCATGGATGTTTTGTTTGTGGGTTCTAAGGAAATATTTACTGCAGAACTCCTTTTTGCAGATTTCACAGTAAGCTTCTGGGTCCATTCCCATCTTGACCAGCTCCTCGTTAGAGGGACGCTCCACAGGCTGGTTGCTTATGTTCTCCATAGACTGTGTTGAATTTGGTCTTGACAAGCTTGGTTCTTTGGATTCAGGTTTCAGGTTGAAGTTCCTAATCTGGAAATTGCTGAAATCAAGACGGCTCCCGGCAGATGGGCTGAAATCCAGTTTAGATGGGAAACGATCTGACTGCATTGTGGTACCTGGCTTTGGTGATCTTTCTTGTAAAGCAATATCTATTCCATGTACTTTCATTTTGTGAACTTTCAAGAAATATTTGTTGCACAGTTCTTTATTACAAATGTCACAGGCCACTCGATCTGCAAGTTTGGCAGCTACCATGCTACCGAACATTGTGGAAAAACCTGCAGCTTCCGAATTTCTCTCCATGGCTGATATCTCTTCAGCAATTTTAATGCTCACTTGCTTTGGTAGGTCTCCATTATGCAGTCTAAAAGCTTCTTCGGCCAGTTCTGCTTCATTGAATGGTTCATTGATCATTCCGTGGATCTGAATACGATGTATTCTGTAGGCATACTTGCTGGCAAACTCCTGGCTACACATATTGCAGTGTGTCATGTACTCTGATGGCTGGGACACTGGGGTTGTCGCGGCCTTAGGACTAGAATCAGGTTTGCTTTTCTCATAATTGTCTTTCACATCCTTATCACTGGAACGGTTAGAAGGTTCTGAGGTATTTACGGTTGAATCACTTGGTTTATTAGGCAAATTCAAGTTCAGTGCACCTGCCATAGAGGGTGGCAGTAGGGGCTCGTCCATGTAAATTCCGTGTTTGTTGGCCTTGTGAATTTTCAGAAAATATTTATTGCAAAATTCTTTTCGGCAAATGTCACAGAATGCTTCAGCGCCAAGAACACCCATTCCACGAAGAACATCACTGGTGATTTGGCCATCTGGATTCATGAGCCCCATTCTACGTAGAGCCTCATTTGGACTGGCACCATCTGGAATGGGTATACCAAGGTTACGTAGGGCCTCTGCAGTCAACGAGCTCCCAGGAGACGGTGAGGTAGTTGAGGTAGTTGAACCAGGTGACAGGGATTTCAAGTCACTGGCAGAGCTTACTGGCAATGTTGCACTACTCGAGTATGGAAGTGGAGAGCCGAGTTGCAAGTGGGGTGGTCTTGGAGGAAGGGGTCCATGCTGACCCATCAGGGATCCAGGTATCAACATAGGTGGCAAGAACGGATTCAGCACCATCACCCCTGGCATATTTGGCATGCCCGGCAGGTTGGCAAGAGACTGAGGTATGAACGGAGAATCCGACATTGACGTGACTGGTGTTGCTGGAAGCTTCATTTCAGAGTTTGGAGGACGGCCACCCCTCTTCCCAGACATAGGCATGTCTGGAGGTGCAATCCCATGGACATCATTCTTGTGTTTCTTGAGGTAGTATTTATTGCAGAAGTGCTTTTGGCATATTTCACAGAAGTCTTCCATATCCTGGCCCGACTTTTTCTCACCATTCTCGGATGAAGTAGAAGAGCCAGATGAAGATATTTGTGGCTTGGACAAGCCAGCCGGCAGTGGCGACTGTGGTGGCTTGGTTGGTGTCTGGTTCAGCGCCTGTGACACTGGTGGTGACTGCCGATTCGGAGGCGATACAGGAAGCTGGGTTGGAGTAAGCTGAGGTGTGGGTGGTTTTGCAGAAGTTACATTTGGTTTCAACGGAGGTAGTGGAAAGTCCATGTTAAGTTTAAAGTGTAAGGATGAGTAGTCCTGAGGTAGAACCAAGCTGGGAGGCAGAGCATTCATACTTGGAGCAAAAGGTGAGGAACTATTGTCATATATCCCATGCTTATTGGCTTTATGAGTCTTAAGAAAGTACTTGTTACAAAATTCCTTATCACACAATTCACAGTATGCATCTGGATGAAAAATTCCAGATCGATCTCTTGACTTTTCTCCGTCACTTTTCTCGCCGAATTCTCCATCAACCACATCATTGCCATTTTTGTCAATGATATTTTCACCCTCCATCGCACTATTATTGTGTCCGTTCGGAACAAAACTGTTTTTCATGGAGAATTCACTAGCCAAACGATGATAAGCAGTAGGGAATGCCGTCTCACGTGTTGCCAGATTTAAAGGACTAGCAGTGTCAAGGTCACTTTTTGCAGTACTCAGATTTTCTGGCAAAGGAAATGCGTCATCACACTTATTCTCCTTCTCTTGTTCAATATCGCTACCATCCATACTGTCTCCGTTTACGAATTCTTCCTCTCCAGGCGGTGCAGGTAAAGGCAACTCTGTGTCATCACTATAAGATACCCGTATTGGTTTGCTTTGTTTACGGCGTGAGGATTTCATTGACAGAATATCCATGACTGGCTAATAGTCAGTATGTTCACTGTCCCTTTTTCTTTAGATAATACTTATTTAAATTTAAACGTCTTTGGTCTTGATCTAATGTTTCATTGCAGCATTTCTTCTTCTCACGTCACAGTCAACTGTCTGAAAATACAGTTAAATACACTGTAAATCTACTGTTTAGTGTTAATGTAATCCTATTATTTTGTTTATCCAATGTTTTCAAACTGTTTTCCCCTTTGGCTCTGAATCTCACAAAAGTAAAATTTTGACATTTATATCAAATTTACAAGATAAAATCCAAAATTAACATATATTCCCTTGGCAATTTTAACAAGCATGATACCAAAACTAATTTAATATTCTACATTCCTTTCAGGATGTTTGAATCTCAAATTTGAATTAAAAATTTAAAACCTTTTCACAGCTTTTGACCATAAAATTTTTGCAGTGAAATTTATGATTTCTAAAATAACAGTCCCACATGATGGCTATCTGGTGGAAAAACATTTGATGTAGAAAATATAATCACTCAACTTTAACTTGTTACTTTAAACTTTGAGTTAAATAAAACACTTCATCACATTTACATTTTTATCAGGACACATCAGTTTGAAATAAAAATTTAATGGAGGTGATTTGGATGAGTAGTTGACCAGAGTTAATGACAAAAGTTAAAAAACAACTACAAACAGCAACCCTGTATCCCCTGGGGGTATTCATTTTCTATTCTGTGTTCACTCCACTTGTGTTTTTATATTCATACCATATTATATTTTAAAATAATGAATGTACTTTTGACGACTGTGTGTGCTGTGAGCACATTTACAAACATTACAAATGAGTGTGACCATAGATTGCTCAGTAAATAGAAAATCACATTTTGTGGTAATTGATGCCTAATAGAGCTTCCAACAGTAACACTGGGTTACCATCTTAACCTTTTCAGTGGGGACTCGCCAATTATTTTATTACTTTATCATTCCTAGGGATCTTTTCAGGAAATACATCATTAAATAAGACAAGTGTAGAACCAGATCTGTGCAGATGTGCATGCTGATCAGGATCTAAACCAGTGGCAAAGAAGACAAATACTGCATTCAGCACTTAAAGGGTTTAAACATCAATTTAATGTTTTAATTGATATGGGAAAGACAAGTAGAGTTGTTCAGCATTATCAAACACACAAATCTAGACCCAGGACTATCCAATCCTAACCAAATCTACACCCGCAACTACTCAGTAAGTCAAATCCACTTGATAAATTTGACTTGTCATTACGCGTGTGTAATTTTAATCTCATATTTAACCTTAACAGCTGATTTGACACTAATAAAATCAACACAAAACCAAGCTAATTCATTCAAAAACTCTCTTTAGAATTTCTTCAATTTAAAGTTATCTTTCTTTTTACATATTATATTAAATTGCTCATGGTTTGGCTGTCCGCTTTGAAGTTCAAGAATTGACACAGTGGCAACAAGAGTATACGAGTAGACCCAAATTAGACTATGATCAGTGTCTACACTACGTTTACTAAATTCAAACATAGGTAAGCCTTAGAGAAAATGTTGACTTTCTCATTTTAATTAAAGAACTTTACTTCTTTCATAATATTAAATTCTATATTAATTATAATTCTCTATTTCTTGCTATTTTATATTTATTTTTCAGGCTAAGTTTTCATCAGTTTTAAGAAAATTCGAAATTAATATGATTTTTGTCATATTCCTTCTAAAATTATCTTTCAATGCAACTTGAGATTTGTACTAGTTCAAACCTTTAAAAAAAGTGGTGTTTTTTTTCCTAACAAAATAGAATAATCTTAAGCAGTCAATGTGGCGGTCATTTTACTTATGGCAATGTCATCGTTTAATAATATTTCATCACTGGAAATGTTTAGATTTCATCAGTAATGCAAGCATTACCTGTTGTTTTTATATTACAATTGGTTGATGGCCAGCTGCCAAATATTCTATGAACCTGATAAATAAATGTAATGGACTCCATGCCATTCTTTTAAATTTACTGTAAACAGTCATGTTTTATGGAAATTGTATAAACTTAATTTCATTAATTAAATAGAAAATTATGTAGACCCGGACCAAAATGTGCAGATGTGCCAGCTGATCTGGGTCTACAATTGCCATAAATGACCTTCAACTTCACACCAAGCACTCAAACAGTTACAACACTAGCTTCCTTGTTACAGTTATACAGACTTGTAATTTATTTACAATTTTAAATAACAATTTGAAGTATACATAACGTAAAGTACTTCCCTCCTCAAAAAGAGGAAATTCCAAACATTTTACAAAACAAAAGTGAAACTCTCAGCGTTTCTGAAAAATACAGTAATAGTTTACCATATGGCTCACTATTCAATGATGGAAATGTTTTTTAAATCTAATTGATTTAAATACAAGCAAATTATAGTTCAATAACTCAGGAGGTTGGATTTCAATGAATGTGAATATAAGGTTTCTTGGAAAAAAACACAAAAGAAATATAATACAATTGAAAATTAAACAAATTCAGTTACCAATCTACTCAAATTGAAAATATACATCATTGTAGCTTCAGGAATCAATGTTTATGGAATCATATTTTTAAATAGCTTAGAGATATTAAATATAATAACAACATATTAAACAACATGATAGAAGTGATCATCGGGGGAAAATTCAACAATATTAAATTATTTAGTCTTGAACTTAAAAAATGTTACTGATTATCCTGAAAATTTCAAATTAACAAAATTTTTTATCAGTTAAAATATTTTACACTTCAAATGAAAAGAAAATTAAAATACATTGGAAAACATTACCCTATTCCAAGAATGTACTGCTACACATAAAAGTAGTTCCAGGTTATTACATATCAACTGTAAATAGTCAGCTCTTTGAATAATTCATTATGATTTTTGCATAAGTAACCACATCTCCCTTCTCTGAACAATTTTTCAACAATCAATTTCTTGCCTACAAGATTTTGTATTATAACTTCATCAATATTCTCTAGCTAGATGGAAACATGCCCAGTATTGAATTTTAATTGACCATTGCCATGGAAACGGATTGACCAGGAAAGATTAAGCAAATTTGAGCTCATTTCTCATTACTCTGGAATTAACTTTTCTCTCCATTTCAAAATCCAGGAAAAATAGGCATAAAACCTGTAAATGTTTGACTGGTTGTATTTCATGTATGCTGCCAGCTTGGCAAGGAAACACAATTTACGATTATCAATCGAAAATAAAAGATCAATATTGAAATGAAAGACCAGTCATTGAATCTCTTTGTGAGTTAAAAATTTAATGGTTTAGAACAGAATTTAATGCCTGTTTGAATAGGAAACAAGAGCAGAAAACTGCAGCTTGGCCACATCTGCTGCCTCTGCAACCTCTTTGTTGATACTCTGCATGCTTAATTAACCACATAAAAAGACCAAAGCAGCACAACAGCTAGTCTTTTTTTAATTTCTACAAATGTCATGTACAGTATAGGTAAGTTTTTGTTAACATCAAAAGCCTAATATATATAATATAAATATAAAATGATATTGTTTTGCATTTTGAAAAATTTAAATTTATAAAACACTCAGACAAGTCGTTAAATAACTGTACTGGCAAAGAGTTTGACTCAACTTACACAATGGTTATAATAGAAATCAGTAGAATTTTAAACTTTAAAGCATTTAATACTGATTTAAAACTAGTTAATTTTATTCAATTTTGCTTGAAATCTTTAATCTTAATTATTTTTTTTAACTTTTAAACATAAACCACTAAAAAGAGAACAAACTAACCTTAACGGTTTAAACAAGTATGATCCACAGCTAGTATACAATAAAAAGTCAGTAACCCAACCCTTCTTATCTCTCGTTTGCCTTGCTTCACTGTGATAAATCGTGTTTACAAAAACCATTTCAATGTGCTTTAATTAGCCATAATGAGAATTGTCCAATCAATAATTCTTCCAATAGTATCAATCCCCTTGCTATCTTGGACACAAGTCAAATTAAAAAACACTGATAATGGATGCTACTAACAAGTTGAAATTTAATTCATCTGGAATAACAGTTTTCGAGCTGTTTTGACATTGTGTGAAAAAATAACAAAACAAGTCCAATTCTCTCACACAGTGGTCAATAATCTTCCGACAGGAGGCACACGCCTTTGTTCTCACTCTGCCCCTTTATGAATTGCAAAATTTTGCCACATTATGCCAATATTATTCCTAATATTCCAAAATTTAAAACCTGATACTCGTAATTCATCAATATTCAATTTAAATTCTGACGTTGTGTTTATCACTGTCCATGCTCCGAATGAATTCGCAAGCCCAGTGTTTCAGCGAATAACGGAGTTGTGGACGGTCATTAATTCATAGCTGCAAAAAATCAATTCCATTCCAAGGGAAAAGCAATTCGATTAAATGGGTTTATTTTATGAAAAGTTTTAATTGAAACAGAAAATTAAAACGCAGCCTAGAGTTTAATACAACCGCGTGTTATTGTCTGGGGTGAAATAGAGAAAATATTGCGACTGATACAGTAAAATGTCCACAATTTAATGTTAACCATAAAATATTAATGCAAAAACATTTTAACTCTTTACAATAGGTCAGGAACTTCTTTAAATCACTGTGATTTTTTAAAATAAATTAAATCTTAACAATTTCTTTAATTCACCAATCAACTTATTCAGGTGTAATATGCTTGAGTAATCTAAATTGCAAATCTACCATCTATTAAAAGTTACAACTGGTTTCCGATTACACATTTTAAATCTTAAATTAAGTTGATAAACTAGTTATCTTACTATTTAGTAAAATTAAATGTTTTTTATAAAGAATATTTTAAATTTACTTTTTATTTAAATTATATTCCTTGAGTATGTTCAGCCGTTTAACTCAAACTTATAAAACTTATGTAAATTAATTAAAAATATAATTAGGAAATAAAACATCAAAAAAGTTTTGAAACATACTTTTTCAATTTTTTTGAAAGTATGTTCCTTTTCCTTCACCCTTGCATATCAGCAAATTAGAACAGGATTCAAAGACTTAGAAAACAAGTTTATTTCCAAATATGAAGAAAATGGTTTTCCTTACAACAAACAGTTTCTCTCAGGCAAAAATGTCCTATAACATCACAGGGATCTTGTTGTCACATTTAAACAATCTCATTTAAATCAGATTTCTACATTTATATCCCCCACGGGGGTTGTTACACAATGCTTCAATAGGTTCGGTCTTCAAGTCCCATAGAAATATAGGTGACAATGACAAAAAACCACTATATTATGAAACAAGCTAGAAAATGATAGTTTTCTGTGAAGTAAAAATCAGTAGACATACTCACAATATGCCATTAATTAACATCATCTGGTTTTGTGTTCTCCTACTCATCTGTTATTATTGAAATAAAATTGGTGTTCCCTCTTGAAATGGAACTTTGATGTTATTAGAATAATTGAAGTCTAGTTTTGACACATCCTTTGATGTATATTTCATGCTGGAAGAGCTGCAGAATTTGCAAAGTGCCACTGGCACAAATATCCTCTATAACATGCCATTAGCTTGTGATTCTTTATGACATTATACACTATACTTAAAATAAAACACAATTTACATATTATGATATAATTCAGAGTTTGTGGCTATGCCAAATTATATTGTAATAGAATAATATCAATTAATGTTGACATATTAAATTTAAATGCCATGTAATGTTTCATTTTGAAATATTAGTTGTTTGAGCAAAAAAGATGTTTTAAGTGTTATATTTAACATACCATGTGCCACAGCGATTCAAAATTTCTTTGCATTTAAAAATGAAATCACATTAATGATATAGAATTATGCAACTTTTAATGTGTCATCCAAAAGCTTAAAATATTTCTTTACTTAACAAATGTCAATACAAAATGTTTAGTTTTTAAGCAACTGATCTATATATTAGCATATATATTACAAAAAAAAGAATAGAAAATTAAATATGTTAAAATGTGATGGCCATATGTTTAAAAAATGGTTAAAACTCGTGACAGATGTTAAATATTTCAACCTAAGGGTTTTATTGTTAGAAATATTCCTACATAATATGATAATATTTATTTTACAAATAACTGTCTAAAATAAAATCAATAAATTTTTAGAAAATTATTGTCCTCAAAATATTGTTGACCTTGTAACTTCACTAGCAGTAAGAGGTTGGGGGCAAGGGTGCCCACTTAACTTTTGTAACTGACTATAACTTCTCCTCTTTCTTTCAGTTAAAAAAATTTGATTTTTGTTATAATGATTATGGTCATTTACATGAAAATCAAGAAGAATCTTAATAGATTTTAAATATACTCAATATATCTAACAGTTTTACTGAAGTGAAATTTCAAAATATAAATTAAAGTTGAAAATATGCAGAAAATATTGTGAACTGACATTACTTAAAAAGATATGTTACTATCTTTCAGATATTTTTTTCATATTCATACATCCATAACTGTGCTATAAATTGTTTAATTAAAATAAAATATGTAATGTAATAATAATTAACCATTAATATTGAATCAAGAAAATCTCAAGTCTTACCTTGATGAAAATGACACATCCTGCAAGAAGTGTTTACCAGATTTTCTAGTGTTATCAGATCCATATGTTTCTAATCAGTACAATAAGTCAAAACTGACCAGAGGAGAAAAAAATGAAACTATATCTTCTAAACTGCTTCAGAGGCACAGAGCAGGGTGCCAGAATTGTGAACACTTATTAGCTGTGATTGATTCAATCAAAGATGATTTCTGGAGATGTAAGCTTCATGCTGGGGTGGATTACATCTGCAAAATGCTCTTACAAAAACGTCCACTTATCTTTCTAATTATTGGATTGATTAAAATCTTGCAATGCCTTGGGGCTCATTGGGGGAATAAATTATGTTTCATACAGATTATTATCTTTATTTAAAACTGGTTTATTTAGCTAATGCTTGAAAAAAGATTTAAATTTTCCAACATTTTGTCACTTTCTTAGGATAAAAGGGTTTGCAGATTAGTGGATCAACTTGTAAATTTGATACAATGGAATGTAATGTTTTTATATCTATTTAAATTCAACTTGAATAAATAGCTGGATTTAGCAAAATCAAATTTTCCACTAATCTTAAAATAACAGTACACAGAATGCAAAGAAAAACGCCCGTGTATTAACATTTGAGGTTTAAAATTGAATAAGTTGTTTTTATAAAAATACTTCTAAATCACTGAAATGTGAAAGAATACTTAGCCATTATGTCAAAATTGTCAAAATAATTGAAATTCAAATTCATCAAAATCCTTTTAATGAAAGAAAAACAACTAACATTTTGCTTTATTTGAGTTTTTTCATATTAAATTAAAATCGTCTTTATTATGTTTATGTTTGATTTTTCGTATCAAACTAATCTTTACATTTTTTTAATCAAATGTCTTGATATTTCAACTTGTACTATGATTCATAGTTTTGAACTTTAAAGAAACCTATTTACAATAAAATAAATTATACACTGGAATTTTAGAGAAAAAAAGTCTAGTAAAAAAAACCAACAGACATGGGCATATAGCAATCAGAAATCAATTACAACATATAATTTCCCTACAAAGTACCCCAATTAATTTCTCAACAGATGTAAGTGGCAAAAATCAGCCTCTCTGATGATAATACCAAAATTCTGTTGCCATGGCTATCTCAAATTTCACACCATAATCTTTGCAAGTCTTCCAATAATAACTGACCTTTCTGTAACTCCCCCTACACAACTGACCACCTCAAATTGTGTAATCACATACTTTGCCACATGTGTTACCTATTGTCTAACTATTATTAATAATGAAAAGCATGAAATTCTGCCAAATTTTCCTCAATGTATTGTTGTTGCTGTATCTAAAAGCCATCAATTTGAGTTAGTTTGTAAACTGCTGGCATATCTGACTTATGGTTTAACCCATCTGAACCCTAAGGAATGTATGCATTATGATGAAAGATAATTACCCCTGATCATCACTAAAATCGCCATTTAGTGAGTAATAACAGAGCAGAAAATCTTGTTTTAATTAGCAAAATTAAACCTTTAACATGAAGCCTTTCTTTAATGAACTGTACTTAAAGCAATTAACTGGATAGACATGTGTGCAGTGAAGGCCTTGATCTAATTGCACCTTGGTGAGCCAAGGTTTTGATAGATTTTATACCTTTCACATAAAACATAATTGTTAACATAACCATGTCAACAATTCAGTATATGAGATCTGGGACCATTTAAAGTATTCACTAAGGCCTGTCGAGCACAGTGATACATGGCAATTTTATGAGCTGTGTTCCTCATTTATAACTCTAGTGTCAGAACAGAACAACCAGCTTTTCTAGCTATATGACGCCTTTCTGTAAATATTTGAACCAAAATCTATAATTAATTTCATATAGTGGAATTTTCTTCAACTGCAAACAGGATTTTGATTAGCTGAAAAAATATAACAACTTTGCCTTTTCCTCATTATTTTCTTGTGATATAACACAAGTTAGTTCCCTTTGTTTAAGATTGTACCTCTGATATAGTAGTCCCCCTTTAATGTAATTATTAGCCAGCTGTTGCCTAAATTTCTAATTAAATATGTATATTTACCACATTTTCCTGAAAACTGTGTTTAAAATTTTACATTAATTTAATATATTAAAATAACTGAAGGCCAAGTCGATCAAGAAGGTAACCCTTTACTTCATCCGATATGGTTGATCAGGTGTGACAGATGATCTTGATCTACACTGGTTCCTCATGCCACAAAAGGCCTATCCAAAGGGCTGAGTAAGGCATGGCATATCATGACAATATCTAAACTATTATAAATAAGTCAAGTGGTCAACTGGGAACAAAATGATTTTAATGAAACCTGAAGATAATCTAGGGCCCAAGATCATAAAACTAAGTTTTGAGATCAGTCTCAAATCTCAAGGATATGATTGGCTGAAATGGTAACTCTAAACTACTCCTATCACATTGGTATCATATTACCACAGTTTTTATATTCGATTGTAAGGAACCAAGTCACTGTTTTAAAACAAATAGAGTTGCAGCTTTCCCTTGATGATGATGAATTCTTAATGCTGCTGCAACGAGGAGTCTTATCTAAACTGAAACTTTCTTTACACTCCAAAATTAATATATAATTATCTACATGTTAAAACTAAACGAAACTAAAAAGCTTAAATTAATAAATTTGTATATTGAAATGTTTGTAAGGTATAAATGACTTACAGCAGTCTTGCTTTCACTTCATTCAATACAACTTTAAGACCAAGTTAAAGAATTCTTGACTTCAAATTAAATTCCAAAAAATTTAATAAATGAGCAAAATATTTAAAAAGTGAATTCAGACTCATATGCTTAAAATCAAAACAACTTGCCACACTGGCAGTTTGGTTATCATGTCCTTTTAACTGTGAAGTAGAAAACTGTGACTTTTACAAAATGTGTGTGTTTTTCAAACACAGATGTTTTTATTTTATCGATTATTAATGTTTATTACTTACATTAATATTTCTAACAATTCCCATAAATCCACATTTCAAATCATTTGTAAAGTACATTTAACCTTCTACAGTTTCTTCACATAAACCATATAGCTGATTTCATTCTTCAAATCAATGTTTAAAAAAAAAACAAGTTAAAAGAAAATTAAGTTAAGAAAATAAAATTATTAAATTTAAATATTTGCAAAAAAATAATTAATTGTCTGGTACTTGCCTGTTTAAGTTTTGGTTTTATCTCCAATTAATTCTGTTTAATATTTTGTTTTCATCTATGATATAGTTAGGAGAGCAAAATTAATGCATCACCCACCACATCTCACTTTAAAATAATATCGACAATATGATATTGTTTGCTGTTTAACTGTCACATGCAAACTGACCTCCACAAAAGTTCAATTAACATAAAAAATTTGCTGGATGATTGATGTTAGTGGACAGTATCCATCAAAATACGACAATTGGCTATGTTTTAATGACCAGCATATCTCTTTTAAGTTGTTTTGTCTTAACTTAACACATAAACTTTTGACTTGCACTACATAGTATTTTTATGATTAAACATTCAATTAATTTACTTATTTACTAAAGTAGATACCACACTCATTACTCAGGCTGACAATTTATAATTAATTAGTTAATTAAATTCAAGATATTCCTGAAATCATATTGATAAATCACATTTAAGTAATTTCAAGTTTGTGAAAGTTTAAGATTCTTGACTGCTTAGTTAATTATGAATAACTAATTATGAAGTATAATTTTCTTTCAATTTTTAAATATCTATTTTCTGTAAAACAAAAATCACAAACACATTCAACTTTAAATAAAAAAAAGAAATTATATAAATACCTCTAACAGTGTTTTACATGATGTAAACCAGCACTTTCCTGTCACAGAGAATACTAAGCCAAAAATACACTCCCACTCTCTCAAAAATTATCAGTGTGAAAAAAATATAGGCACTAGTAGCAGTAAATGTCTCTAAGCTTCAGCAATCGACTTCACAATGAAATGTAGACTTTTGTATAACACCGCTAACATATATTCCAGATGTTTTAATCTCCAGATGGCTTGCATACATTAAATATAATTAAATTCTGCTAAGCTCCACCCCTTTCTTCACACATTCTATACAACTGACCACTCAAGAGATATTGCATGTGGTTAGGAATTCAATCCCTTTAGGAATCTCACTGTATTTAAACCATTATTATATTAATATAATTGTTTGAAACAAAGTTTCTTCTGTTAATTGCATGAATTTTTAAGCACTTGCCTTTCATAAATCATTCATATAATTTGATAGTTAGGAACATATGACCTTCTGTTTTATTTCCTAAAAACCAATACACTTGGCCAGGACAGGCATGTCTTGATAAAATATGCTGTTAAAGATAGTTTTTGTAACCTATGAAAATATGCATTATGCAAAACTTGGCACATTAAAAAGTTATTTAATATTTCAGCTTTTATTTATTAATTATTAAATATTACTATTGCAGCTGCGAGTTATCAGTGTCAAGTTTAAATCTAATGCAAATTTGAACAAAGGCTCCATAAACTTAATGAATTTTGAAAATTATGACACAGATGTAAAATGTGTGCGCATGCATCATCAAAGGGATACTGGAAATAAATAAAAAATATTTAAGCAATTAAAACGCAATTAGCTTATTTAATTACCGTTTGAACATGAAAACATATTTTATTTCATGTTTAAAACTGTTTCTGGTTATTACAAAAATTTTATAAAAAAAAATCTGCTCCATTCATATGAAATATGAATAATTTCTTGTCGTAAACGACCGAATGCCGCAAAAAATAAATACCTCATTTTTCCGCTGCTGTATCCGAAATATTCACCATTGCGAAGAGTTTACTTCCCATGATGCAACTGATGGAAATGAAACATGGCGGCCAGTTGAAATATCGATAGCGTAAACGAATTGAATCGTTGATAGTGAGTACTTTATAACGAGTTTATTGATCTTACTTTGGTCAGCGGAAATATATATATATTGACCGATTAATCATAAATAAGTATTTTATCTTATAATGTTAAATAACAGGTAAACTCACAAGTTTTATTTGACGTGTGCAAAGTGAAAGTAGCAATGTGGTACTGGTAGCATGCACGTTAATTTTGGTCCTCGTTGTTTACTTTTGTCTTGCTTCGAGGGCATATTTTGGGGGAGGGGGTGGGTATGCGGACTTTCTGCTCTTTTTTGGAGAAAGACGCCAGTTGTCACCCTGTCTCAACCTCAGGCTTGTACCAGAGTAGAACCAACGACCTTTCCTAAACTAGCTCAAATGAAAGATTCTGAACCTCACATGATGTGGGGGCTAGTGGTTCTCAGCCTTAACCTTAAACACTTGGCCATGGAGGCACCGAAGTCACAACCACCTCCAGCTTCCTAAAATACTGCTAGCATATGAGTTGATCTAATAATAGAATCAGCATAATTATATCAAATTGAGATATGAATTGTGTAATCATATATTTTATTTTTAGCTATTAAGAATGGCCTAAACAACTAAGGTCAGAACCTTGGTCTGTTTCATGTAAGTGATGTACTGTTGGCATCCAGACTTAGGATAAAAGCAACAAGACCACAATGACCTGTCTTTTAATTGAATATTGTCAGAACAAAAAGTATAAAAAATGGGTAGAGATCAAATTTCTCTTGAAATGTTAATTTCATTAAAATATATTGAAGATTTTTTCAAGCCAAACATACAAAAAAACTAGTCATGAGTGCTGTTTTACACTAAAGAAATAATAATCTTTGTTTAACTTTAATATTTATTAGGGATTCACTGTCTGTTAATTATATGAATGAAAAACGCTTTGTTGAAAACATACTTTTACAAAATCTTTATGCCAGTTCAGTAATAGATTTATGATTTAAGTCATTTTAAGTAATTTACAAATAGAACTTGTGTTAATTTGCTAGTAGATGTGTTAAATATTAAGGTATCTGAAGTATAGATATCCTGATTAAAACATGTTTTCAGTCCTTGTTCAATGTATGATTTGTTTACATAAAATCTACACATAGATTTGCATCTTGAACCACTTTAATTTCACACTTTCACACAAAGCAGTGTGCCACCTATTGACTATCTATCAATGACACATGTTTGAAATAAACAACTTGAAGATGACAAGATATCTGCTGTCATTAACTGGCCCTCAGGTCTTTTGAAATTACATAATCCTTGACAATTATACCATAAGCAGAAAATTAAGATTTCATTCTGGTTTAAGACAAAAGAAATTGGCTATGCTGAATATACAGGAAAGATGAAAGCTCCCTGCTGGGAAACTCATTGAGTGCCATCACTTACTTGAATATCTGAAAAATCAGATTTGTAACATTATGTAATGATTTACATCTGATAATGACAAGTGATCAGCTACAGATTTTATCTTTCAAAATCAGACTCCTTGTGTTTCTGCTAAAATTCTTAATGATTTGATTCTTAATTGATGATTACTTTTAGACATGTTGCATGTTTTTCACCTTTTTTTGCAGAAAAAGATCACATGCACTTTAATCTTCCCATTTAAAATTGCTTTGACTAAGTTAGGTATATGGACAAAATCCCTTTCTGGATAAACATTGTTGAGCAAAATCCTTACAAAATTTTGTGCTGAAAAAATGCTCAACTTTTTTTTATTTCAGGATTTTTAGTTAGAAATAATTCCTGCAAACTTTTTTTTCTTTACTTCATGAATATGGTTTACATGAAATAGAGCTAGGGGTTAAGATCCAAGAATACACTTGCAGGCCTATCCTTTTACAATTAATACCATGGATTTGACTTCTATTTCATGTGCAAACAGTGTAGATCCAGATCAGCAGCAGCCTGCTCAATGGTCTGATCTGGATCAATGCTAATTGCTTCCTGGTCAGACATAATCTGGAGATCCAGATCAAATGGCACATCAGGGCTGAAGGTTATAAAACTGAGATTGGAAACCAGTCTCAAATCTCAAGCATGCTTGAGATTTGAGACTGGTTTCCATGCTCAATTTTATAACCTTGGGCACAGTGCTGTCTTATCTAGATATACACTGTGTCCTTCTTGGTTAGACATAACCCTTTTGATTTAAAATTGAACAGTAGCAGATCCCTATGAGACAACTTGGATGTTTTGGCTGATCTGGATCTGCACTGTTGGTCCATGCCATAAAAGTTGTATCAAGGGACTGAAGGGATAAGCAGTATCATAAACTTGTAATGCAACACTATGTTGGATTAGTTCTTGAAACAGTTTGATAGAATCTTGGTAAAGTACAGATAAATTGTTGAACAATAGAATCTCAAGGGTGATAATAATCTTTAAGATGCAATAATGTCTTCGAACACTGACATACTATTTATAAGCCATATACAATGTGTTTTTTTAAATTTAAGCATCCTACCACACCTCCTACGAGTCCATTTATAGGAGTGAACAAAATGAAGCCATATATATTCTATATTATAGCTGTTTTTCTTGTGTGATATTAAGAAATCATTTGACACCGGGGTAATAATATTATGATCTTTCCCCAGGGAAAGAACAGCACAGTGATGTCACAAAATTACATAAATGATGTCATGGTCAACATGAAATATTTACAAACTTACAACTTTAAATGTGTTATTTCAAGAAAATCAAATCATATAGTAATTTACTGAAAATTTTGTGAATGGTCATCATTATGATATGAATGAAAAAGTATTTGATATGTGCTGGAGTAACATAGGACAAACAACAATGTTGCAAATGGTACCTGCTCTGACCCAGTATCCTACCCAACAGTTTTACCAAGGGACAGGATTCTATCTTTACCACAAGACTCTAATAATGTGTGCATACCATAATCGCCCAATAATTCTATACACTGGGACAGAGTGAAGCGTGCTTTAAAGGGAACTAACATAAAGCTTGAGGAATAATCAAGAAGCAAGAAAAACCTACCATTTGTTAGTTAAAGCTAAAATGAAACCTAAAATTACTTTTGCACATGTATAATAAAATCTGTACATGGCATGTCAGAACAGAAAAAAAATAATATAGGAAAACATGTTATTTATTCCTTGAAACTGATAATTTCTGGCAGGGTTGACCTTTTAGATAAACTGAAAACATCTATATTGAGGAATGGAGAGTTAAGTGAAAATTATTTGTCAAAAGAGGGGCTTATACATTTGCAAGTTGAAAACACATGGTGGGCAGTTATAGGAGCAGGTGCAGGTGATGGGTTGTAGAGTTACAAGACGTTAACCCTAAACTCTGTAAATTCCGCTATCTTAAGGCAAACTGTAGATCCAGGTTGTCTGATCTGGATCTAAACTGGTTGCCCATTTGATAAAAGTCTTATGCATAGAGTAAAAGGTTAAACTAAGACGACTGATTTTGGTACTGTTTTGTGATGGGCTGTCTCATCACACAAGTCATGTTTATGGTAATTGCCGGGTTTAAATGTGACTGCCATGTGAAGAAATATTCCTTTAATATAGTTTTCTACAAAAAATACAAAAACAAGTTCTTTTTTTTGAAGATGCTGAATAATCAAATAAAGGTATTGCCTGTGTATGTCTAGAGACTGGTAGACTGGGACAGCTGGATTTCTCAAATTCATCAATTATTTAACCAGTCTACTGTTAACTAATCTATAAACCCAGATATAAAGATTTAATTAACAGATTCTCTTTTTTATGGAGAAGAATAGAATTTTACTGCATTTCTTTGACATGTAAACAATTATTTGAAGTTTTAATAGTTTTCCTTCATTGATGGAACTAGAGTCTGCAGCAGACAAGTCTAGTCTGGGATTGTTCTTCGATCACAGCAGTGTTTGAAGTTTCATTAGTAAAAACATTCTCTGGATCGGTTGACATTGGAATCTTTGTGGACCCAGGTCAGGATCTGGTTGCTAGATGATTTAGGAGTGACCGGTTGGGAAAGCTTGTTACAAAGCAGAGTCATTTCTTCTTATTTCTGCTGCAGAAATGATAGTTTTGGGCAGTTTCTAATATGTTAATTAAACCCTTTACTTCATATATACAGGTTTTATTGCATGTGTGACCAGTGTAGATTCAAATCAGCTGGCCATCCATGCAGTCTCATCATGATCTACAGTCAGAAGTAACCTTGTGAATCAAAAAGTGACCAGCGTAGATCCTGATCCGATGGCATGATTTTTGCTGCATGGAGGTGCAGGCTGGGTCTACATTGTTGCACTTGACAGTATTATTATTTCCCATTTTAAAAACATTGTTGTGGAATCAATTTATTTTATTGTCATACTGCTCCTAGCATTTCAACAGAACTTTAAGAGTAACTAACCCCAATTTAGGATAATTTAATCATTGGTCATTAATTGCCTAAGTGTTTGAAAGCAATTTGTGTCTGTTTTAAGGCTTTATCTTACTTAAGTTATGTTCTTCTTTTGCAATGATAATACATTATAGCAGAGGCATCTAAGTAATTGTGATTACAAATTGAGTTAGATGTATGAGCCTCCAATAAAAATGAAATAAGAAAAATTCAGTAAAATTAGACCAAATACTTCCCAGCCAAGCCAACACCACAAATTCAGGGGTTGGGGTGTATTCTCTAGATAGGGCATCATTTCACTGGTAGGACATCACTGTACTCAGTTACTTGATGTTAATAGCTAGAGTAGTACAGAATATAACAGTGCAAACAAATATTTTACAGTACTGTTACATGTACTATTTTATTTTAATCATTTACTTCATCGGTATGACTTTTATCACACTGGCAACAATTGTAGATCCAGATCAACTGGCATATCTATGCTGTCTGATCAGGAGCTACACTTTTTGCTTCTTGATTGGAAATAACCTTAATGAATCTAAAAGCGCACAATTCAGATTAGATGTGCTGGTTGATCAGGCCCTACACAGGAACCATGTGATAAAAAGGCACAAGGGAGGATCTTCTGAATTAATTTGTATAATGAACTAACCTCATCTTAAAAGTTATATCATTATAGTTTATATAATTTTGTTTGAGCCATTGACTTATATGAGCACAGTGTAGACCATGAACAGAAAATGCAGGCCGAGAGGGGTCTACACTGGATATAGTAGTTATGAAAAGGATAGTGATCAAAGTCCTATATATAGGTCTACATTAGACATAAAAGTGATGAAATTCATATATATAAGTCTATACTGGACATCAATATAGCTGCTGTAGTTATGAATAGTAGGCCTATAGTGATAAAAGTCTAGCTATGGGTCTACACTGACATCAGTGTAGCTGCTATAGATATGCATAGTATAGCATAGTGATAAAAGTTGTATCTGTGGGTCTACACTGGACATAAAGCTAGCTGCTGTATTTATGAATAGCAGATATATAAAAGTTGTAATGGTGGGTCTACATCATACATAGCTGCTGTAGTTATGAACAGCAGGGTAAAAGAGAAAATTCAATCACAGGACATCAATTTCCAAAGTGGGAAAAATGTCATTGGGGTCTGCTTAACAGACATCATGTAATTGAAGATTGTTATTTAATTAAGTGTTTTTTTGTAAGCAATAAACTGGAGGCAGTGGCACGAAACAGGAACCAGCGTTTTACAGTTTCTTTACATTGTTGCTGAAGATTATAAAACTGAGAATGGAAACCAGTCTCAAATCTCAAGCATCTGATTAGCTGAGATCCTTGAGATTTGAGACTGGTTTCCATTTTCAGCTTTATAATCTTAGGACTGTATTTTTGTGTTTTCAAAAACTGTTTTGAAAGTTCAACAACGTTTATCTCTTTATCAAGACTGGTAAGCTGCAAAAAATGAAAACTCGAATCATAAGACAAAATCTTTGTGGTATTTCGTTAAAGGATGTAACAGCCTAAGACTACTTATACTGTGATTTTTCAAGGGGTTCGCCCTCTTGAAATTCAACATCATTAAAATTTGAAACAAAGATTCAGTGCATTCCAATTCAAGAGCGGTTGTTTCAAGATAAACAAAATTATGCTAATTGATACTTGAAGCTATTAAGATTGGACTTTATTTAAATTTTGAAATCAAAATCAGTAAGAGCACATGGTCAAGTATTTCCTGAGTAAAAACAAAGAACTATTGAAACACAGTCAGCCTTTGAAATGAAATTATTGTAGGGTTATTGAGTATGTTGCCCATCTGTTTAACTCATTAAAATTTGCATAACTAATTTTCATGTGCTGAAATTGTTCCAAACTGTTAAGTGGAACTATTTCTGCAGCAGGAAGGACATTGTATTGTGATGTAAAGATTTTTAGCTCTTGTAGAACTTTTTGCCCACCTAATACTTGGGGACAGTTGAACATCAGTTACCCTTTCCTTTATGGCATTGGTGAACAGTGTAGATCTAGATCAGCTGGCACATCAATGCCATCTGATCAGGATTTGCACTGTTTGCTTTTTGATTTATTCGGTTATTTCTGACCAAAAAAGTGACCATTGCTGATCCTGATCTGGATCTACACCGGTCATACATGCGATAAAATACATATAAATGGAGTAGAGGGTTAAGGGGTTTGATACCTGATGGAAGCTAATAATAATTGTGTACTTAAGATCGATTATTCCTGCATTCCATGGACAGTTGTATCTGTTAGCTGCATGATGTAATGTTAGGGTGTGTTCAGAGCAATGTACCACCATTGCACTAATTGGTTAAATCTGTTTTGATCCATCTAATCTGATCTGGATCAACACTGTTTGCTTCTTGGTCAGAAAAAGCCCAGCAACACAGTGTTACTCAAGTTGTGAATGACATTATTTAAAAAAACATCTCTAAAAAGCAAGCTATTTTAAAGAACTAAGAATTGAAACAAACAATACAGACAAGATTCCCATATTCCCAAAATTATGGGTCATATTCCAGAAAAAGGTGAAAAAAAACACTGCTTTAACTCATGCTCAAACTTTGCAAATCCAGCATATTCAAAATGTTTTGTAGTTACGAAGAGTGTAATTTTCAACTTAACATTTTATTTGCTTGAGAATCGGAAAGTGAATGACGTTAACCATTTCTCGTATGAAACTAAAACTGTGTTATTTAAATTCAAATTTTACCAAATACAGTATCGTGTTCGGCAGAATCCTCTGATAAATGTATAAAACTGAAAAGGATGCTGCGACATAAGCATGTTCCCGTCTTGTCCCTGGCAGATTAAATTTTAGTCCCGCTTAAATTTATTGAAAGACATACATTATCTGTCAGTGTTTGAAATCAATTAATGAAATAAATTGATGTTCCCAGATCTAATCATTTAAACAAAAGTTTTGGGATAGACTTTGGAAGAAGATTAAATTCAGATAGATTTTAAGCATTAAAATAAGTGTTTAATGAAATATGTCTGCGTTTTATTTCTTTTGTCTGAGAATGGAATATTTATTGAAATCAACAAAAAGCTCTGTCAAAAATATGGGCAGTGATATCCTGAAAGATAGTTTAGGCTGTGCCCCAAGAATATGTGTAATGGGATTGCTTCTTGGAAATTAACCCTTTCCTCCATAAATACGCATTTGTACGCATGTGCGACAAGTATAGATCCAGATCAGCTGGCACATCCGTGCTGTCTGATCAGGATCTGCACTGGTCACATTTTGGTGAATGAATAAATAATGAATAAAAAAGCGAACAGTTTAGATCCTGATCAGACAGCACGGATGTGCTGGCTGATCTGGATCTAAACTGTTCGCCCATGCAATAAAGCTGTATCTGTGGATAATCCTTTACCCTCTGTATAATGTAATGGACCAGCCGTTCTATCAGTTTGAGCCTCTCCATTCATTGTTTGTAGCGAGGTTTAACAGAATTGTTTTAACCAGGTTTTCTTTGGAAAATACTTGTTATTATATTAACACTTCCCTCTATATAATTGTATGCTCTTGTGTGATCAGTGTAGATCCTGATCAGCCTGCTCATCTGAGCCATTGGATTAGGGTCAGCACTGTCTGCATTTTGTTCAGAAATAACCTAATAAATAAAAAAGTGAACAGTGCAGATCCTGATTGCACGAATGTGATGCACAGATGTGCTGGCTGATCTGAATCTACACGGTTCTCAAAGGCGTTAAAATGCATATATAAAATTATGGAGCAAAGGGCTAACCTCATATATTCTGTATTACAGTTGTATTGTTTTTAGAAACAATTTTAATGTTCAAAGTACAAGGATGAGGTATTCAAACAAACATAAAAATATCTTTGATCTGAAGCAATAAATATCTTGTTGTGTAGCATTTTAAGTGTTTTGTTTTTTTGAAAAGAGGCGAATCATTTTTTATTGTACATGTAAACCAGAGGGAAACACTTAAGAGATTGACCTTTTATTTAACTGGAATAAAAATTGAGGCATTATGACTAATACCCCCTCACACTAACAAGCATATACATCAAAATGAAATTAATGACTAAAACATTTGTTGGTTGAACTTTTTAAGTGCCTTCCAGTTTTAATGCCAAGCATATTTCAAACAGTTGAAAAATCAGCCTCATAAAGCCCCCAGGTTCACCTCATAATTAATGGGAATCATTACAAATCATAAAGGTTATGATATCTCCAGGCCTTGAAATATAAGAATTTGATTCTTTGAGCTTGAAACAGGCGCTTCCTGAGACCACGGATTGCTAAGAATATTTACCAAATGTTCAAACACATTTAAATAGTCCGATATTATTACCTATACTTAATGAAAACTGTTTTTATGGTATTTAACAGGCTCATAAAGTACTTTGTATACAAAAAGTGTCTGTTTTAAGTTGAAGATATTTTCATTTAACAGCACACCATTGCCCTTTTGTAAAGTTTTGTTAGAAAAACAGTAAAAAATGTTTGATTTAAACATAATATTCTTTTGTTAGATAGTGCTTATAAATATTTTATTACTTAAAAGCAAAAACAAGTTGTAAACAGTCATTAACTTTGAAGAATTTATTTAATGTTTCATTATTGAGATCTTGAATTGTTTTATTTCTTGCTATTTTGATGGAACACATAAATTAATCAGTTCACATAAAGGATGTTTTAAAAAACGAATTCATCTGCGGAAGTAAGTTTGACGGATGGTGGTCTGTCTTTATCAAATTGAAAATCTTGATACATTTTGCTTTTCAAACCTTTTCAGAAGAAATTCATTTTGTGCCATATATTTCATTCTTAGAATGGAAAAGTACAACACATTGAAATCGTTGATGTGTTGATGATATATTTGGTATATTTATAAATCTGTTCAGGGGCGGATAAAGATGGGGTTTGCTCTTAGGTCAGAAATAATCTTATAAATTGAAAAGTGAATAGTGTAGATCAATGCCGTATATATAGAGGAAAGGGTTAAATGAAAAACTGCAAGTTATAGACATTTTTAATATGCCCTGGATTAAATAAGGAAACCACTATTTTATGTTTGCTCTTACATGAAACAATAAAACAGTGTACCACTTAAGTGAAGCAGTGGGAATAAAATACTAAATAGTGTGTACAATGTACTTATAAATCCAGCAACTTTGAGCTCATTGGGTTTGTCCTGGAATTGGGGGGCACCTGCACCAGTTGCCTTACTGTGGTGTCGGCGCTTGAACGCTGTTAGTCAAGATCAACAGCTTTGGCTGAACCTGTCAGAAGTAACTCTCCCATAACTTGGTGGATACATAGTGTAATCATATTGGTGACCGGAGTAGATCCAGATCAGCTTGCACATTGTGCACTTCAAATTCTACAGTGCTATTTGGTCAGAAATAACCAAATGAACTGAAAGCAACTAGTGTAGATTATGATCAGTTTGTTAGGGCACATACATGATATAAGCCCTATCAAGGGCTAAGGTTTTCATGTATCCACTAATGAATTACTGTAAGATGTTGATATTACCCATGGGTGACGTAATAGCTGAGTGCTGCAGTGTAGCCCACAAACCAAATGTTTTGGCCCACATGAAGCCAAAATACTTTCAAATTATGATTTATGTACAGTCTTCTAAATTAAAATTGATTCTTGGGCCTCTAAGGCAATAGAAAATTAATTCCTAGATTCTCATCAGAGTTTTGGGAAAAAATGGGGCGGGTGGGCGGGTTTTATTTTTTATTCTCTCTGTTTTCTAGTGATGCTTGTGTACCACAAAGATAAATAAGCGTCTAGCTGACTATGAATAGCCGATTCGCACTTAAATGTTTCATACTGAATTTGCATACTCTACCGATTCGTACTCATAATGTAAATTTTGATGTACACATTTTTTTTTAAATAAAAAACATTAGGGCGGCGTGATTTTCGAGGGGCGGGCGGGATGAGAATCTAGGAATTAATTTTCTGTTGCCTAATGTGAGCTAAGTATTTCAAATCAATCTGCAAATATAAAACCACTACAAAATAGAGAATCAAACTTAAGCATTTCCTCCATTTATACGCCTTTTATCACATGTGCATCCATGCAGTCTGATCAGGATCTACACTGTTTGCTTTTTGCTCAGAAATTATGCAATAAATCAGAAAAGTGAACAGTGTAGATCCTGATCAGATGGTGTGAATGATCTACACTTTCCCTCACCATAAAAGCATAATATATAGGGTTAAAAATGTTTGAAAATTGAAAACCACAAATTTAAGGACCCATGACAATGTTGTTAAGCCAAAAATTTCATGCCCACAAAATTTAAGTGCATCCACTCGAATAATAAAAAATTCTTCAGGAATGTGTATAGGAAGTTTACAAACAGCTTGCTCTTGTACTGTACAATTGCTGTAAATTAGTCAGCTATCTGAAAAACCAAATGTTTTAATATATTAAATTAAAAGCCCATCAAATGTGAAACGCCTTGAATGATAAAACTATCTGTGTTGTTAAACTTAATTGAAATGAAAGCGATTGTTAAACCACTGAGAAAAGTTGTTATCACAATTTCATTAATTAGTCCTATATTTTGGAAACAGGCAACAGGTCTAATGGTTTGTATTTATAAGTTTTTTATGGATGTTGTAAATTAGTTTTTTTTCAATTCAAAGAGAAATGATTAAAAATACTTGGCATGAAAAAAACCTCTAGTTTTTTTCTATTTAATTTAATTCTTTGTTTATTAACAATGGGTGGAGAGCAAAAATGCAAGCATTTAAACAGTAGCACATCATTTATTTTTGAAAACAGAAAATGAATCAAAATTAATGTGCACCCTTTCTAATAAAATCCCCAAAGTTTACTAACAATGTGTTGAGAAAAAAATGCAAGCATATAGATTTTTCAGTTGTTTATTTTTGAGTAAAAGAAAAAGGAATCAAATGTACACCTTTTCTAATAAAAGCCCTAAAGTTTTGGCCATTCATTGATTTTAAAATGGTCAGTTCTGAAACACTTCAAAGTGAAACAGTTGCAGCCTAACAAAGGCCAATTCAAATGTCAACAACAACATGGTAATCAATATTAATTTTAAAACATTTTTTGACATGTGAAAATTGTACATTTTAACATTGCAACTAGTTGGCAGTTGTTAACCTTTTATTGAAATGATTGGCTTTTGAAAAAAACAGCTTTTAAGTGACTGCAGGTGATTTGAGTTAAAACTTACGGTCATCACAAATGAAACATACAAACTGTGAAAAACAAGGCAGGTGGAGTGCGTTAAAAATTGATAGAAGAATTTAATCACCATCATGTATTTTATTATTGGGTAATAATTGGCCAGTATTGACCAAGTGTGTGCTAACTGACCACTAAGGCTATTGTCCAGCTTGTATCACCTGGTCACGACACAGAATAGGGTGGGCGTGTCCTCATTGTCACAGACAGTCTTGGGTTCTTTACAGGTTAACGATAATAGTCAATCTATATAATAAATCACAAGCATGTTGGCATTAAAGTATCTCTTGTCTAAAACATGCATTGAAATCACTTAAAGATTGAATTCTTCTTACAAGCTGGCATTCAGCTTAAGATTTGTTTGCTTTTTACAATGTCATGTTATTTAACATCACATGTCAGGATTAAAGTAGTATTAATTTTTTTCTGTTGATTTGTAACAGATGGTGTAGGCTGTTTATTTTATTTTCACATGTAGTTTACCGATCTGCTGATGAATTGATCTAGTTTTCTGCCCATTTTCTTAACTCTTTTCTCCATATACACATTTTGTCGCATGTGCCACCAGTGTAGATCCTGATTGGCTGACACATCTCTGCTATCTGATCAGGATTTACATTGTTCTTTTTTTGGTCAGAAATAATCTAATGAATCAAAAAGCAAATGTGTAGATCCTGATCACACCGCACAAAATGTGCCAGCTGATCTGGATCTACACTGTTCACCCACACCTTAATGGCCTTTATACAAAGGAAAGGGTTATAAAGAAGTCTGCTAGCCCAATTAAATATAAAAGTAGTTGAGCATTTTTGTGTGTGATTAACCCTTTCCTCCATATATATGTATTTTTATGCATGTTCGACCAGTGTAGATAATCTGCACTGGTCACATTATGGTCAGAAAAAAAACAATTATCAAAAAGATCCTGATCAGATGGCACGCATGTTATTTATTCACCATCACAATCTACATCATAATCAGCAAGACTTATAATTCTACTACAGATATTTAAAAAATTATGAACCTTTTTGCTTAGATTTCTTGAATAAATTTTTGTGAACTAGTATAACATACTGCCCTTTTTTGTGTCGCCTGCGATAGCAGGTAGAAACATAGGGATCCTATTGTCCGGTGACGTCGTTGTCGTCATCGTCGGTGCCGTCGTCCGGTAGTCCCCCAACTTTAATATGAAACTTAATGTTGCCTATAACTTTGAAAGTACTTGTCCTTTTAACTTAATACTGTCTTGGAAAATATCATCTGCATGAACAACGCCATCGGTGACAACAAGAATGATAACTCCAGTTACACTTTTTTGAGTTATGCCCCTTTCAAGTGACTTTCATATGAAACCTAATGTTGCCTGTAACTTTGAAAGTACTTGTCCTATAAACTTAATACTTGGAATATATCATCTGCATAAACAAAGCCATCTGTAACAACAATAATGATAACTCCTGTTTGACCATTTTTGGAGTTATGTCCCTTTCAAATGACCTTCATATGGAACTTTATGTTGCCTGTAACATTAAGTTCTTGTCCTATTAGCTTAATAATAAGATAATATCATCTTCATGAACAAATCCATTTTTGACAACAAGAATGATAACACCTGTTTCACTATTTTTTTTAACTTATGCCCCATTTAAATGACTTTGATGTGATACTTAACATTGGTATAACATTGAAAGTACTTGTCATGTTTACTTAAACATGTATATTTGAAATATGTCAACTGCATCAACAAAGCCCTCTGTGACACTGAGAGTGATAACTCATGATTAACTTTTTTAGTTATGTCCCTTTCAATTAATATAACCTGAAACTTAATTGCATGTAACTTGGAAAGTATTTTGTTCTTTTGACATAATACTTGATGTATGGCATTCTGTTTTAATGAAGTTATATCTGTTTTGAGTTGTGCTCCTTTGAAAGATTTTAACCTGAATCCTTATTTTGCATATAATTGGAATATACAATAAAGATAATAACTGATCAATTAAAATTAGTAATTTTGTAGTATTGCAATGCAACTTGAATTACATATTTTTTATCATATATGATAAAACAAAGGCCCACATTTCAACTTTTTGCAAGCAGGTGATACATGTGTTCGGTGGAACGCCAAATTCTAGTAATTAAGAATTTTTGGTACATTGGATGTTTGACAATAGTTCTTTGTGTAATTTTTATCTTCAAGTTGAATTAACTACTATCTTAAAATAATTTATATCAAAGATAATTATTTTCTAAATTGCATAATTATGTATCCAGTTATATGATTTGGATAGTTGAGCACACTGTCCCCTCTCACAGCTCTTTTACAATATCTATACAGGGTAAATTATGAAAGACTCAGTAATGCAACCATTCTAGACCCAGCTAGATTAACGTCATTTACAGTCACAGTTGTCCATTTAACATCATGGGATAACCCAGTTTGCTAGAAAATTCTTTGTGCAAACTTCAAGAATGACAAATTCACGGGAACAGGATTTCAGGCATTTGTATACTTTATTAAAGCATGCTGTTGAATGGCTTAATTTCGCTGGGGTTGAATTATGCGCAAATGTCCCGGTGCAAAATATGCAAAACTTAAACCCGCATGAAATAAAATGATACCACAGTACATTATAAACCCCTGAACTTAATTTATCCATCTGGAAGTAACTTAATCAAGTATATTTATTTACGCTTTTGAAAAGTTTAAGTTTTCGTCCAAATACATAGATTTATGATTATCTTTTGCTGAAGGGTTTTAAAATTTACCTATCTTATGGAGGCTATCATCACTTGGAATCTGATTCGCGAAGTTGATCACTTGAAACCCCTCATAAAAATATTAAAAACAAGATATATAGGGCCTCAAGGTTTCATAGCAGTCACTTAAAATTCAACATGAAATATTCAAACATGATAACAACTGCCCCAATGGTATTTTCAAATGATAGGATAGAGATTTTATCAAGCACTTTACTAAAATATTTCTCTATAATTGACCTTTTGAGTTGAAGAGCTGAACTTTATTGTAATTTGGGAAAAATATGGTGATGATCATTGATATATTAAAATATTTATAATGTATATTATGTACTCAGGGGAAGTGGATCATTAAATGATTGAGCCTCAGATCTCTGTTTGGTATTCTGTTTTATACTATTTTCTGGTTGTAAGTTTATGTGCAAAAATTGTTTAATATCTTCTATGTTTTGCTCTATTCATGTTAATTCTCTTTCCAATTTGTTTGTGTAGTTTGTAGATGAAAAATGTAATGACCATTTTGAATCTGATCGGCAGCAGTCTTTCTGAAGTTGAGAACTTATGTTGATGATGAAACATATAATCTTCTGTCTATTGGCTCAGTAGAGGGCGAAGTTCTGAGGACTTTCTCCCACTGTTCCCAGTAAAAGACCATTACATGTAGGCTAAGGTCAAGGCCATGCTCTTATATACTACCTATTGTAGTCTTTCATTTTTTGGCGCTGTAGACGATGAAATTCAGAGGTCTTTCTCCCCTTATTTACAGTTAATGTTGAATTGGCTGCAAAATCTTAGTCAGTCAAAAATACTGTTTTACTATGGGACTGCACATTACAGGTAGGCCAAGGTCAAGGTCAAAGAAAGAGTATAGGGGCTGTTCGATCTGAAGATAAAACTAAGAATGGAGACCAGTCTCAAATCTCAAGTCTTAATTTAAGCCAATCAGAGATTTGAAACTGGTATCAATTGCAAGCGTCTGTTTGACTGAAATGGAGATGCTTGAGACTGGTCTCCATTTTCAGTTAAATAATCTCGGTTCCTTGACATCATTACTCAACCAAATCACAAACAATTCTTGTCATGCCAAGGTTGGGAGAGTTTGGGAAGATTGTTTGGAATCAAAGAGGTGTTTCCAGCTTCTACACTCTTAACTCACTGTACTGGTAGAGATATTCTTTTAATTAAATGTTGCAATGGATTTTAAGTGCTTTACATTTACAACTTATACAACATGCACAACAATTGAAGTTCCAGATTAGCCTGCACACCAGAGCAATCAGTGCCCAAGGTTATAAAACTGAGCATGGAAACCAGTCTCAAATCTCAAGCATCTGATTGGCTGAAATGGCGACCAGTCGCCATTTCAGCCAATCAGATGCTTGAGATTTGAGACTGGTTTCCAAACTCAGCTTTATAACCTTCAGGCCAGATCAAGATCTTCATTGTTCCATTTGAGATTTTTTTAGTTTATTTTTAACCAAGAAGTGACAAGGTGTAGATCTCTGATCAGACTGCATGAATCTTCAGTTGTTGTCAGCTGTGAAGTTGTGAAGGTAACAGTTAAAGCAGCCATTCAAGGGAAGCTGCCTTCTTAAGCCGGCTGCTCTTTAGGTACAATTATTGATAGAAACTCATTTTCTGAGTAGGGGCTTTAAGGACAGGTCCTAGGTTGCTTAGTACAGATGATCATTAACAATGGTTAAACTGTATGTGGATAGCAAATAGGAGGGCTCTTTGGATTAAAAGGGTGATGACATTAACCTTTTACACCATACATGTATATACAGCTTTTATCGTATATGTGACCAGTATAGATCCAGATAGGTGCTGTCTGATGTGGATTTACACTTAGTTAGAAATAAATCAATGAATATTAAAGCAACAGTGTAGAACTTGATCAGATGGCATGGATGATCAGGTTTTACATTATTTTGCCAGCTATAATACTCAGAGTAAAAGGTTAGCTATAAGGGCTCTGGAGATCCTTCAAATGCCATAATACTGGTGTTTTCCTGAAAATTGTATTGTTTCCTAGCCCTTTGGTCTAACTGAGAGCATTAAATTAGTGTAGACCCTTATTAGACTGGAGAGATCTACACTTGTTACTAATGACCGTATCATGAATTTCAGCAGTCTAGTCTTGTTCACTCTCCTTCCTATCGATATGAGTCATTACATTAATTGTTGAGGAGTGTTTGCAGAAAATTAAAATAATTTATAAATCAATATGGCAGTTATTCCATGTGTGAACAGTGTAGATCCAGATCAGCCAGCATATTTGTGCTGTCTTCCTAACTGTGTAGATCCAGGCCAGCTGACACAGCCATGCCATCTGATCAAGATCTGCACTGTTCGCTTTAGAATTATTGGGTAATAATTTTCCAAAAAGCAACCAGTGCAGATCCAGATCTGATGGCATGGATGTGCTGACTTATCTGAATCTACACTGTTCACCGCTGCCATAAAGGCACTAATATGGAGGAAATTGAGAAATGTGTTATCTGCGATCAGACTGCAGACCTGGGTCTACACCTGCTTCAAATATGACAGAAACTATCCTTGGCAATAAAAGGTCCAGCCATAAAAAAACAATGTCTGCCAATTTTGTTTAAATGAATTGTTTTTAAAGTTTCTTAATTGGATGGGATGCCTGTTCTAGGAAAATGAGAGATCCATATCCTTTTATAACACTGGCTTAATGTTTTCCAGTAGATAAAAGAATACCCAAATTAACCATACAAGTGCTCTTTAAGAAATCATCAAGTTCAGAGTTTAAATTGTCTTTTGACATGCGAGCAAGGCATTTAAGAAAAAGCGAAGTCAGGAAATAAATTGAATAGTCTCGCATTAAAAGACATCTTTGTTTCAAGTTTTGGTTGCTTTCAATGATGTTTAATTAGGGAGATTGGATGTTAAAGTGAGTTTATGTTCAGTTTTCTTCATCACTGATTCCTACTGAACTTTAAAAATCTTGTTTTTGATATAGAACTTTTATGGATATTCTTGGAACTTTACCACAGAAGGAAATTGGTGTAATTAAAGACAGGGCTTCTAATTTAAGTCCTAGACAATATTGTAATCGGTAATGAAACTGATGCAGAATTTCTATCACAACGCTTGATAAAATTAAATGACAATAAACTGGACTTCGTTTTTGGCTATGAAATTAACCTTTTACTTTATAGTTACACCTTTTTTGCACGGGCCAACCCTAGACCAACAGTGTACATCCAGATCAGCCGGTATATCTGATCATGATGAGGATCTACACTGTTCTCTTCTTGATTCATTATGTTATTTCTAACCAAGAAACTACCAGTGTAGATCCTGTTCAAATGGCATTGATTTGCTGGCTTATCAGGATCTACACTGGTCGACCATGTGATAATAAATAAATATCACATCCCATTGGGGGAAACAGTACGAAATGTTTACCCGAGAGAAGTAATGTCAACCGAGGCGTTAGCCGAGGTTGACATTACCTTCTCAAGGGTTAACATTTCGTACTGTTTCCCTCAATGGGATGTGATATTTATTTTATTACACCGAACATTTGTTTTTTTTAGAGATCTTGACTTTGACCAAATTTCGTTTGGGAACAAAATCAAGCGCCGGAAGTCCAAAATCAATAATGCTCAATAAGCGGCTACAAATAATGATCAAAATGCGTTTATCTCCCTTGGTCAATTACGCATGCGTAGAAGTTAATTCGTAATCGGATTTCCAAGATATTTATTTTTAGATCCACGCGAGGGTGACATGATGCTGTCGCATATGTGACAGTAGCGATTATCTCCCTGTGACGTCACATTACGCTATATAGTAAACTAATCACGTGAGGTGTAATAAAGGTGTATATGTGGAGTAAAGGGTTAAATCTGTCGTCTTAACCTTACCTTTCTGGTGCGAACAGATAAATACCGTCTTTGTGACCACTGTACACCAAGTCTGCATAAATAGTGTGAGCAATCAAAGCACCCAACTTACTAAGAATAGAACAATCCTAATTTAATAGAAAGACAAGTTTATTATCGAAAATCTTAGGTTACAGGATCAGAAAGTTGTCATTTTTCAAAAGCAGTTATTAACCCTTTACTCCACAGGTACGGCTTACATCCTGTGAGCTACCAGTTTGTGTCCAGATTTGAGCCTGCTAATTTGTTTAGTCTGATCAGGATCTACACTAGTTGCTTCTAGAAATATCCCCATAAATCTTACTGCTGGCTTATCTGGACACTTGAGGAAAAACCCTTTACTCCATAGATACAATTTTTATGGCCTGGGCAAACAGTGTAGATCCTGATTAGCAAGCACATCCGTGCCATCTGATCAGGTTCTACACTGTTTGCTTTTAGAATCATTGGGTTATTTCCGACCAATAGGTGACTAAAATATATCCAGATAAGACAACATTTATGTGCCAGTTGATCTGGATTCGCACTGTTCACAAATGAGATAAAATTTGTATAATTATATGGAGGAAACGGATGAGCAGTACCATTGGTTGACTGATAATCAGGACCATGTAGACCCTTATCAGTGTGTGACTTGTCACTTATTATTGTAGCATGTTAAGGATTAAATGAAAAATTAGAAATGCTTTATTAAAACTGGGCATTCTTATTTAAGAAAATAGCTACATTGATTTTTATTGAGAAAAATCAATGCATTAAGTATTGAAGTGTATTAATGTGGAAATCAGATTGTTACAACAGCATCATTTTGTTGTATAAACTATTGACATCATTAATGGATGGTAATATTTGTCAGTTTTCAACTTTTCAATAATCCCACTTCAAGATTCAAGCAAATAGACTGTTAATGCAGGAACAGCTTTATAAGTTATGGAATTGATTTGCATATAGAATACTTTAGCTCTAATTGTAAGCTTAGTGTATACCCTGGCTAATTGGTCAGTTAAGGCACTTAAGTATCTTGAAATACAGGAAGTATGTTTTGAATTTGTTCATTTCTCAAATCTGCTAAATCCATTTGAAATCCTCATTTGTAGAAACCGCCAAGTGCTCATAAATGTTTAAACATCTCTAAATGTGTGTTTGTAAGTCTCATTAAGACCGAAGTTTCAAAATATAACACCAATTTAATCCTTGCTCAGGTGCATCGCATCACAAGCGGTTTGAAACTTTTAGCATTTAACTCTTATTGTAATGAAACAGGCATTGTTGTTGTTTTATTGCTTAGAAATTTGCTAGATTTTATTGTTGTAAAGTAAATGAAAGCTGTTAGCAAAGCGTAATGAAAGTTGTCTTAAGTTTATCCTAATTGCAACAAAGCAATGTTAGTTCTAGAAACTGTTTTTAAATAGCTTGCTTTTTGCCAGGGAATTGAGAAGAAAGTATTGAAATTTGGAACTCAAATGTCCGCATGCCAAAATGGATTATAATATTACCTTTCATTTTGGTTAAGTGATCAAATACAGGTTTGAAAAAGAAAGTTGCATTTCATAATTATTATACCCTCAACTTATTTATTATTTAACAACTATTATTTTGTTGCAATCAATTTTACTGTAATTTTGCAACCAGTGTAGACCCAGATTATTTGCTCTCTGCAGAGGGTCTACACAGGTTGCTATTATGGAAAATAATGTTATGGAACAAAGGAGATCCACAGGAAAGCAAAGATCCCCATGCTTATGGTGCCTTTGCATTTGTAAGCAGTGTAGACCACACCCAACTTGCATATCCCATGTACACACATTTTTATGCACTAGTGTAGATCTAGATTATCTGGCAAACCCATGTCATCTGATCTGGATCTGAACTGCTCCCATCTAGGTCAGAAAAAACATAAAAAAGCAAAAGTGTAGATCCAGATCTGGATCTTCACATGTATCTCTAAAGGGTTAAGGAAGATTAATAGACTCTGTGTAATTGCAGACAGAATATTCCTGATTGAAACAATGCTTTATTTAGAGGTTTCAGTGCACAACTGATCTATCTCCTTTTTTTCCTATACTAGACAAGTTTGTTTTACATTGTAATTCTTTCAATTCAAGGTTTTAAGACGTATATTTTGTTAAGTTGTCCTTGAACCCTCAGGCCAGTGATACAACCATTTCACATTTGGTTATTCTGAAATAGCTTGGAAGATAAAATTACATTTAAAGAGTTAGATTTCTTTAATTCGAGAAATTATGAAACATATAATACATGTATCAAGTCCTCTAATTGAACAGATATTCTCAGTTTTCCCAGATATAATTTTTAAAAAATATTTCAGAAATTGTAAAGATTTATGGGAATTTATCATGTAAAAGTTCTGAACAGTTCACTGAGTTGTAATGAGTTTTTTCCTCTAGATTTTAAATTTGTTTAGTCTTATAAATCCCATAAATTTGTTGAAAGTGGTTAAAATCCTTCTGTAAATCTCTTGAGATCTCTAGTTGGTCTGCTGTTTAAACAGATGTTTTTTTCTCAATTTTTACCGCTACTGTGATTTGACCCAAGAGTTGCTGGAAAAATATCCCATTGAATCTATTTCCTACCCAGTGGCTCATTTCAAATCAAGATAATGTATCTACAGTGTTATTGATATGATTTTTTTCAACTTCTTATTAAATGTTACTTTAAGATTAAGGTTATAATTTAAAAGATGTTTAAAAGATGATTGAGTTAGGTTTAAAACCATTGGAATGTTCAAGAAAAAGCTTTCGAGCACTTCATAAAATGAACCTGAAAACTGCGAAAGCAATATGTTCAAAAGTGGTGCTGAAAAATTCCAAAAATGTCCATAGATGGTTAAACCTGTATTCAGTGTTCCCATGCAGTTTGTAAAGCCAGGAAAAGTTTGAAAGTCTGGAAAGTCATTGATTTTCACAAATTTGTTTTGTTCAAACCATAACCCTTTCCTCTATATAAATGCCTTTATGACATGGGCCAACAGTGTAGATCCAGATCAGCTGTCACATCTATGCCATCTGATGAGGATCTACACTGTAAGCTTAGATCTATTATGATATTTCTGTCAAAGACATGAACAGTGCAGATCTAGATCAGAAAGCACTGATCAAGCAAGAAGAAAGGATTGTTGCTTTATAAAGGCACGAAAACAAAACTTATTCCCACATCTCCAAATAAAAAAACTTTAAAAATTACCATTCATTTTAAACTCTAACATTTCCTTCATCTCATAAACATACAATTTATAATTATAATTCTGTATACTATTATAAGGAATAGTAAAATAATTACATATGTAAAAATGTCAGTAAAATGTCAATTTCTTAATTGAAGTTAAATTTGCTATTTTTTTTGAGAAATTATGTTGGGATGTAAATATAACTGTTTTTTCTACAGTTTCTGAAATCAAGAAATTTAATTTTAAATTTCACAATTTAATATTGCTTAATGGTCTTCACGCCAGACTGTACAATAAAAAATGTTTCCTGTTTTTATTTTTATGACAGGAGGTTAAAACTTGACTGCTTTATAGACCTCTCGTTATTAGATTTTGTCTTTTGTTCTGGTCATAAAATTTGTATTCTTTTGTCTTGGCCATTAAATAAATTGAATTTTGCATGAATTCCATAAAATGCTAAGCTAGTTTGACATCCTGGCCAACATAAAAGTCATCAGGAATTCAGACGGTGAGTTCACCAGGAAAACAATGTTTGATCTTACTTTGTGAAATACAAATTCAAGTTGCCAGAGATAGGATATTTTCATATAATTCCATTAAAATGGCAGTATCTTGCCAAATTTGTGTCACAAAGTATAAACAAAAACTTCTGAAAATTTTACTTAAATGAGTCTGTAAATGTTTTTGTAGCTATGTTCATGAATTATTTGTAAAAAAAAGTCCAGAAGGGAATATATGTCTCGCTAATTCCCCCTATAATATATTAAATTGGTATTTCTTTTCCACAACTGTTATTTATTTGCTGTAGATGTTTAATATCATAATAAAAATTAAATGACTCAGTTCCGCTAGAAATGGAAATGTTGCTGCAACTGGATTAAACAGTGAGTACGGTACACTGTCAAGTCCAGTGCTCATTATCCCTTTTACTTCATATTATTATATGCGTTTTAATGCATGTGTGAACAATGTAGATGCAGATCAGCCGGCTGATCAGGATCCGCACTGGTCGCATTTTGGTTAGAAATTACCTAACAAATCAAAAAGCAAACAGTGGATCCTGATCAGATGGCACGGACGTGTTGGCTGATCTGGATCTACACTGTTCGCCCACACAATAAAGGTGTATCTATGGAGGAAAGGGTTAATGTAGCTTGCTTACCTGATGATGCCCCTTGCGTTGTTCAGCAGCAGCAGCAGCAGCAGCAGCAGCAATATTCTCACTGATTACCCGATGATAGTAGACAGTGTGACAACTTACTTCAACAAACGAGTTTTTTTTTCTGAATTTGAATTAAGCTGCTTTATATTACATGTAAAGAAGAACAAGTTTAGACGGGACTATAAAATTATTTCAAGACCACTTAAATTTCTACTGAAGTGATTTTTACACCATGAGTTTCAGCTGTTCATAGGTTCTTAGTTTGCATGCTTTCACAGAAACAAAGAAAAACAACAAAAAAACGGCCTTAAATGGAATCTTCTAAATATGTGAAATGAAAAGACGGCCAGTTGGCACCAAAACTATGTCGAAAATTACTTTAGTCTAATGTTTCATTTATCTGCAATTTCATATTTTATGTATATTCAATCAACAAATGGCAGCCTTTGACATTTTACAGCATGACACAAATTTATTGCATTACAATGACTTGGAAATGTTTGAATAATTTATAAGAAAACTCCAAAATGATAATACTGTTTTTAGAATTCACATTTGCAATATTTCTCCAGAACTGACCTCAAGACAGAGTTTAACCGGATCAATACAGTGTCCAGTTTGGAATCTAGAATAATAGCCTTGTCTCTGAAATGTAATTGAATGAAATGTACAGAATTTCTGGTTTTGCTGAGAATTCATAATACACTGACCATCATTAAAACCGGGAAGTAATTTCTTGAATATATTTACTTCAGCAGAACGTCTTGTTGTCTTGATGTCTTGTTGACGAGGTATAGTTTAGAATCCAAATCACAGAAATACATTTGTCTCCATCAGGTCTTTTTATAACACTTTACGCCATGGGATACGGCTTTTATCCCATGGGTGACCAGTGTAAATCCAGATCATCTGGCTCACCTGATCAGAATCTTCACTGTTTAAATTTACATGGTTTGATTTTAGATTCATTTCTGACCAAGAAGCAAACAGTGTAGATCCAGATCTGACAGCATATGCATTGAAGTCAGATCTAACAAAATGTAAGATTTGATGAAGGTCTGCAAAGACCCTCTATAATAAAGCAAGAGTGTTTTTTCCAACAAGTACTATTTTTATAACAGCCAATGAGATTCATTAGGCTTTTGGTAAGGATCCCAAAATGACCTGAAGATATTATTATGGTGGAAACTAATTTGATACCACATAAAATACATATATTTTCAGTAAAATATTCCATACACGGTGTGCAAGCACTTGTCACAGTTATTACAATATAACGCTTAGATAGTATAGTGGTTTTCACGAGATGAATTTGAGAAAAAAAAGGCTTATTAACTTTGTGTGAAGTGTAGATCCGGATCATATCACAAACTTACAAAAGGATCTAAACAGTTTTCTAGATGCATTAATCTTTTTTTCCATAAATACATGAGTGTGGCATGGGTGAATAGTGTAGATCCAGATCAGCTGGCACATCTGTGCCTTTATGATAAGGAACTGCACTGTTTGCTTATTGATTTATTAGGTTATTTAACCAAAAAACAGACAGTGTAGACCCTGATCAGACTGCACACATACACATGCTGACCTGGGTCTACACTAGTTGCATAAATTGTTATGGTGGGTCACAAAGTGTTCATATGATATTCAGTAAGGAACATGCACTGTTGTAGACAAGATGGTTTGCATTACAGTATCTGCACAAGAACAAAATGCTTTTTATTTAGAAATTATTCCTTGTTATTCTACGTTTTCATAAATCACACCACTTTTTCCTAAGTGCGGGACTGTGCTGTTTGTCGTGATTTGATTTTTTTATTTTTTGTCCTTGGAAATATTGTCTAGAAATGCAGACCATTTTTTATCAAAGTAAATTGTGTTGTCTCTGTCTCACTGAGAAGGGCTTCCGAGTTTGACACAAAATATACTTTACAATATGTATTACGTAATTAAATGAAGTTTACAATTCTTGAAATATGTGTTTTCTCCATAGAAGGTCAAGAAGGAGCGCATTTACAATCATTTATGATATTTAATAAGAAATTAGACAGAAACTTTCTCCCCTAGAAGGTCACGATTTAGTAACATATATTGACTATGAAAAATGAGTTCTATCATAAGGAAAAGCTAACGCTCTGGTGGTTATAATTAAGCTTTTAATGAAATTACCAAAATTAAGGATACTTTTGTTGAATTCCAGGCTGATTTGGTCTCTGTTTGAGCTAAGCAGACATTGTGAGGTGACGGGATCAGAGCAGAATTTGAACAAGGTAACGTATAGCTCCGTGTGTTTGTTGTCTTAGACACTCTGACAGTTAAGCTTGCAAATGTTTATATTTTATGGAAATATTGAAGAAAATTGTTTGATTTATGAGTTTCGGTGCAGACTGCTAGTAAACACTTGTGCCAACTTCTAATGATGATAGATACATTCAAGAATTGTAATTTTCTCCATGTTTTGCCCAAATATGGATAAAAACTTGGCAGCCTGACATTAAGATCTGTTGTATGTATACCTAGTAACAACCACAGATTTTTTAGGTTAAAATTTGTGTAAATTATTCAGATCCTCACATGCCATCCATTGACAAACTATGGGTACAAGATGATTTGTTTGATATTATGTTTAATGGTATGGTTTTGACTGATTGACGTTACTAGACCGCTGTGCCGTGTACATGTGATCTGCATTCCACATTCAACCCTTTGACCAACGAATACATCTTCTATCACATAAATGACCAGTGTAGATCCAGATCAGCTGGTAATTCTGTGACATCTGGTGTAGATCTACTCGGTGTTCGCTTCTTGTCAGAAGTAACCTTATGTAATGTGCAGGTTGATCTGGAGCTACACTGGTTACCCATGAGTGTCAGTCGGAAAGGGTTGAGGTGGTTCTGCATTTGTCTGCTTCAAGCAGATTGTTTATAGGATGTGAGGGTGCTTTGAGCGTTGGAGGAAAATAGCAAGGAGGTTCTGTTTCGTGTGCTTTACGCACAAAATTGAGAGAAGATGCGGTGGGGGAGGTCTGTGAGTGACAATCAAAAAGAGGTAAAAATGTTATAATTTTCTGCTTAAAGCAGAATGATGTAAACCTAACATCTGCTGTAATGCTTTTCGTCCAGAAAATCCAAAAAAAGAAGTGGGTCTCTTTTATTCCGTCATATATGGAAACAATTAGAAAATATTATCTTGTTAAATGTTGCGGAAGAGAACATTTTGCTGGCTTGCATCTTTTGGAAGCTTTTGCTGTAATTGAATACTATCTATCATCAAGTTACACTTAGAATGTAATTAATTCAAATCACTGGGCTTCTTCAGTCTGCAAAATTTAGGAATATGAATTGTGTGATGTTTTTTCCTGAAACCGGTATTTATTTCATAAGACTTAGAATGTCTGGGTCTGACTGGAGATGAAGCTTGACTTAGGCCAGAAAAGCTTCAAGACATGCAAATTTAATCTTACCACAATGATTTGAATTCATAAGCCCCATGGCTACGTGATGATTTTTGAAAATGGAAATTTTGTAGACTGGTAGATGATTGGATGTTTTGATTTGTGGTTGTTTAGAAATAATATGTTCGCTGTAATTGATGTTCGTATCCGAATATGACAGACTGAGCCTTTAATTTGATTGGTGTTCTTTGCTTTCTTTTCAGCAATTTAAATAAACTGCATGTCTGGTTTAGTGAAACTTGGAATGTACTTAACAGAGAAGTTGCCCGTATGGCGACTAATTTGTCTCCGATGTATAAATATTGGCACGTAGTTGTACCATCATGTCTCGACACTGTCAGCCACAGTTCAAATCCTTAGAAGATTTCATCACAAGTTAAAGAACCTCTTGATTGGCTCGAATTAAAATATCTTGGTCTGTTTCAAGGAACTGATTTGGTCATAGACTATTATTCTAGAAGATTGCTTGCATTTTCTTGATTGTTTGAGAGATTTTAGCTTACCTGAACCCAAGATCTAGGATGTGTTGTTTTTCAGTTGCATAGTAGATCATTATCAATTTGTTGTAGTTATTTGTTGTGGGGGGTTTCATTATTCCAAAGCGTTTAACTGAATAGCAGATCCTCATCAATTTGTTGTAGTTATTTGTTGTGGTATGGCATCCATGTCCCATCTGATCTGGATCTTTCTTGCATACCAGATCAGGACATACGGTGTTTTCACCCATGTAGGAAATTTCGATTCTACAACCCCCATGTAGAATGAGTCACGCGCCTTATATGACGTCGCGACGTCTTACGCATTTATGAATGAACGATGGAATGTCTCGTATATCATTCCGCTACTATAAAAAAGTAGTGCAAAGAAAAATTTACAGGAAAATACACCAAAATGCGCAAAATAAATACGGTATGCAAGAAAAAGTATCATTCACTTATGTTGGGTTAAGATCACGTGATCCATCCCTCGTGAAATATGCACTTAGGCGGTAACTCGGCAGAGTCTCGTTACCGCCCTTGTGCATATTTCACTCGGGCTGGATCATGCGATCTTTACCCAACACACGTGAATGATACTTATAATCCTGTTCACCCTTGCCATAAAGATGTATATATGGAGGAAAGGGTTAAGCTGAAGTTTTCAAAATTATCAATTATTTTAATTAAACACGTCATTTATAACCTTTAACTAAGATCATTGAGGAAAAACAGGCACAATTTAATCAAAATGACAATTAAAAATTTATTAATAATCTAAGTCTTTCTTTATAATTTTGTTGTTATTATTTAGTTTCATGGGTAATATTGTGTGTTCTACATTATGATTAGAGACCAAGAACATAAAGAATTTTACATAAAATTTATCAATTAGATAATTGAACAAAGTATCACATCATTAAAGTCAGAAGTCCCAGGTTGCAGTAAGGCAGATCTGCTGTGCTGATAAATTCTTTGACACTATGACATTTTTAATTTATTAAATTATCCCTATTATCAGTACTTTCTGACATATAAATCTTGCACTATCTTGTAAATTAAGCCGTTTTTGTTTCAATTTCAATCTGGCCATTAAAGTGACAGGATAGGATTATCTGGTTAGGTGCATCTGGACAGTGTACAGCCTCTACAATTGTCCTAGAACCTCTCATACTCAATATGTTATTTATGTTCCATCAGGCATCACCACAGATAAAAAAATTCTGTAATTTCTGTGAAATGCCATGTTGCCAAAAGCTAACCATTTCAAGGTTGATCCATTATTGTTTCGTTCAATTCTATAATGGAAAATCATACAGGAACTATAAGTTACAATTCCTGAACTCTATCCAGTTAGAATTTAACTTTACCCGCTCCTCCATATATATGCTTTTATGGCTAGGGCAAAAGTGTAGATACAGATCAGCCGGCACATCCATGCTGTCCAATCAGGATCTGAACTGTTTGCTTTTAGATTTATTGGGTTATTTTTTACTAAAAACCTAATAGTGCAGTTCCTTATCAGATGGCATGAATGTGCCGGCTGATCTGGATCTACACTGTTCGCACATGCGATAAAAGGGGTCAATATGGACGAAAGGGTTAAACCTTTACTCCACATATATGCATTTTAATGTATGTGTGACCAGTGTAGATCCAGATCAGCCAGCATTTCAAGACCATCTAATCTGGAGCTACACTGGTCAATTCTTGGTCAGAAATAACCTAAAGAATCTAAATTCCTTGCAAACTTCCCCTATGGGCTTTTCATTTTCTGAAAGGTGGAGTGCATATTATGTATATTAATTTTTTTTATTCTAATATTAGATTCTAAAGGGTACTGGAAAATAAATATGGATTAACTGATCTTTTTTCACTAAAAACTATCATGGAGGCCTTTATTAGGGGAAAGGAATTTTAAGGTATTATGACACTTGTAATTCTGTATACAACTCTCATAAGGTGGCCATACCAGGTGGTTTGTGACGTCATTTTTGGTATTTCGGCAAGCAAAAACACACGTTGATTCAAATCTTCGAAGCCAAGTAAGTATTTTATTAGTTCACAATTTTCGACGTAATTTAGCGAATTCTAAGGGGAAAGTTAAACACTACTCATGGTTGTCAATGCATTTGTGGCCTTGTGTCTATTTTTGTCTGTGATTCGGGGCAAATACATAAATTGAATGATAAAAATGTTATCAGTATTTGCCCCAAATCACAGATAAAAGTGGACACAAGGGGACAACTTTGAAATTGTAGAAATCAACATGGCAAAGTAGCTTGTGTGGCATTATTATGGCCTTAAGAAACCAGATTTTTTGTAATTTCTACTTGGTTATTAAAAGTTACTTATTTTATTGACATCCAATAAAATCAACCTAGAACAATGCTTTTTGCATGTTATTTTATCAGTAATAGATATAAATGCAATATATTGCAATTATTAAATTAAGTAAACTATCGCAATATATCACAATATCATTTTTGCTGATGATACCCATCCTTTACAATTGACCAATCAGAGCCAATGTTACAAAAAACGGCTCTCAAAGTGTACTTTTCCGGATGTACTTTTTATTTTATTTTCCTGGCAATGAAAATTCTGCATGCTTTAACATGCATATCATAAATCTTCTTTTACCTTTTATATAGGCGATAAACTTTAAAAGAACAGTAGAAGTGAAGGTAAATCAAAAATTATTAATTTCCTTAATTGATCTGAATAAAATTGATAAATATGATAATTACATGATAAATATCAGATTGATGAACTTTGAGCTTTTGAATAATCACTACTGTTTTAAATTGATCTGAAAATGGCAAAATTAATACCCAAGTAAGGGACAGTTATAATTAAGGTAAATTTGTCTGTAAAAAAGAAACTGTGGTTTTATATAAAATGTGTAATTAGGTAACTATAAGATCTGTCATGGTGTAGCTCTTTTCTTCATGGACAATGTCTTTTACCTACCAAAGATATGCAACAAATCAAAACTTTCCTGATCCTTAACTTAAATCATTTATAGAAACTCTCTCACCTCAACATGGCACCAAGGCCAGCTGTCAAGTTATTTAGCTTTAAATATTAAATATTGATCAGTTTTATTAGATCTATGGAGTATATCATTGAAAATGCCTGGTGGAAAAAAACAACAACAACTGGATTTTACATCATTACATGATAAATATCAGATAGATGAACTTTGAGCCTTTGAATAATCAGTACAGTTTTTTTCTATTACTACAAATTTCTCAAGGAAAAACAGTTTTTCCCATAAATCAAATTTCAACGATTTTGACAGGCAAACAAAGAGCATTTTTGAAGGGCAGTTACATTAAAACAATAGAAAAACCTTGACAAGATATCAGAGGCATCTTAACATGTTTTATGGTTTCAATTAGTGAAAACATTATTACAAGACTCCGAGACCCCCATATTGCTGAGAAGTTCCAGTGTTTTGGAAAAAAAAGCTAATTGTTTGGGCAGTTTTATTGACTGGACGGTATGAATCATTAAAATGGCATGGGGCATTAAATTGATTTCTAAAGCTTATGAAAAAGAATAATAATTATAATACAGTGAAACTCCTCTATTACGGACACCTAAGGGACTGAGGAAAAGTGTCCTTAATAGGGGATTGTCCTTTATTGTGGGTTAAAATCAAGAAGAAGAGAACATTTCTGTTCTTTAAAAAATTGCCCATAATACCGGGGTGCCCATAATATTGAGTGTCTGTAATGAGGGGTTTTACTGTAATTATTACTACTGTGAAATAGGGGAAAATTAGACCAAATATTGAAATAGTACACTTTTTCAACTCCAATTTAAATCTAAGATGGATGAATGTAATTTGGTAGCAGTATATCAACAAAAAGTCATTTTATAATAATGTACATATTTAAGAAAAGTTGGCTGTCCTCAGAGACAGAACAAGAAACAAAAATAATTAATTATTTCAGTTATGCATAAATTTGTTAAGATTTTCTTTTAAGTATTTTGTGTTCATTTTGTTAAATTTATTTACTGTGAAGCTTTGAGGGCCCATCCACTTTAGAACGTGTTTCCTTATACTTTAAGATAAGTAGTTGCTCATTTTTAATTGAAGAAAGAGTTTAAAATATTAGATTCACTCAAAACAAGATGAGATGTTGTTTTTTGTTTTATTTTTTCTTAGATTACATTTTAATGAAGTAAACCTGCCTAAAATATTTGAATTAAAACTCCTTTGATTTCTTTTTCTTTTTAATAAAAGTAAAGATGTAACTGTACAGTGTTTAGAGAATGAAGACAGGCTCCAAGATTATAAAACTGAGAATGGAAACCAGTCTCAAAACTCAAGCATCTGATTAGCTGAAATTGCAACAGGTTGCCATTTCAGCCAATCAGATGCTTGAGATTTGAGACTGGTTTGTAATCTCATTTATCATATTCAGCCCAGTTAGTGATGGTACTTTGAACTCAGTTCAACTTCAAGTATTAAGTGGGGGTTGAAATATTTTGTTGACTTAAATGTAATTTCTAAATTTGTGAGGTTAAAGTGAAATGGTTCTTTCTGCTACTTTGTTTCATGTCATTTAGAAACTTTTCGTGTTCACAACTTGAATTGGTCATCTTTACATCAAATGTCATGTTGACTGTCCGACTGATGACTTATTTAAAATTGCTTTGTAAAAAAATAACAATGAGTGTGCTAAAGTATTTTTATAGGTAAAACTGTCATGTTAGAATTAATGTCTGTTTAATTAGGCCGGTGAACAGCAATTAAACATTGTCCTTGTCACTGACCAGTGTCCATGTTAAGACAATTTATCATTTTTATAAATGCATTAATGCTCTGGTCAAGCTGACCCTCTGGCCATTAGGGTTTATATGCAAAACAAAATTGGTAAAAACAAAAGGACATTTAAAAATAAATTACCTAGAGGGGTAAATGTTTTGAGCATGAAAAATTTGATGAGTTTTCTGTGACAAAGAAATCTATCAAATGGACTGTTTATCATGGTTGGCTGGCTAAGGTGGGTTAAAATCACTATTATAGTGATTAACAAACTTCCATTTTTCATAGAAAAGTTGAAATCCTATCCTTGTCTGTCCTTTTATGCCATTTATGGTTAAAAAGTTCAACAGGCTGTAAGTTTTACATTCTTAGTTGATGAAACATATCAAATTACTAACAGTGTATACAAGTGAAGTAAAACAGATTACAAAATTAATATGAGCACATTTAAGATGTTGATTATAACTAGCTAAAAAGTAGGGCAATTGAAGTGATTAAGTGGGTTAAGTGATCTGTCCTGTTGGTTTAATATCAGTTGCAAGACAAATCTATAAACAACAACAACAACAACAACATCAACAAAGATCAAAATGGAGTTGCAATGAAGATAAATCATAATATATAAATTTTGCAGAGTTGTTATGATATATTGTTTGCAGTGGTGTGCCCTATGTTGGGAGGCATTTAGTTGCCATTGTTCTTATGTCCATCCATCTGTATGTCCTTAAAAATCTTGTGGCACTTACTCCTCATTTACTATCCCACTGATTTTTCCCTGACTAGCACAGATGGTCAAGCAGGACTTGTTGATGTTGTAAACCTTTTTTTTTCGGCAATTATTTCTACCAAAGTTATGGCCCTTTGTCAGTTTTAGGGCACAGTATTTTCATTTACTATCTTGCAGATATCTTTCAAACTTGCAAGATGATCAGCTGCTAGATGTGTAGATGTTTTTTACTGCAAGCATTTTACTAAAGTAATGGCTCTTTGCTAATTTCAGTAAAAATGTATGGCACTAACTTATTATAAACTATGTGATAGATTTCTTTTAAATCTTCAGATGATCAGGCAGCGTAAAGAAAAGATTTTTTTTCCTGCAACCATTTATACCAGAGCTATTGGCCTTCGCTAATTTGAGAAATAAAATTTTGTTGCACGTAATCCTTATTTACTGTCTGGCAAAATCTTTCAGAATTTTGGCATGCACAATACCAGAGTTCTGGCCCTTTGTTAATTTCAGTTATAACCATGTGGCAAAATTCATGTGACAAATGTGCAGAAGTGATGTCATTAGTGTCCTGTGGACACAGTCAAGTTTTTATTCCCATAGAAACTTTTTTTCATACACAGGCTTCAAAGAGTGTGTTTGTATAGCTCATTTTCCAGGCCTAACATTATGAAACAAAGAATTGAGACCAGTCTAAAATCTCAATCATCTGAAGTGTCTCCATTTCAGCCAATCAGATCATTGAAATGGAGACACTTCAGATAATTGAGATTTGAGCCTGGTCTCCAAGCTAATTTTTATCATCTTCAGCCCTGATTTTCATTAAAAAAAAAAAACAACTCTTAAAGGGAGGTAATAAGACTATCTGTGGAGACGAGCTGACTTTATTTTAGAACAAAGAAAATACAATATTAACACTACCAATGACTTAAAATGAAATGAAATGTTTCAAGTAACAGCAATTAGTTTAATAAATAACTTGATATCTCTTCTTTTACTATCTAATAAATAATTTCACCCCAGTCAGTAAAGAATATAATATGGTTCATTAACATCAAAGAATATACTTGTATGTTTTCATTTACAAAAAATTCACCATCCCCAGGGCAGTTTCAACAAGAAGTCACTATTTAGATTATAAAAACAATTGAAAACAAATGTAATTTTGTGTTTACTTTGTTGAATTCTTGACCCCCTCAACTAGTTAATTACTGTCATCTTCAACAATTGTTATGGATTTTACAAGTTTTTGTTTCCATAGCAACTAAATAAATTTGAGAACTATAAGCTTTATCTTTGTAGGATAATACACATTTACTTAGAAAACAATGGATTTTAGATGCTTTTGTTAAAGTGAAGCATTTGTTTGGAATTTACCTGTGGTAGGATGGCATTCTGAGCACGCTGAAGAAAAAGTGAGAATCACTTGAAAAACCTGTTTCATGTTGTTTCAGTTAAAGTAATCATGATCTTTCAGGTTTTCATCCTTGTAGAAAATTAATCTGAAAATGATTATTGCTGGAAACAAGCAAAACTATCAAGGTAACTATCATAAAGTACCTGGGGGAGAAATAAAGTTTGTCAAGGTGATAAGAAATCATGTACCCAAGATCATTAAACTGAATCTGGAGACCAGTCTCAAATCTCGTGCATCTGATTGGCTGAAATGGCAACTGAATATCCACCATCCTGTCCGCACATCTCAAGCAACCACAACCCAGCTTGCACACCCCAAAAAGTCGCAACACAATGAACAAACCTCAAGCACCCACACCCAAGCATACACACCTAAATCACCCACAACCCAGTGTTCAAACCTCAAGCACCCACAACTCAGTGTTCACACCTCAAGCACCCAGAACCAAGCGTACACACCTCAAGCACCCACAACCTAGCATACTCACCTCAAGCATCCACCACCCAGTGTTCACACCTCAAGCACCCAGAACCCAGTGTACACACCTCAAGCACCCAAAACCCAGTGTTCACACCTTAAGCACCCAGAACACAGCGTACACACCTCAAGCACCCACAACATAGTGTTCACACCTCAAGCACCCACAACCCAGTGTTCACACCTCAAGCACCCACAACCCAGTGTTCACACCTTAAACACCCACAACATAGCCTATCTCACAGTGTCCACAACCCAGCTTTCCCGCACCACAAGCACCCACAACTCAACATACACAACCCAGGCACCCACAACAAAGCATACCTGCACCACCCACCCACAACTCAGCGTACACGCCCCAAGCACCCGCAACCCAGACAACAATTACCATCATCATCATTATATGGTCACCAATATCATAATCATCATTGTGCTAGCTCATACTATTTTGCTTACTGTGTACGGTAGATAAAGAAGGCAGGTCCACAAAACGTAATAACAGCTTACAGATCTCGAACAGTTGAAGAACAGTTTAATGTTCATACAGATATATCGAAACGTTTAATGTTCATACAGAAATATTGAAATGTAGGACTTTTTTCTCAAAATCATTTCCATACTATGCAGTAGTCAGTAACATCAGATTGTGAACACTTGGCAACATTTGAAAAATAGGGTCCAGGATCATAAAACTAAGATTAGAGACCAGTTTTAAATCTCAAGCATCAGATGCTTGAGTTTTGAGACTGGTCTCCAGATTTAGTTTTTTTTATCTTTTTGGGCACAGGATTGTTTTCTTCAAAATTCTTGTTAAATCACAAATAGGAGTTTCAAATATATTATACATTCATAATACCAGACTTGTTTGACTCCAGTGTATATTATGAATAATTACAGAACAAATTTGATAAAAATTCTCTGCGCTTAAAGGACTCCTTCGAATTGCTTTGGCATTTTCAGTGGCATTTCAATTTGATGATGGAATTTTTGCTACTACATTTATTAATGTTATATTAAAATTTGGCGTTTGATGTTTGGTTTTAGCCCAGGGTGAGGAATGGAATATTTAATGAAGAACGCTGTCAAAACAGTTCTATACATTTTGATGTTTAATTCAGAAATTCTTAATATTTGAATCTGGTCCAAGTCTTAATACAAAGAAAAATGGCAAAGTGCTTTTGTCTTTGTGAGTTAACTTTAGTGCAGCTATTAGTTTTCATAGAAGTTCCTTGCCTGTATATATCAATGATTTGTTTAAAATTGTTGAGGGATTTCTGATCCTTTGTTAGGTATGGGCTTGTCTCGAGAATCACATGGTCCTGACTTGGTTGTTTCCATATTCACAAGGGCTTTGTTTTAAGTTTTAATTATTTTGATAGGGTCCACAAAGGCTTATTTTTAAAGGTTTAATTATTTTGTAAGTGTTCACATAGGCTTGTTTCTTAAGGTTAAATTATGTTCTTAGTGTCCACATAGGCATGTTTCTTAAGGTTTAATTATGTTCTTGGTGTCCACATAGGTTTGTTTCAAAAGGTTTAATTATGTTCTTAGTGTCCACATAGGCATGTTTCTTAAGGTTAAATTACGTTCTTAGTGTCCACATAGGCTTGTTTCTTAAGGTTTAATTATGTTCTTTGTGTCCCCATAGGTTTTTTCTAAAGGTATAATTATGTTTTTAATGTCCACATAGCCATGTTTCTTAAGGTTTAATTATTTTCTTAGTGTCCACAAAGGCTTGTTTCTTAAGGTTTAATTATGTTCTTAGTGTCCACATAGGCTTGTTTCAAAAGGTATAATTATGTTCTTAGTGTCCATGTAGGCTTGTTTCAAAAGGTTTATTTATGTTCTTAGTGTCCACATAGGCTTGTTTCAAAAGGTTTAATTATGTTCTTAATGTCCACAAAGGCTTGTTTCAAAAGGTTTAATTATGTTCTTAGTGTCCACATAGGCATGTTTTTAAAGGTTTAATTATGTTCTTAGTGTCCACATAGGCATGTTTCTTAAGGTTTAATTATGTTCTCAGTGTCCACATAGGCTTGTTTCAAAAGGTTTAATTATGTTCTTAGTGTCAACATAGGCATTTTTCTTAAGGTTAAATTATGTTCTTAGTGTCCACATAGGCATGTTTCTTAAGGTTTAATTATGTTGTTAATGTCCACATAGGCTTGTTTCTTAAGGTTTAATTATGTTCTTAGTGTCCACATAGGCTTGTTTCTTATGGTTTAATTATGGTCTTAGTGTCCACATAGGTTTGTTTCAAAAGGTTTAATTATGTTCTTAATGTCCACATAGGCTTGTTTCTTAAGGTTTAATTATGGTCTTAGTGTCCACATAGGGTTGTTTCTTAAGGTTTAATTATGTTCTTAGTGTCCACATAGGCTTGTTTCTTAAGGTTTAATTATGTTCTTAGTGTCCATGTAGGCTTGTTTCAAAAGGTTTATTTATGTTCTTAGTGTCCACATAGGCTTGTTTCAAAAGGTTAAATTATGTTCTTAGTGTTGACATTGGCTTGTTTTAAAAGAAGGATTATTGTGTTTTTGTTCAATTGGGATGTTTTTCTAAAGGTTTAATTTTTTTGTTAGTGTTTACATGGGCTTGTTACAATATCTTAAGCTTAATATATATTGTTAGAGTTTATACAATCTTGCTTCAACTTGAGTTGTTAGTATTAGGCTTTATGGACATTTTAAGCCTTTATGAAGTGGGAGAAGTATATATTCAAAGAGTATAGAGTTGCCTTGTCCATCTACATGTGCATCCATACATCTTTGTCCTCCAAAATCTTGTGGCACTATCTTCTCTTTAACTGTGGGGTGATTCTTTTAAACTTCTGCAGATGATGTAAAGATGAGTATAAAGAAAAGAAAGACTAAGGAATTTTTCCTATATCAGAGTTATGGCCCTTTGCTTATTTTAGTAATAAAGTTAAGAGACACAAACTACTCATTTTCTGCCTCAACTTCTGCTGTTCCTAATGTTTGGCTGTGTTATTGATGTGTGGTTTGATTGTTGGCATGCGCAAATGTTCCTTTTTATTTCTCCACCCACAGAAACAGTTAAGGAGACTACAAATTTTACCATCGCCCATTGTTGTCTGTCTGTTTCAGTGTTAAGCAATACATCTTAAAAGTCATTTGTATAAATACAGCTAAGTTTTTATTTAAAAAAGTGTTTGTATAATGTCTGAGATTCTTAATAGATATATCTCATCATGTCAATATTTGTAATTAAAAAGTATAACATACATTTAGTCTGTACATGGATGACATTAAATGGAAATGGTGAAATTAATGATATCAATCAATTTAATTCAATATCACAAACGTTAATTAAAAAGTCCAACAATACATGTTGTATTCATTTAGTTATGTTAAAAATCTTATGTCTAGCACAAATTTGTTGCGGTTTCCATTTTTAGTTGTGTATCTATGGTGTTTTTACAGTTTGAATCAAAAAGCACATGCAGACCTTAATATATCACATTTTTAATCACAGTTATCATTGATGTGAAAAAATTGTTTTCTTGCAATAAGTTCTCAGTCCACTTTAGACATATACAATGCTATAACAAAAATGGCATATGTAATAAATATACAACAGATGATGACAGGTCGTTGTGCCTATGATTTTAATAGAACTCGGTGAGGAAAAATAATTTAAATATTGGAAAATATTGTCCAAATGTTACGCATTGAGCCATGAATGTACTTTTATTATATGCCCGTTTGAAAAACGGGACGTATTATAGGAACACCTGCGGCGGGCGGGCGGGCGGGTGGGCGGCGTCCACAGGGTTTCCGCTCTCTAAGTCAAAGAGTTTTCATCCGGTCTTTATCAAACTTGGTGAATATGTTGGTGGGCATAATATCTCGACCAAGTTCTATAACCAGCCAAATCCCCCCAGGCACTCCTGAATTATGGCCCTTCAATTGTCCAAAATTACTGTTTCCGCTCTATACGAGGGGTGATCCAAAATAACGTAGACTTTTGTTATAGTTTTTATATTATTCAAGATATCACAAATAAAATTACACATGCTTTAATCGGAATATGTCCAGCATATTTTTACAAAATATCAGCAAAATAAAACATCAAATGAAAAAACTATGAACAATTAAAATCATACACTAACAGCTATCCGGCGCACGTCAATTAGATCTAATAACGTCAACGACGTTAATTCATGGGCGCAGCGTTAGCGAAGCGGCGTATGTTCTAAGTTTCTTTCAATAGACAGCGTCGCCGGAGTGCGATGCCGGGGAACCCATCGATCGAACATAGTAGTGTATCATCGCTGGTCAAAGTCTCGCAAGTGGTTATGAGGCGATCAAAAAAGTAATCCTCTTCTCGCTCGTACCGCCGAAGAAACGACCGGGAATGCAATACCCACAGTATCGCAGTTCTTCAGCAACTGGCGTGTAACTTTTTAAATAACTCATTCAAATTGTATTTGTTAATATATAACAAGTCTTTGCATTGTGGGCACAGTGTGTGTAGCTGTTTATTCAAGTTTAATTTAAATTATAAATAACTTTTTTATTCTTATTTGATAATTTATGACTTCGTTATGATCCAAATACCAAACAAAAATATTTTTGAAAAACATATTTGTAGATTAATTATTAACACACCTTTAAAATGTCATTTCTTCGGCAATATCTGTTGCACGGTACCTCGTCCAGTCAAGAATAGGTCGAAACGCGCCACAAAAGTTAGTCATTAGTCCCCATCAATTGCCTCTCGGCTTGACGTCACTGCCGTAACGCCAACTTTTTTTCTTTTTTCCTTACCTTTGGCCTATTAAATGGCTCTTCAGACCGTATAAAAAAACTGGTACCACTTTAAAACTACAGCTTGGCTTACGGAAGTTATCATTTGCGTCTGCTAGATTATTATAGCTTTTCATGAGGTAATTATCAAAGACCATGACAGAATTTTATAATAGAGCGTATTTCCGGGCGATCTGACGGCGACATTTCTGACGTTTTAACGTTGGTGATAGCTCTCTTAAATATTGACTGTTTTTAAAATGCATAGTCAGAATGACTTAAAATTTCGGCATGACATCATTTTTATACCGTGCTTAGACGTTGCGAAGTTTGGCTCTTTTTCCACTAGTAGTTTTGTTTTTATTTTAAGGTATATGCTTTATAAAGTACAATGGCAACGGCGTGCGCCGCCTAAGTGTTACCATGGTTAATCAAATAAGCGACGTGCTTTTGAAATCGATTAAATATATAAATATTATAGCTCAGTTTGTTACGTTTGTGTTCTGATTTAATTTAGTATATAACTTATTGCGAACGTGTTTCAAATTATTTAGATGCAATGACAAAAGTCTACGTTATTTTGGATCATCCCTCGTAAGTCAAAGAGTTTTCATCCGGTCTTTATCAAACTTGGTGAATATGTTGGTGGGCATAATATCTCGACCAAGTTCTATAACCAGCCAAATCCCCCAGGCACTCCTGAATTATGGCCCTTGAATTGTCCAAAATTTGGGTTTCCGCTCTCTAAGTCAAAGAGTTTTCATTCGGTCTTTATCAAACTTGGTGAATATGTTGGTGGGCATAATATCTCGACCAAGGACTATAACCAGCCAAATCCCCCCAGGCACTCCTGAATTATGGCCCTTCAATTGTCCAAAATTACTGTTTCCGCTCTCTAAGTCAAAGAGTTTTCATCCGGTCTTTATCAAACTTGGTGAATATGTTGGTGGGCATAATATCTCGACCAAGTTTTATAACCAGCCAAATCCCCCCAGGCACTCCTGAATTATGGCCCTTGAATTGTCCAAAATTTGGGTTTCCGCTCTCTAAGTCAAAGAGTTTTTGTCCTGTCTTTATCAAACTTGGTGAATATGTTGGTGGGCATAATATCTGGACCAAGTTCTATTACCAGCCAAATCCCCCCAGGCACTCCTGAATTATGGCCCTTGAATTGTCCAAAATTTGGGTTTCCGCTCTCTAAGTCAAAGAGTTTTTGTCCTGTCTTTATCAAACTTGGTGAATATGTTGGTGGGCATAATATCTGGACCAAGTTCTATAACCAGCCAAATCCCCCCATGCACTCCTGAATTATGGCCCTTCAATTGTCCAAAATTACTGTTTCCGCTCTCTTAGTCAGAGTTTTCATCCGGTCTGTATCAAACTTGGTGAATATGTTGGTGGGCATAATATCTCAACCAAGTTCTATAACCAGCCAAATCCCCCCAGGCACTCCTGAATTATGGCCCTTGAATTGTCTAAAATTACTGTTTCCGCTCTCTAAGTCAAAGAGTTTTCATTCGGTCTTTATCAAACTTGGTGAATATGTTGGTGGGCATAATATCTCGACTAAGTTCTATAACCTGCCAAATCCCCCCAGGCACTCCTGAATTATGGCCCTGGAATTGTCCAAAAACTGAATTAGCGGTATCTGCTCTCCAAGTCGAATAATTTTCATCGGATCGTTACGCAACTTTGATGATCAGCATTTTGACGGGCGTATTTTGTGTCAGTTTGGCACTCTTGTATTTATAGATAATTTGATTAATCTACATTGTGGAAATTTATCTTTTGCAAATATAGCTTATAATTGGTAAAGTTACTCCAGAAATCAACAAACGTTACCTTTTCAGGAATGTAACATTGGACTTTTCTGAAAGGTTAAAGGTCACATGTCCAAATCAGAATATTTAGTTTTCACAATGATATATATAATTTATATATAATTTTCATTTATAGAAAATGGAATATCCAAAAAAATCTATCAATAAATGACTTGCATAGTTGATAGGCTCTCTTCTGTGAACTGGTAAGTGAAGACCTGAGAGACAATATTAGTTGGGTTTCCATGTTTTTTGCACAGAAATATTATAAGAGGGACGTTGAAAAATATCTTGTGACCTTTGTTTATTTTATTCAAGCATTATGCATGAAATAACATTTTAATTTATAAAATGAATTTCAGTAAAAATATATTTCATTTGCTAAGGTACTTAAATTTCTAAACGATACTTCACAAATATTTTTTTTCTTCAAAACAAGTATTTCTTAACTGCTTTCTTGAAAAACCCCTGATTTCTCTTGGAGTAATAGTAACACTTTTAGTATTGCGCATGACCCACAATTCGTGCAGAATATTGTTCAATTTTGCAAACACTTTGATAGCAAATTATGAGAATCAGTAACCAGGAGTATGTCTGTTTTTCTCAGGCAACTTAGGGAACCTTTTTATATCATTTATTATTTTTAGATTCCTCATCCCAGCCCTAGCACAGCAACTTGTTACATCACTGCGGAAGTGGTTGAGAGAGTGGATTATTGCAGCAATTATAGATTTAGGAGGTGTTTTACCCTCCCTGAACACCATGCAAGCAGCAGGTTTCAGTGTGTTTACATCATGTAACAGCACTCCATGATATAACCTCTAAGGATTAATTACAATAAATCTTTGAAAATTACACAACTGTATAAGTTGCTTCACAATTACAAGGTGTAACTAATTGAAAATAAAAGTCTCAAATTTTCTTCAGAGAGTTGCTAAACCTTTTCCCTTTTGTCTGAAAATATGACTTCTGTTTTATTCATTTAGTTTATCTTCCTCATTTTATTTTTAATCAGATTTTCTTTAGCATGCAAGCAGTTGTAGACAGAAAAGAAATGAATCAAATGAAAACTATTGAAGTTGAATTTCATGCAGTGCTAATGGTGATTTTTTACAGGCAGAACACAATACACACATACTTGTCATGCAGTTGTAGATCCAGATCAGCAAAATGGTCAAGATATTTAAACCTGGTTTTTCATGGTCAAAATTTATTCACTTACAATTTGTTTTATTATTTTTATATTCACAATAATGGGGTTAAGTCTTGACTCTTAGCTGATTGGTTCAAATTAAATTTAGTCTCCAAACACATTTTTCAAAAGCGTCAGGGTCCAAGACTTATATTGAAGACAAGTCTCAAATCTCAAGCATCTGATTGGCTGAAATCACAACCAGTCACCATTTCAGCCAATCAGATGCTTGAGATTTCAGACTGGTCTCCTGATTTAGTTTTATGATCTTGGGCCCTGATGTTTTGCATTCAACCTATTAGTCTTCCCTTCCACGGAACAGTGAGACAATCTTGTGTCAGAAGAAATTGCAGACTTTTGCCAACATCTTTTGGTTAATGGTTAAAATGTTCTCCTATTTGATTATTTTAGTTCAGCTTCTCAGCGGAATAAACTTCTGTGATTATGAGATGATACATTTCAATTAAAGGAGTAAACAATGATTAGATATAAAATTATGCTTTTAATATGAAAATTTTGCTTAAGTCTTTTGATGTTGAAATAATTTGATATGAAAATGCTTTTTATATGACTTATAATAACATATTTTTCTGTGTTTTAATAGAAAGAGTTTCTTAGAAAAAAAGCGAAAATATAAATGTTCTTCCATTAGTTGTCTATAATTGAGGAAATGTTGGCATCTACATAAAGCTTAGATTTTAGTTTCAATGCTTAGATATTTGTAAATGCAAAAACAACCATTTGAAGATTTGTATGTCTTTAATTAAGCAATTAACTTTCAAAAGAAATGATTTAGGGGTGGAGATATTTTCTAAATTATGGTTGGTAAAGCTTCTTTGGTTTAGAATATCACGGCTCTTTACCCGATTGTAAGCACTGTAAATGAGTTTTCATGGCAGAAGCATGTCTTTAATACCTCATTTAAATGATTCATTTGTAAAAAAGATTAATGCAAGTAGTGAAAGAACTTTACTGGATTTAATATTTTGTACCTTTGTAAGACGCCCCTAAGAGAATTATGATTCCTATCAAAATCTCTAAAAAGTTTGATGCTGTTTATTTGAAATGCACCTTTGAAAATAATTACAAAAACATGTGTTGAGCAAAGTTTGAATTTTTCGGTGTTATTGTGTGTGTGGCCATAAATATATTGTCTTCTTTGTAGTGATGATAAAAGAAATGTTTCCCAGGTTCCGGAGAAGATTTTTTACTGCAGCCATTTTGCATCTCCTGAACAAAACATGAATTAAAATAAAAAGGTTCTATCTGCTTTAAAAAAAATAAAGTTTAGAATGTTTTGCTCTAACCCCATGAATAAAACTTTTTTTTACCAAATTAAGTATTTGCTATCAGCTCTTTTATTTGATATCGTTTAGAACCTAAGAGCTATTACCTCATTAATATTACTTTTTTTACCAAATTTAGTATAATGCTTGCTGAATTAATTAATTAATGTATATGAACTGACCTTTTGAAAATCAAGTAAAGAAATTTATATGGTGTGGAACTAGATCAGCCAGTTTTTCTGATCTTGGTGAACACAATTTGCAAATTTGGCTTACTGCATTACCAGTCTCAAGCATCTGATTGGCTGAAATGGCCAGTAGTCAATCCTTGGTTATGGTCATTCAGTTAATCAGCGTTTGTACAGGGTTTGTTGGTCAGTGCACAGCACACTTCAGTTATCTATTGATGGTCATGGTTGTTCTGTTATCCAAACTTTACCTACTCTCACCAAAATTGGTAGGGACTTTGTTCTGGTGCAGAAAGGTCATGTTCATCAGTTAATGTACTTGATGACCCCTTGGCATTTTATAAAAGAAATATTGAAATTCCATGACATTTGTATTTATTTTGAGGACCAAAACTGTTGAAGAAAACTAAAATGTGTGTTAGCAACTTGCAGTTTTTGTTTTACACAAACTTCTGTTTGATGTCATTAATTCATGTCTTACATTCCTATAATCATTAGACATGGCACCAATTTTTGACATTCACAATTTCTATCACTGCAATTAGCATGCCTCCTGCACTAAATAGCATTTGGTTAATATTAGGACTACATAACTAAATGTGTTTGAACTCTTCAAAATTATTACAATCTTGAAGTAAATTTATGTTCCTGAATTGCTTTGGCATATTTTATTTGAGCACATATGACATCCATTATTATTTTGTTAACAAAGCTTTAGAAGTTCGGAACATAAAACTTGTAGAAATCTTGAAAATATGACTTGTCTTCAAGAAGAAATGCCGATCTTCTTCGTTGTATTCTATTATGTTTTATGACATTTTTACTGGAAAATTTGTAATGTGATTTAGTACCCAGCCTTCCAGTAAATGATTTTCAAAATTGCCCTGACACTTAGTACGTCTTGTCTTGAATAATTCAACAAAGAACTATGGTTGAAAGTCCTTACTTTAGTTCAGCTGTAAAATTCATATAAACCCTTTCCTCCATACAAATGCCTTTATAGCATGGACAAACAGTGTTGATCCAGATCAGTTGGCACATCCATGCCATCTGATCAGGATCTTCAGTGTTCACCTTTTGATTTATTACGTTATTTCAGTCCAGAAACTGAACAGTGCAGATCCTGATCAGATGGCACAGATGTGTTGGCTGATCTGGAACTAACTGTTCACACATGCAATAAAATGCTCATAAATGGAGTAAAGGGTTAAATGCGCTGTTCTAAATTAAAAATGCGTATATATGGAGGAAAGGTTTAATGCAGTGATAATATGTTAAGAACTAACATTTATCTTTAAATAACCCTTCACTTAATTTACACACCTTTTTTACATGAGTGATGTGCTTGCTGATCTGGATCTACACTGTTTGCCCAACATGATAAAAATGCAGCTATGAAGTAATTGGTTAAAGTATTGTACTTGTGTCTAAAATTAAAGAGCCTGCCCAACCCTCCATGTGGTAAATTTGTTAGGATCAAATAGATATATATGTGCAAAGTATTATACATGATTAATTGATCAAATCAAAGTAGTGATAGTTTCAAGACACAATATACGATCATGAAATAAGTTTTGTTGGCCCAAACTTAAAAAATATACTTAATTTTAGTCCATGATTGTAAGAAAACAAAAATCTACAAACTTAGAAGTTGTTTTAGGGTAATTTCTATTTTTGGCATTTGAAGAACAGAAGTTGAGTTTTTGTTGTTTCGCGGCACCTGTCCAGTTTCTGAAGTATTTGTGAATTTTACAATGGACTTGCATTGAATTTTAGCATTGTCCAAAAGGATGTTCTACAACAGTGTTTAAATTATCTGTACATTAACAATGAGACTGCGCCTGACATGTGAGGTCATATTGCACAATAATTGTCAATAATCACCATATTTAATGACCACTGGACATTGAAAAAGTGCATATTTTATTTCTCACATCTGGTCAGAGAAAGACTTCATTATGGGAACTTGCATTATAAATGAGGCAATAATTTGTCATCCTGTTTTGAAAAATTGAATTATAAACACATGAATGTATTTTGCTTCATGGTTGCTGTAAATAATTGGGAAGATTGATCCACAAATTTAAAACTGGGGCCTTGAAGATCATAAAACATAGATTGCAGACCAGTCTCAAATCTCAACCATCTGATTGGCTGAAAGGCGACCAGTCACTATTTCAGCCAATCAGAGGCTTGAAATTTGACTGGTTTGCAGATTAAGTTTTATGATCTTGGGCACTCTGAGGGATCAGGTATAGTACCAGAGGCAGAGGATAAAAATTTAATCTTAGACAAAATTTAATATCTGAATTACTCTGGACATTATAAAAAAACAACAGATTATAAACTATAAAAAATGTAGCAAATGTACTATTTAATGAAAACTTGATGTTTTCAGATTATTTTATGTTACATTAATGACCACAGCAAATACTGGGACTATCACATTTGATACGAGATGAATATCCCTTTATTCCTTAGATACACCTTAATTGCATGGGAAAACAGTGTAGATCCAGATCAGTTGGCACATCCGTGCCATCTGATCAGAATCTACACTCTGTTCACCTTTTGATTCATAAGGTTTGTTTTTTTGGTATTTTTTCTGTCTGTTACGAACAGTGTAACTAATGATCAGATGGCATGGATGTGCTGGCTGATCTGGATCTACACTGGTCCCACACACATAAAAACGTGTATGGAAATTGATAACAGTAAGAGAAAGGGAACTGACTCTGAATTTCAAAATACAGGTAGAGATGATTCTATAACAGATTTCATCTGAAAATGTTTGAAATGCAAAACAAAGGAAAGTATGATTTTAATGAGGATTTTTCCAGAGGTTTTGTTTTTGTTCAGTGATATGGTACAGATGTGAGGATAGATAAGGCATACCATTGGAAAGAAATTCTTATCTATAATACTGGAGGTTTGAAACTGAATTTAATGTCAAAATCCATTGTTATCTTTGTCCATGACTTTGACTCATGGCTAGAATTAATAAAATTCACCATGGAAACCAGAATTCTTCGAAGATAAGTTATTTTGGCAAATGAATTAACCAAGTCCCATTAAGATAAATCAAGGCTGCCTGTTGCCTTAATTTAAATTGGACTGGCAAAGCAATTGACTTTTTAGGAATAATCTGTAATTATTATATGAGATTCTGACATGAAAAAAAAATCCCTAAAAACAATTTGTGCTAATCTTATTTGATATATCTTGTTGTGTTTTAAATATCTTTTTCTAGTGATGGCCAATCCACTGGTTTTCCTTAAAAAAAAGCTTTATTGTCTTTACCTAATAAAATAAAAATGTGCATTGTGGGAATATGTGTTGTACCAAGTAGTCAAAGACATCAGTAGCCAGATAGACCAGCTATTGCCCTTGTTTAGAAATTACAGTTTTAAAACAATTTTCCACACTTTCTTCTTTGAATTGGAAAATCAGATGTACGAATTAAATTATTTACTGTTATTGGCATGCATTTGTCAGCATGCTGTTAGAATTAGTTTTTTTGTGCCGTTTTGTGCAGTTGTTGCAGTCAATTTACATAATAACATGTCACTTACGCCGCAGATGTGTGTGCTCGCGTCATGAAAATTGGTACTTAATGGCAAGCAGAGATTCGGTGGAAAAGACAAAAACGTGAATATCTCTTTAGTAACAATTTCTGTAAAATAAAGAGAAAATCAAGAAATTACTTAGATCTTAATTATTATCTTGAAATGTAATAGAGTGAATCCTGCCAGATTGTTTGATTAGGCAAAGTATCATGTGATTGTATGGGAATTCCACATTATTCTGTATAATTCGCTTCAGCAATATAGGGATTAATTTTTTGGTGAAAAACCTTTATTGGGGCTATTTGTAGTTTTTTTATGACTAGAAATATCTGATACTGGAGACAAGTTGTGATTGGGTCAGTTTGGAAAAGGAACTCTTAGAATTCTGTCCACTGTGGGGCTTTTTTGGATTGTATGACTGCGGTCTTGCTAAGCTGTAGTGTGTTGAGTGCAAGAAAATAATAACTTGTTGGTCCATTTAAAAAAATACAAATAAACTTTAAATTTTTATTGACCTTTGCCTTCAGCTAGAGCCAATTTTGTGTTAACCCTTTTCTACATGGGATATGGTTAATTAAAAGGCTAAAGTAAAGGGTTATTTAAAAAAAATATTTCTTGAATCTTACATTTCATCTACTGAACTTAGAACTTTTTATAGGACTAATAAATATCAAAAATATAATTAAACAAAAAGTCTAAATAGGGTGATAAAAAAGTTTGTTTTTTTTCATTTTCTTAAAAAGAAAATTTCTTGAAACCTGCATTTTTTCTATTGTGAAAACAGTGCTCATGTTTTTTTTCAGGTGTTGTTAATACCATGTAACATTTAATGGTATCGTTATCAGGAGATGATTTACTGAGTGAGGCATCACCTTGCCTCGAGTGGAGAGGCTGCACACTAACTGTACAATGATCCCCGCCATATAACCGCAGGTTGCTAATTGTATCAGATGAAAATACAATTACATCTCCCCAGGACTCCCTGGTAAAACATGGTATCAGTCGTCTCTGCCGTACCCCTGCCAATCATAGTGTGATCTCTCCATGGATTTAAATTTCTTAACTGCCACTTGCAGACTTAGTGCTTTAAACAGTAGTAGAAACATCAGAATTAATGATTCTTGGAAACTTTTATGATCATGTCCATGCCATATATAAATTTCTGTTGGAGTTTAAATTTCTCAACTGCCATTCACAGACCTCCTGCGTAAAATAATGTTCAAACCATCACAATTAACAATCCCAGAAAACTTTTTATCATCATATATTGATAAAACTGTTGTAACCAAAAATAAATCTGTTTATTTTTGAGTTTCTGCAATGCCTCCTGCAGACATTGTGCTTAAAACAATCGAGGAAACATCAAAATTAACTATTTCAGGAAATTATTTTCTAAGGTTGTCATAACCATATATATGCAGTATTAAAACTTCTGTCCATAAAATGTATAAAAAAAAATTTTCAATCTTTATCGGAGGTAAGTTTCCGAACTGGTTCCGAAAGTGCTATTTGTGAACATACAGAAAGTGTTAGATGCAAGACAAAAAATAAAACACCTTTTATCTCTACTCAATATATGTGCATTTTAATGCTTGTGCGAAAAGTGTAGATCTAGATCAGCCAGTACATCTATGCCTTCTGATCCGAATCAGCACTGTTCGCTTTTTGGTCAGAAATAACCTAATAAAACAAAAAAAAACAACAACAAATACAAACAAACAGTGAAGATCCTTATCAGATGGCATGGATTAGTTTGTATTACTTGACTGCAGACTTTTTAGCAGATTTCACCAAACTTCAGGCAATTGGTTTTTTTTTTTAAACAGCTATAATCCGGGGTCACAAATCAGAGCTACAAGGCCAGATTTGATTGAATGCAGCCTAATTTTTAAACCAGATCATCACCAAACATTTAGACAATGTTGAACATTTTGACTAATTAACAAATAACACAAAATCAGCAAAAACTCCAAAGATTAAAAAAAACAACAACAAAACAAAATCAACAAAAAAAAACACACAATTTAAACAGATAAAGTTACGGAGTTCATATTTTTATTAAAAAAAAGTTGTAAAGAATCAACTTGATTTTTTTCCAGTTACACTAAGCATCCTGGGCCTCTTGAGGTTCAGGCCCTCAAGGGCCCCTCCAGTATCATCCTGGGCCTCTAGGTTCAGGCGCTTGGAGGCTTCTTTTTTTTCCTTTAATGTTCTGTGCTTGAAATTTCATGTTCCTCATTGCATTGAAAGAATAAAAGCACACATATATTACTGCAAAAATATTTGTTGTGGTATTTTTCTGTCTCAATTTGAAAATTGGTAGCATTCTTTAGATAATGCAGACTCTGACATTTTGTAGAATGAAAGCGTTTTGAATTGCTTGTAAATATAGAAAAATATGTGAATAATTTGAAACTTCAGAAACTTTTTAATGTAAAGACATGAAGGCTACAAAATGTTGTTAATCATTATGACTGTTTCTAAATATTTAGGAATTTGGAAATTTGACTGTTCATTTTATGAAAAGCTCGGAAATGTTCTTGAGGGTTTCAGTTAAACTCGCAACTCCTGGCAATTAACCCTTTCCTCCATAGATACACCTTTATTGCATCGGTGAACAGTTTAGATCCAGATCAGCCAGAACATCAGTGCCATCTGATCAGGATCTAAACTGTTCGCTTTTTGATTGGTAAGGTTATTTCTGACCAAAATGTGACCAGTGCAGATCATGATAAGACGGCATGGATGCCAGCTGATCTGGATCTACACTGGTCGCACATGCGTAAAAATGCGTATACATTGAGGAAACTCCTTACTCCATGAGATATTGGTGTTTTCCCATTACTCCATGGGATATTGCTGTTAGCCTATGGGCAAACAGTGTTGATTCAGATCAGATGGCACACCCAAGCCATCTGATCAGGATCTTAACTGTTCACTTTTGATTCATGATGTTATTTCTGTCCAAAAAGCAGATCAGATCCCAGATGTGCCGGCAGATCAGGATCAACATCTTTAACTTCTTGGTCAGATTTAACATGAATCAAAAGTCAAAATCAAATAGCACAAATCCCATGGAGTAAGGCAATAATTTGTTAATAAAACATCTAAATATTTGATTGTTTATGTGAATAATTTTGTATTAATGCTGTGTGTTCTGGAACCAATAAAAGGAGTTATGTTTATCTAATAAAAGCTGTTAATGAACAGTTCACAAGATTTTTTTTAACCTGTACCTTATTTGCACTTTCTGGGTCAAGATTTAAAGCAGTAAAATGTTTTAAAAAGTTCTGATTTAAGGTGGTAAAATATGGTGAAAAAGTCTATTCAAAAAGCTTGTTTTCCTCTGTGTGAACTATTTTAACCTTTTACTCCATAGATACACCTTTATTGCATGGGCTGACAGATCCAGATACAAAGATACAGCCAGCACAGCTACAATGTTTGTTTTTAGATTCATCAGGGTTTTCTAACCAAGATGCAACCAGTGCTGATCTAGATCAAAAGCATGTTGGGGCTGATCTGGGTCTACACTGGTGACACATGCAATAACGGTGTATTCACTGTAAGAAAAAAAGGAATTTTTGAATAGACTATTTCACCATACTGGTGATGTTTAACTCTTTACTCCATATATACTTTGTAGCTCCACTATTTGAAGAATAAGGGAGCTATCCTACTCGCCCCGGCGTCGGCGTCCGTTAAACAAAATATGCACTTTGGTCCATAACTTGAAAACTACTTATGATACCAACTTGAAACTTGGAATATTTATTCACCATCAAATTCTAACAAGACCCATCACTCTGCTGTTAATATATTTCACGTTATGCCCCTTTTTTCTTATATTTTGTGTTAAGCAAAATATGCATTTTGCCCATAACTTTAAAACTACTTGAGATATTGCCTTGAAACTTGAAATATATTTTCACTATCAAAATCTACATCATAACCAACAAGACCCATAACCCTGCTTCCAATATTTTTCAAATTATGCCCCTTTTTCACTTAAATTTTTCGTTAAGCAAAATATACACTTGGCCCTTAACTTTAAAACTACTTGAACTGTCACCTTGAAACCTGGAAAATATATTCACCATCAAAATCTAGGTCATAATCAACAACACCCATAACTCTACTCTGACAGCTCGTGTTTAATGCATGTGTGACCAGTGTAGATCCAGATCAGCTGGCACATGTGCCATCTGATCTTCATCTATACTTATCACATTTACAGGGATTGAGCAGTATGAAGCAGCTGCTTTAAATTAAGTAGCATCATTATTTGCCTACTTTACGGCATTTCATAAAACAATTACAAAATATTTTTCAGAAAATTTTTAAGACTGGCAGCTATTTTCCCAGGGATTTGAAATGTCAGACCCTGGTGTCAAAGACATTAAAAGATTTAATAAACCCAGAAAAATATTCAAGAACAATTAGCAGCCTTTGAAATGGAGAATTTAACATTTACAGGAGCTCAGTTTTGACGTTCATATATTCTGAAATGTTATTGACAATTAAATCAGGGGAAAAAATGATACATTCTTTGGAATTCTTGGTCTGACCGGTTTTACTAGCGATTATGAGTAATGTAAGTCAGTGTTTTAAGACTTTTTTTATAATACTCTGAAAATTTTGTAAATCCTGATCAACTTTGAGATACAGGGCTGTCATTTGGCTTAACCCTTTACTCCACATAGACGCCCTTTATTGCATGCACATGTACTGAATAACCCTTTACTCCATAGAGATGCCCTTTATTGCATGTTAAAACAGTGTAGTTCAAGATATCCTGCACATCTATGCAGTCTGTTCAGAATCTACACTGTTCTTGGTCAGAAATAACAGCAAACAGTGCAGATCCTGGATGACACTATTTGCTCATGAGGTAAAAGGCTTGAAGTAATAATGTTTTTTGCTAAAATTTGGCACTATTGTTTCCTGAAAGTAGGGCTCCCTCCCCCTTGCCCTCTCCCCCATCAAGCCCCAAATATATTTCTTTGATGAATTGAATGTCAAAAAAAAATTTAAAATAGATTTTTCAGATTACGAGTCTTTCTCAAGACAATTTCATATGCATGACATGGCAAAAACATGCAAAGAACGCGTGACACAAAGAAATGCAAATTCATACAAAGACATGCAGACGCATTGCAAAAACATGTTGTAGTAATATGGACATAATATTATGTCAGTTTTAAGTTTTGAAAGTTTTTTTGAAGAAATCAGTTAAAGCGGCATTACTTCAATTTAACCCGCTCTTGTATGAAAAATTACATGTATTTGGAACTATAGGCACAAATTTGCAGCATTAGTTCGGGCTTATAAAATCTTTGTTTACTAAAATAAATTTGGTCCGCGTGACTAAAAGCGAAAGTAGGATTTCCGAAAAATATACCTACACTATATTTAGCTTCTCAAAAGTTAAAATGATCATTTAACAATATCATTGAAAATCCCGTCTATAAGAAAGAATTCGATCGGACCTTTTGTGTTCTGTTAGAGAGTTTATATATTGGAGTCTATATGGACAAATATGATTTTTCAATAGCATATTCTTACTTTAGTTTAGGGCTGGGGCTTTAAAGTTGTGCAAGTGATATTTTATAGTATCTCAAAAAGAGAATAATTGTGTTAAATTTAATGGGAACTGTTCTTAATAACATTCAGAGGTGTATAATTCCACCCGACCACTCGCCATGGCGTGTAAATGACCCTTTGGGTCTAGTGAAGCGGCCAAACACTTGACCGACCGGCGAGTAAATTTTTCAGCAATGCACATTCTGTTTTCTTTGGAAAATGAATATTCACTTTGTTTACAACATACAATTTGAGTTCCCATATATTTGGCTGATTTCCGGTGTATTCAGAATGTTTCTGATGCAAAGGTAACAGCAGTGATATATTTTTAGCTCGACTATTCGAAGAATAGGGGAGCTATCCTACTGGCCCCGGTGTCGGCCACAGTGTCGGCGTCCATTAGACAAAAAATGCACTTTGGTCCATAACTTGGAAACTACTTATGATTTCAACTTGAAACTTGCAATATATATTCACCATCAAATTCTACATCATTACCAACAACACCCATAACTCTGCTACAAATATTTTTCAAGTTATGCCCCTTTTTAGCTCACCTGAGCCACAGACTCATGGTGAGCTATTGTGACCCGTCTTTATCCGGCGTCCGGCTTCCGGCGTCCGGCGTCCGTCAACCATTTCCTTTAAACAACATCTCTTCTGAAACCACTTGATGGATTTTAACCAAATTTGTCCTGAAGCATCCTGGCACTGATGTCTACAAAAGTTGTTCAAATCATGACCACAGGGTCAAGGTCAAGGTCACTGCTGCTAAAAATAGAAATTCAGTCTTTGCTCAATTACTTGAGTTTGCTTAGGGTTATTGACTCCAAACTTGGTGTATGGGTAGCTTATATCAAACGGCAGCTTGGGGTTGCTACTCAGGTGTCTGTGATCAAGGTCAAGGTCACTATTGCTAAAAATAGAAATTCAGTCTTTGCTCAATTACTTGAGTTTGCTTAGGCCTATTGACTCCAAACTTGGTATATGGGTAGCTTATATCAAAAGGCAGCTTGGGGTTGCTACCCAGGTGTCTGTGATCAAGGTCAAGGTCACTGTTGCTGAAAATAGAAATTCGGTCTTTGCTCAATTACTTGAGTTTGCTTAGGCCTATTGACTCCAAACTTGGTGTATGGGTAGCTTATATCAAAAGGCAGCTTGGGGTTGCTACCCAGATGTCTGTGATCAAGGTCAAGGTAACTGTTGCTAAAAATAGAAATTCAGTTTCTGCTTAATAACTTGAGTTTGCTTTGGCATATTGACTCCAAACTTGGTGTATGGGTAGCTTATATCAAAAGGCAGCTTGGGGTTGCTACCCAGATGTCTGTGATCAAGGTCAAGGTCACTGTTGCTAAAAATAGAAATTCAGTTTCTGCTTAATAACTTGAGTTTGCTTTGGCATATTGACTCCAAACTTGGTATATGGGTAGCTTATAACAAAAGACAAATTGGGATTGCTACCCACATGTCTGTGATCAAGGTCAAGGTCACTGTTGCTAAAAATAAAAATTCAGTTTCTGGTTAATAACTTGAGTTTCATACTCAGGTGAGTGATTCAGTGTATGGGTAGCTTATATCAAAAGGCAGCTTGGGGTTGCTACTCAGATGTCTGTGATCAAGGTCAAGGTCACTGTTGCTAAAAATAGAAATTCAATCTTTGCTCAATTACTTAAGTTTGCTTAGGCCTATTGACTCCAAACTTGGTGTATGGGTAGCTTATATCAAAAGACAGCTTGGGGTTGCTACCCAGGTGTCTGTGATTTAGGTCAAGGTCACTGTTACTAAAAATAGAAATGCAGTTTCTACTTAATTACTTGAGATTGCTTTGGCCTATTGACTCCAAACTTGGTATATGGATAGCTTATATCTAGAGGCAGCTTGGGGTTGCTACCCAGGTGTCTGTGATTAAGGTCAAGGTCACTGTTACTAAAAATAGATATTCAGTTTCTACTTAATTACTTGAGATTGCTTTGCCCTATTGACTCCAAGCTTGGTATATGGATAGCTTAAATTAAGAGGCAACTTGGGAAAGCTACCTATGTGTCTGTGATCAAGGTCAAGGTCACTGTTGCTAAAAATAGAAAGTCAGTTTCCACTTAATAACTTGAGTTTGCTTTGGTTTTTTGACTCCACACTTGGTGTATTAGTAGCTTATATTAAACGGCAGCTTGGGATTGCTACCCAGGTGTCTCTGATCAAGGTTAAGGTCACAGTTGCTAAAAATAGAAATTCAGTTTCCACTTAATAACTTGAGTTTGCTTTGGCATATTGACTCAAAACTTGGTATATGGGTAGCTTATAACAAGAGACAAATTGGGATTGCTACCCACGTGTCTGTGATCAAGGTCAAGGTCACTGTTGCTAAAAATAAAAATTCAGTTTCTGGTTAATAACTTGAGTTTCATACTCAGGTGAGCGATTCAGGGCCATCATGGCCCTCTTGTTCACTTAAATTTTGTGTTAAGGAAAATATGCACTTTGGTCCATAACTTATAAACTACTTGAGAGATCACCTTGAAACCTGGAAAATATATTCACCATCAAAATCTAGGTCATTATCAACAACACCCATAACTCTGCTACCAATATTTTTCAAGTTATGTCCCTTTTTTCCTCTTTTTCTTATATTTTGTGTTAAGCAAAATATACATTTTGCCCATAACTTTACAACTACTTGAGATATTGCCTTGAAACTTGAAATATGTATTCGCCATCAAAATCTACATCATACCCAATGACATCCATAACCCTGCTTCCAATAAATCTACATCATACCCAATGACACCCATAACCCTGCTTCCAATATTTTTCAACTTTTGCCCCTTTTTTCACTTATATTTTGCAATAAGCATATATTACTAACAAGTTTTCCAACTCTTAAAAAAATATTTCATAGTTATTTCCCTTTTCAATTCACTATTTAAGGTACATTAAGGAATTATTTCAATTTCCTCCCTTGCCACTTACTTCTTAACATTATTCCTGTTTGCACATAAATGTTTGGCTATATTTGTTTTGTTCTTTTAATCTATAATTCATTTATTTCAAATGAATCAAATAGTCGAGCACGCTGTCTCCTCTGACAGCTCTTGTTATCTTTAATGGGTTCCCCAAATCAGAACAAGGCTGCAAGTGCATGTATTTTTTCCATACGTGAAAATGTCAAAACAAATGAAAATAACGTTAAATTAACAGGGTGGGGGTGACGATGAAAAATGTAAGGGCGAGTGTACTTTCTGTAAGGGTGAGTGCACTTTTTCATTCACTTGACTTACAGGGCAAGTGGGTCCAAAAAATGTACACCTCTGTTTGTGTACCATTGAGAGGAGAATTATATATAGAACTTTTCCCTTGGAATGATGATTAACCCTTTCCTTCATATAGACGACTTTTATCGCATGAGCAAACAGTGTAGATCATCTGGCACAATCTGAACTGTCTGCTATTTGGTCAGAAATAATCAAATAAAAAGGGACCAGTGTTGATCCTGATTAACAGCACAGATGTGACAGCTGATCTGGATCTACACTGTTTGCCCATGCCATAGGCATATATATGGAGGAAAGGTGTAAGGAAAAAATATTATTGAAACCGTTCCTTTAGAACTGTATAATACACAGTTCTTCGTTTCTTGTTAGAGATATTTTACATGACTTTCAGAGTTCCTGGTGAACTTTTTTGTTGTTTTAGTGTGTGCTTGGTAATTATAGCATTATTTTGTCTGGACGGAACATTAAAGCATAAAATAATACAGCCATATTATCTGTAGAAGATAACTTCAACAATACCCATAGCAAAAGATGGTGCAGAAATAAATTGTTGTTGTTGTTGTTGTTTTTGTTGACGTTGTTTGTAGATATTTTTGAAAAAGGATGCAAAATTGTCTTTTGTCATTGATAATTTCTTGCCATTCTATATCAATCATCAATATTTTATTACAAGTGGATGTCTTTGGAAATAGAGATATGATCTTTGACTGACAAAAACTTCAATAATTAACAATAACTTTGCAGCAATGTTTAAAAGAGATGAAAGTTGGCTACTTTTATGCCATAAAATAATTTTCTTATTAAAACCTTCATTTCAGTGACAATTGTTGGAAAGAAAGAAAAAAGTTTTTTTAACCCTTTCCTCCATAGAAACATCTTTATTGCTCTAGCAAACAGCTTAGATCCAGATCAGCCGGCACATCTGTGCCATCTGATCAGGATCTAAACAGTTTGCATTTTTATTCATTTAGGGTATTTCTGACCAAAATGCGACCAGTGCAGATCCTGATCAGACAGCACACATGTGCTGGCTGATCTGGATCTACACTGGCCGCACATGCGTAGAAATGTTTATTCTTGCATACCAGTTCAGGTCATCCGGTGTTTTCAACCGTGTAGGAAATTTTGATTCTACACCCCCCATGTAGAATGAGTCATGCGCCTTTTATGACGTCACGACGTCTTACGCATTTATGAATGAATGATGAAATGTCTCATATATCACTCCGCTACTATAAAAAAGTAGTGCAAAGAAAAATTTACAGGAAAATACCCCAAAATGCGCAAAATAAATACGTTATGCAAGAAAAAGTATCATTCACTTATGTTGGGTTAAGATTAGTGATGAGAATCGGACGGCTGAAGTGGAATCGATTAATCGGTCCGATTCTGATACCTGTCCGATCCGATTAATCGGAAAGAATCGGAATCAGACGTACTGCAGTGTACATTTTGTACCAAAAGCATACCTGTCTCAATCATATTATTATAGGACTACTTTTATTATTTTAGTTTACAAGATTAATGACACAACTGCTTTTTGTACTGCATTGACCTGTTCAGGGCTCTCACTAGACTTGCAAATCAGGGAGAAGATTTGTCATAGTTTTACTGAATTATACAGAAGCTTGCAATCTGCAGCATTCTTTCCCTATATAGTCTATACAAAATGACTTCTCCCATAGCTCAAAGCAGGAAGAAGTCTGGTCACTTTTGGGAGACTTCTTCTCCCAAATCTCCCTCTAGTGAGAGCCCCGCTGTTCTGTTTTTTGTTCAGGCAATAAGAGCCTTCAAACTTTTTTTTTCAATTTCGAAGATGTGTACATTATTATTATTATTTAGCTCGTCAAAATTAAATCCGAAAATTATTCACAATTCTAAAATGTGGGTGGGGTACCTTTGTTGCTGTACTAAGTCTTGAAGCATATTCTACAGGTAGCTTTGGATGTGTCGAGGTTTTCCTTAACGGTCGCCAAACCCTGACACCCTGGTTTCATATAAAAACCAAAATATCGACAAGCTTTTGATGTTGTATTACCAGGGCCTTTGAAAAGTTGATTATTATTTCGATCACAGACAGGCCATATATTCTCCATGTTTAAGAGCAATTATGTTAAAAAGAAGTAACACAAAGACGATTAAAGCGCAAAAAGATATACACTGGACTGTCGCCGTGTCGGAGACATCGGTCAATTGTCTTCAAAGTGGGGTTTACCTATTAAAAGAATTAGCGACTAGAATCGATTCTTTGTAGTCAGAATCGATGTCGCCGACTTTGAAAATAAAGCGACAATTACTCGATTATCGGCGACAATCAGAACATCACTAGTTAAGATCGCATCATCCAGCCCTCGTGAAATATGCACTTAGGTGGTAACTCAGCAGAGCCTCTTTACCGCCCTTGTGCATATTTCACTCGGGCTGGATCACGCGATCTATACCCAACACACATGAATGATACTTATATAATATTATATGGAGGAAAGGGTAAAGAAAGTTTCTCTTTGCTGTAATTTGAAAATTGACTATTAAAATTTAAATGGCATTTTTGAATAAATCATTTTTTAACATCCTACTTATAAAATCAATTGTAAACTAATGAAACATTTTATACCAACTAAATACAAATTAAATTTTCTTTTATTAAAAGATGAAAGACCTTTTAAAAAATATATTGTACTGCAATGACAAATGGCAATAAAAAATCATGACAAGCAGAAAATTGATTAGTTTCCAGATATAATTTTATCAAAATATTTCTGAAGCCAAGTGCATCCTGAAAAATTCCAAGTAGACTGGTTTTCAAGCGAAATTAAAATTATTGATTTTCATCAGAAATATCTGCTGTCCAGTCTGCTCTGTTTAATGTCACATCAGACTGGGCTCCAATAAATTATTTTCTGGACAAACATCAATATCTTTTAGAAATTACATCTAAAGTTTATGCTGGGAAGCATTAAAGCAGTCTGCACACAGCAGTGTACCAGTAGAAACAAACTGATTAAAATTCCTTTATTCTCTTCAAAGTTAAATCCAATTCATATATGGATATTATTTCCTCCAAATTTGAAGAGCTCATAATAATTTTTTTTATTTATTTGTTGCAAAATGTTTTAATAAATTATGTCTTGTTTTTTTTTTCAGATCAGAATTGTATGTTTCTGTGCAGATTTGGAGAACTCGTACATCTTATTGCATTAATATCATTCTGAGCTTGATAGATGATTTATATTAAGTATGATTTCTTGGTCATACAGGGAGAAGATGTTATATGCATATACAATGTGACAAGAATGAAAACAATACAAATTTTATAATAAGATGACATGAGTCAGTCTTCACAACCATTCTGAAAATTGTTCAGTTAATATAATTGTCAGCAAATTTTCACCAAACTTCTTTGGGGACAATGATTTGTGCAGTAGCCCACAATGAATATCTGGCAACTTAGTAGGGGAGGAAATGCACATGTACTGAGCAGTGGTCTTTTTTTATGATATTAGTGTAAAATTGGAAATTCTGAAAATTGTATTCACATATGTGACAAACATTGTTTTGAGGAATGTTCAGATTATGCAAATAGCTTGTTGGAAGTTACTAAAACTTTGTCTTAATTTGATGGCTTACTGTAATAAAATCTAGCTTTAAGTCCAAGAATAAATGAGATTGTAACAATATTTTCCAGTTTTCCGGCTTTAATTGTGTGAAAAGTCAATCTAGCTGAAAGTTTAGATCTTGTATAATTATCTGAGGATAGGTCAATGTTTTATATGATTCAGTGTTGTCAGAAAGCCTGATTTAAATGCCAAGGGCGCTTACAAGAAATCAGATTGGTTTACGTTTTCACCGTATCCAGTACCGCTCTTCTGACAGGAATGGACATTTATCCAGCGGGATTAAAAATCAATTTCTCTTTAAATTGTTCTCGGTGGACGGATCAGCATTTGTTCAAGAGCCTATGGTATTACTGATAAAGAGACAAATAATTTCTGTAAACATTGCTGTGAAACAGAAGAACCATCCAATCGTTTTAATTATGATTTTTTTATCGGACATCCTGTTACAGCCAAAAGTAAAACATTTTTTGTACATCTGCAATATATTATATCCAAAATCAAATTTTAAAAAAGTAGTTCATAAAACCACTCTTGGGGTCACTTCTAACGTGACACTTTAAAAAAATTCAAATTTCTTAATTTGGTTCAAGATTTTATGTTGTTTGTTGACTATTTGTCACTTTTACATCTGTTATGGTTGCAATTTTATCCCAGTTCACTCTGTATACTTAGACTCCTAGTTATGCTCACGAATAATGCAGCTATAGGGGAAATATCACTGATGGGTTGTCTGTTTCACTTTCAGACGTTGCAGGGCCAACATGAGTGCTGCCAAGATGGTTGCCGATTCTACTCAAGGAGACCTGATTGATGCATCATCAACAAAAAAGAGGAAGAAAATGGTACAGAAGAAGAAAGTGAAAAAGAAGAAAGAAACCACAAAAAAGGTAGAGTCCTGATCACAGAGAGTGCTCAGTCCTTCATTGAAGCCGGGAGTGATCAGCTTGGCTTACAGCGCTCACCATTTGAACCACACAGTTGGCTTTAAGATCAATTAGGTTATTTCTGACCGAGAAGCAAACTGTTTAGATCCAGCTCAGACAGCATGGATCTGCTGGCTGACCTGGATCATTGCTCTATTTATACTCCTTTATGGCATGGACGAACAGTGCGGATCCAGATCACCTGGCACATTTATACTGTCTGATCAGGATCTGCACTGTTTGCTTTTCAATTAATTAGGTTATTTCTGACCAAAAAGCAAACAGTGCAGATCCTCATCAGACAGCATTGACACATTGAAACACATATATATGAGGTAATTGTTAAATGATGTGCCAGCTGATCTGGATCTACACTGATCACACTTGTCTTGAAACCCATTTATATGGAATAAAGTGTTAACATTTCAAGGTGAAACAAAGTTGTGCAGAGGATGATATTTGTCACTTTACCTGTATAATAGACTTGTGATGAGAGTCTATTAACAGTTAATTGGTGCACCTGTAGTTTATATCAGCTTTGATTGTGAAAATGCCTGTTTTCCTATGAATTGACTTCATGTACTACTGTGCCGTTGTCAACTCCAATTAGCAAGAGGCTTTAGAAGAAGGTATGAGAGGGTATGGTGAAACAGGTTCAGATTTACTGATAGGTCAGTCTTTACTAGAATCTTTATTGAAAGGCAAGATTTTCTGATTGCTTAAGTAAATTATGGTCAGTTTTCAGCAGTACTTGATAAAAATCTGTAGTGAAATACTTCTAGAACTCAACAATTACTCACAAAACTACTGAAATACACAAAAAGATTATGCTATAATAGAATCTGACTTTTAAATTTGCAGAGTTTTTCAATATAATCCTTACTCCATTGATATGTCTTTTCGCCCATTTGAATTTTAGGCATATCGAATGGATTAAGGGGTAAAAGGATGGATTGTTAAGATCAGGATCTGCACTGTTCACATTTTGATTCAACTGGTTATTTCTGGCCAATAAGCAAACAGTGCAGACCATGATGAGACAGCACAGATGTGGATGTGGATCTTCACTGTTCTCACATGCATAAAAGGCATTTATATTGAGGAAAGGGTAAGGGCTGATACTGATCTGCATGTGTTGCATGTGAGATAACCCTTTCCTCCATAGACACACCTTTATTGCATGGGTGAACAGTATAGATCCAGATCAGCCGGCACATCTGTGCCATCTGATCAGGATCTGCACTGTTTCGCTTTTTGATTTATTAGGTTATTACTGATGAATAAGTGACCAGTGCAGATCCTGATCAGACGGCACGGATATGCCAGCTGATCTTAATCTACACTGGTCGCACATGCATAAAAAGGTGTATATATGGAGTAAAGGGATAATAAGCCATATCCCATGCAGTAAAGGGTTAACCACAGATGGTTCCATGTATTGCCTGTAGGATTATTTAGGAACTTGTGCTGACTGATCCTGACATTACTGAAGATTCTAAGATATCAACAGAAATCATTCTATAAATTCAGAGATTTTATCAAAACAGTTCATAAGCTTTGGTGCCAACACACTTTAGATTTCACCTGATAGAGTAATTAAGAATGAATGGTCAGTGAAAAGTTTCTGGTCAGTTTGACCGTAGGTGCTAAAACAATGCTAAGTTTACATGGAAGCACTGTGTTTAATTTATAATGATAATTATACTTATTAAAGAGGAGTGTTTGAGTTTGTTTGATGAAAAGCATGCTGTGTGTTCCTAGTTGAAGAGACCACACATGCTGGTTGGAAAAAAAACAAACAAAACAATCCGCCAACATTTGACATAGTGTTGCTATGGTGTCAAGATTTCCATTCCAGATTCATTAAATATGGAAATGTTTCTTAAAATTATGTATTAATAAGTTATAATAAAATTAAAATTGTAAAAAAGTAATCTAACATAAGGCTGGCCCATAGCTGTTGATAGGCACACTAGTGCCCAAGCTTAGTGTGCCCAAGGTTAAAAACTGAGCATGGAAACCAGTCTCAAATCTCAAGCATCTGATTGTCTTAAATAGCGACTGGTCGCCATTTCAGCCAATCAGATGCTTGAGATTTGAGACTGGTTTCCAATCTCAGCTTTATAACCTTCAGCCTAGATTCTTCATCCTATAACCATTCATAGACTCTCACACAGTTTTTACAAGTAGATCATGTGCTTGTTACATTGAGTTTAAATGCCTACAAACTCAATTTTGTGATAACTTTAACCTCTAATTTTGCAAAACAATAAGCAATAGACTGAAAATTAAAAAAAATCAACATAATGATAATTGAAAACACAATAAAAATTTATCCTGAACAAATAAACAAAAGTTGTAATTGATTCAGGATCCCTCGCTGGGCACTCTTCTCTAAACTTTCGTTGATTAAGTGAGAAATCAATTTTTATTATCTAACATATATAATTATGCCCTTTTTGGGCAGCAAAATATAATTTTGATTGGAGTATAAGCCAGAAAGTGGGAAAAATGGAAATTATTATGTAACTACCCTAAGACTGTCCCAAACAAACCCCTTTCCAGAAATCATGTATCTGACCCTGTTAAGGCACTGTGTCACTACACTTACTGCAGGAAGTGAAATACAAAAATGACAAATTTAGCAGTTATCAACTGGAAATACTAACAATATACTCATCCCTATGTTTATTTCATTTACCAGGTTTAAGCAGAGACAAAAACAATCCATGGAATTGTTGTTTGGAAAGAGAAAACATGTCGGAAATGCTACAAACTGTCTAAAAATTGATGATTTTATACATTGGCCAGTAAATCATTCTTTTTTATGCTGGGTGAGGAATGATAAGAAAAAATAAACTACAGTGGAATTTATTCTTTGAAGCATTTCCTGATAGGATGCCCAGACATTGGAACTTTTCAACTGCAAAATCAATTTCATTTCCATGTTTTTCTTCACTGTAGAGGTCAGGATGTGAAAAGGGAATGTCCGCCAGGAAAATTAACTGGAGAATTTTTATCTTCGGTTCTCATATGTTTAATCTTTGGGACATGCAATTAAATTCTCAATCATTAATGCCTTTGTGAATGAGTCATACAGTGGTCATGCAGTTCCAGGCTGCATTATTGTGTTTCACTGGCTGATTTTTCCAAGAATTTAAGCTTCACATTGTAAAATGGACATTCTCAGGGGAAATTGTAATGTATTTTAGGCAGCCATGCTTCACACTTTTTCTTTACAAAACCGTCTTCCAAGTGCATGTGTCCAAATTATATTTCTTCCGGGAGCTATAAAACTTGCAATGCTGGACGAATAAATTCTGGACAAGACACTACAATCTGGGGTAATAGACACTTTTTCAATAAGTCACAAAAGCTGTAATTTGAATGTCACTAGGGGAATGAAAGAAATTCACATGTCCAGAAAATACAATTGAAATTCATCAATTTGAATGAAGTGCAACTGGGCAGTGTACGCATTGTGCTAAAATGCATAAATTTGTCCTTATTTTGCGTGACAGATGCGAGGGTAATTATCCAATAGCTCCTGCTGATGTCATGTTTAATAACCAACTTGTATTTCAAGTGGTACGGACAAATTTCAATGGGATTCTGATTGAAATTTCATGTCGTGTATTTTATCTAGTGGTCAGATTGTCACATTCTGATTATCTCTGCTGAAACAACATGACAAAAGATTTAAGACTTGAAGCAATTACAATTTTAATTTGTCTTGAGCAGAAAAAATAAAGTAAAATAAATAAAGTAATAATTTTTTTCAGAAAAAGGTAATGCAAGATTTTATGATTGTCTTTTGTGCCAATGTTGTTGTTTTTGTTTTTAAATTCAATTATGAAAAAATGAACAGATTTCTTATTCAAAAATGTTTGAAACCCTTCACTTCATATATTCAGGTTTTTATCATATTAGCGCACAGTGTAAATCTAGATCAGCTGGCACATTCATTCAATCTGATCAGGATCTACACCATTTGCTTTTTAAGTAAAAAATACCATAATGAAAAAAAAGCAAACAGTTTAGATCCTGATCAGACAGCCCCAATATGCTAGCAGATCTGGATCTATTCTTTTCACCCATGAGTTACAGCAATATTCCATGGAGTAAAGTATCAATTGTATCATATTAATACCTTGTGTTTCGTATTTGTTAACTATAATATTGGAATAAAAAAAGACGTGATGGTAATTCGAGAGCCGTGGAAGTAGTCAATTTCAAATGTCAGTCATATAATGAAATTTCCAAGAAGAGATTCTTTACCAAATGAAGTTAACTGGCATTTACTCTGGTCAAGATACTTTAACTATGTTCATGTGTTTCTAAATTTTCTCCTTTTCTCCCAAATAAAGCTGATTTATTGGCTGGCGAGGCTTGAAATATGTCAAGTTTTACATAAAGATTGTGAAAAATCCTTTATTTTAAATAATCTTCTCGGAGCTGCCTGGTCAATTTTTCCACAAAAGGAGTTTATCATTGTCCATTTTTCCTGGTTTATTGCTACGACGGGCTGTTATCTCTTGTAACCTAACATTATTACGTCTTAAATTCAAACCTCACTCCTGATTAAATTTCTGTAAATGGTGATTATGCCAACTTAAGTTTCGGCTATCTTGGTCATGATGATTTGCATAACAGTAAGACGGCTTGTAAAATGCATGGGGTCACAATACTTTATCATTTTGTTTTTTCTTCATTTTCAATGCATCAAATTTGAGACAATAGAAGCCATTGGACTGTTGCTGAAATGATCTGTCGTCTGCTTTCCACAAAGTTGTAATATGATGTCTTATGCCAGATTGGTTAATTTGCATACAGATACAAATTATAGATGACTTTTGTTATCATTTGATTAGATGTTGACCTTGTCCATATATTTCCACTGTTTATTTTTTTTTAAAGAATTTGTTTTATCAGAATCTACTTTTAAAGGTGTATTTTTTAATCAGACACATCATTTCAAGATAATGTTACCTCTTTCAAGATAATGTTACCCGTATTGATCTGCTATTTTATGAGTCTGACCTTTATTCCAAAGATACACAAAATTTGTCACCTCGAAATAAAATTATTTAAAAACTGAAAATAAGCAATTCATTATTGAGGAGAGATCCCCCATCCCCCACCCCCTGTCTTAATGAGACCGCTGTTTATATATTATAATTTTAGAGTAAACATGAATTTGGGCACTAAATTAATGCACTTGGGCCATAAATTAACATTTTATGCAAATAAAGAATTCTTTTATTTTAAAGTTGATGTTCTATAGATGCATGGTCAATGCCAGTTCAAACATAACATACATGTTATATCATGTCTGAAAAATCATAATCCTGTTAAAACTGAAGTTTCCTGAATTCCATGTACTTAATCACAAAATGTTTTGTGTAATTACAACTTCTGTTCAATTCATAAATTCATATTTGTGGATATCTCATCTGTTGTAATGGTTTACTATTATTTGAGGCAACATGGTAGAAAAATTAAATGTTTCAGAGTTTTCAAACCAACAACCCTTTATAATTGTTAAAAGCATGAGCCAAATAATAAAAATGCTCAAAGTTGACCTTTATGGACTTATAGCAAGTCCGTAACAAGTTAAGCAGTTTGCTTTATAATTTGTATATATGATGAATTTTATTAACCACAGGGTAAGAAAAGAAACCAGGAAGATGAGTTTGATGAATCTGACCTTGACCTTGAGAAAGAAATACACCCGATTGGGCACTATGTGAAGGACAGAGAGAAACTGCTAGAAGAGATGTTCCACTGTGTTAGAGGTCAGAGTCTCAACCGAGCTTTGCCGGATGTTCTCAAGGTGACACACTTTTTTGTCCTTGACCTTGAATAATATATAAATCTGATGTTCTCAAGGTAACACACTTCATTGTCCTTGACCTTCAGCAATATATATTACTGATGTTCTCAAGGTACATTGTCTTTGACCTTGAGTAATCCTTATGTCTGATGTTATTAAGGTAACACACTTTATTTTCCTTGACCTTGAATAATATAATTATAAGTCTGATGTTCTCAAGGTAACACATTTTGTTGTCCTTGACCTTGAAAGAAATATTTTCTGTTGGAAACTGTTTTAAGGAAATAGCTTAAACGAGTGTGAAACTTCACATTCTGAACTAAACATACCTAGACGCTTTGGTAATCTAATTTTGTGAAATTAAAATTAATCATTTATAACAACTGGGATACCTTATAGTATGAACAAGTATGTCCTCCACCTAAATGTTAAAATATGAGACTAGAATGGCCATTTCTGTAAGAAAATTCTGTCAGCACATCCTTGCCAAATACATATAGAGTTCAGCAAAACTGAACAAAACCAATCACATACTTGAAACAGAGCTAAGTCTTTAAACTGACCAATCACACATTGGATACAGAGCTAAGTTTTTAAACTGACCAATCACACATTGGATACAGACATAAGTGTCCTAACAGACCAATCACAGACTGGATACAGAGCTAAGTCTTTAATCTGACCAATCACACATTGGATACAGAGTTAAGTTTTCAAACTGACCAATCACACATTGAATACAGACATAAGTGTCCTAACAGACCAATCACAGACTTGATAAGGGCACATCCAATCACAAACTGCATGTAGAATTCAGTCCATAAAAGGACCAATCACAGAATGGATTCATACATAAGTCTTCTTACTGACCCTTTTATTTCAAAACACAGCTTAATTTTTCACATGTTAAGGCTTTGATTTTGATGGAGTCAGGTCACAAGGGATATTTAAAAGAAATTTCAATTGATACATTAACAGAGTTATTTGTGATGTGTATAACTTCATTAAACTGTTTTCCTGACTGTAATAAGTTTCAATGGATGTGTTTCACACACATTATCATCGGTTTCAATCATATTGAAACAGGCAAAATGATCATTATCAGATCTTTTTGAAAATACATTATGGAGGCTGAAGAATAGATGTGATGTTGTAGTTCTCACATTGTGTAAATAACATGCTCACCAATGATGACTTCATTACTTCTTATCACTTCCAGTCTAGGTTTGATGTAAAATTCAATATTTTTACTGTAATTGCAATAAAAATCTCACAAATATTGAAAGGCAAAGAATTGTTCAATGACTATTTTTCACAAATACCGTATCATACTCTTTTGTCATTTATATTCTGTTTAGCACCTATTGATAAAAAACCTGACTTTTGAAAAACAATGACAGTTTTATTTCACTAGTTTATTTTCCTTAATTGCTTTTATAATATTGGCATTGATGCCCTTTACAAAGGTTATACCTTTTTCATTTCAGATAATATCCATTGTAATAATTCACAAATTATGTAAAAATTGATGAAAAGCGTTATACATTTCTGCAAATGTTAATTGTTTGCATGAGACTCCTATTACATATAGAGAAAATAACTTGCTAATGAGGGGGCCAGGCATCATTTTATTTTCAAATACTATCTGAATTTGTGATAATTGCTGTTGAAATATCAAACTACACTTGATAATAGCAGCATTAGCAAATGTTTTGATAATAGTTATTACATTAACTTAAAATATAATGCTTATTTGCAAGCATTATTTAATAAATGGTTGTTTTCTGACATGAAACATGCAGTGAGCTAACATAATGGTCATTGCCATATAACCAGCTTGTTACCTTGGCTGCCACATCTGCGAACTCTTCCATATAAGGAGGCAATCACCTTTGAAATATTAAATCTAAATGTGTGCAGATGTTGTCTTTTTTGATGGCTTATCATTGCTTTTTGTATACTTTTAACCTTTCTGTTAATTCTTTCCTCTATTTAACTATATATTAGTTGAACCTGCTTTAGCCGTCAATGGCATTCAGCAACCACCTGTTTTAAACTGCTAGTTTGAATATGTCCTAAACTGACATTTTGTTCTTAAACAGCCACCTGTGCTAAGCAGCCACTTTTTGTCACTCCCTCGGGTGGCTGCTTAATACAGGTTAGACTGTATGCACCTTTTATAACATGTTCAAACAGTGTAGATCCTGATCAGCTGGAACATCAGTGGTCAGAATTTACCTAATAAATCTAATAGCGAACAGGGTAAATCCTGATCATACAACACTGGTTATGTCACATTTGCAACCAGGGTAGATCCAGGTCAACCTGTGCATTCATGCTGTCTGATCTGGATCTACACTGTTATTCAGTCAATACATTTCCTCAAAGCACCCCTACAAATAATGAATGTGACTGGTCCATATTTTAAGAACAGTTAGTCCATTACAGAATTTAGCAGGTAATCAGTTTAGAGCATTTTTTCTGTTTCAGAAAAATCTTGGAGTCTCACATTTTAGCATATTAATACCCTATCATCCTAATGGCCTTGTAACTTGAATGGGCAGGGATATTAATGTCTCCATTTTACTGATAGACCAGAATTTTTACTGGAAAATTGTTATAGAGTGGGTCATAATAAAATACATGGAAATGAATGTAATGGTCTGTAGTATGCCTCCAAATTTTACATATAAATTGAAAGATTTTATCGTAAATGAAAGTTTATGGATACAAATTTATTGCAAAAGATAGAAATCCCCATTTCTGATACAATGGTTATTTACTCTCTTCCATAGATCTGCACTTATTTAGATGTAAATTTTTAGTAACGGTATTAATCGTGGGTTGATCGATGAATTAAGTTAATTCCAGTTTCAAATCTCCATATGAAGCACCCTCTAATTGAAATGGAATGGAATTAGTTGTTTCAAATTTCTCTAATGGTTTTCCTGAGGCTGAGTACAGAGCCTGGTTCCAATCTATCATCATTTCTTTTCATTTTATATGACTAGGTCATAATTCTATAGAAAAAGAATTCAAATCTGTGGGGGTATGAATTCAAAATTAGAACTGCGGGACTCAAATGATTCATGGGATTTTCGTTGTGCGGTATTTACGCCACATCATATTTTTTGGAATAATGGCTAAATTAGGAGTAAGAAGAATTTATCATTCAGATTTGATGGATTGAAGGACTACAGTACATTTAATGTTTTGAATCTGAAGTTATTCCAAAAGGACATTATATTCATTATACTGTTTGAATAATTAGAACATTAGGTTTTACAGGCAGTTTTCCATCCCACAAATAAGTTGGGTTTTTTTGTTCTGTGTAAATAATTGTGTCAATATATTTTTTAATCCCTTACTTCATTAATACAGCTTTTATCACAAACTCCATATCGGCCTGCACATCCATGCAGTGTGATCACAGGCTCCACACTTAAGTCCCTATTTGATTAATAAGAGACTAGATGTTGAATACTATAAAGCTCTTGTCACATAGGTAGTCTTCTCAACCAAAACAAGAAATATCATTTAAGGAAGATAAAAGGGATAAAGAATTTCATTTCACTATATAAAAAGGGAAATATATTTCCATGGGGCAGATGTACTTTTAATTCCATGAGGCAGATGTACTTTTAGTTCCAAGAGGCAGATGTACTTTCTGTTTCATTCAACTTGATTTGTAATGGATTTCATGAAAATAAAATAACTTGGTGCATTGGAAGGCAACATTTATCTACTTGTAGTATTTAAAGAATTTTATTACAAAAAAGTTACTCTTGAACAACGATTAAACCTGCAGCTCTCGGGTGTCAAGGGAGCATCATATCTATGAAACCAGATGATTATTTTGCAAATTAATATAGGACATTATTATTACTAAACTTCATAGGAACTAAAGTTAACCCCATCAGTATCTGTGAATGTAAGGTGAAATAATCACTGTGAAAATGTTAGAAACACACCACAAATCACTTCTAAAGCCATTATGCACAGTGACAGGTCTGAATACCAGTACTATATTACTCATGTTTTTTCCAATTGATTTTAAATTTTACTTCATTGTCAATTATATGTCATTTCAGCTATAATGGTGATAAATTTTAGAGCTCCAGATAATTATAAAATGAGGAGTTTTACTTGATTTGTTTAAACTGGAATGAAATCACATTCTATACACAAAACTTATCTTGGAACTGAAGTTCAACAATACTGGAAAAAGTTGTTTTTTTTTCTGCTTCTATGTCAATCTCATAACCTAGAGACAGCAAAAACGAACCCTTTACTCCATGAGATATGGCTGCTATCTACGGGTAAACAAAGTAGATTCAGATCTTCCGGCACATTGTGCCATCTGAACAGTGTAGATCCAGATCAGCTGGCACATTGTATCATCTGATCTGGATCTACACAGGATACACTCTTTTATTCATAAGGTTATTTCTGACCATAGAGCAAACAGCATAGATGTGTTAGCTGATCTGGGTCTACTCTGTTTACACATGTTATAAAACCCTTATGTATGGAGTAAAGGGTTCATTTAGAGAGAAAATATCCTTAGTTTGAAGTGTCAAACTGATGGACACTTTGAGACCAAAACTTTCAAATTTAGTATTGCATCTAAACTTTAGTATAACTCCTGTTAATTAAACTTTAGTGAAAACACAGTTTATACTAATGTTAGTATGGTAGATCTCAACAGAACTGCTGGACAGACAGTTCAGTTCTGTTACCATAGACATGATAAAGGATCTGAGATTTTTATGTCCACTTTAGTACACATTGAGTGATAGAATGATAAATGAGTGGATAGTTTGAGGCCTTCTAGAATTATATGCATTTCATTTCTGTGCTTAATTAACTTGAGGAATGGAAGTTGGTCAGTCATTAAACTGGACATTTGTATATGGACAGAGGTCATTGAGAAGAGATTTATCAAATTCTTCAATTGGCTGCTTGTCAAATTCCTTGAGCTGGCCAGCTTATCAATATGAATATCAAATAAAACAGGAAATTCAATAGCCAGGGAAACAAGTCTTTAGCATTCAGTACATTTGGTAAATCTGTATATTTGCTTATATAATGTCAATTAAAATTGAATGAAAATTAAAAATCCCGTATCACCGTGTCTGATAGACATATTCGTTCCAACAGTCTGTCTGGCCATGAAATCAGTGTGAATGCTTAATGTCACAAATTTCACAAAAAGCTTTTCATGCAACTGTAATGTTGTGAAGATGGGCCTAGTATTGTCATTTTCTGGTTCATTGGTTTTTGGCAGAGTTATAGTCCTTTTAATATTTTTGTTGGTAAACCTTAAAAGCATTTCTTCAAAACTGCTTTTTGACGATTTTTGTAGGAAGCTTTGGTGTGTGTGTAGATTCACTCATTTCTTCCCCCCCCCCCTTACCAAGATGCGACCAGAGCAGATCCAGATTAGATGGCATGAATATGCCCACTGATCAGGATCTACATTAGTTGCACATGCCTCAATAAAATGCATTTTAATGTTGTAATAGGATCTTTAATTCATTCATTGATTCATTCATTTATTTACGCAATATTCCTTCTTTTAGAATGACATGCTGTTTAGTTTATTTTGGACTTGTGATATTGTAGAAACTTAAAAAGCCAGTAATGACATCATCATTGGTTTTGTCATTGTGTCATTTGCAGAAGCTTGGTGCTGATCCAGCATGTGTTCTTGAAACAAGGAGATAAAATCCCCCTGAGAAAAACCATTCTCACCAACATAAATGGTGGCATAAATGCTCTTACCTTAATTTTATGACACCACAAATTAAAAGTAATTCAAATTGTGGGAAACTTCGAGTATTGCGCCATATTTAAGTTGTTCTGGAAAACCCTGAATTACACACAAAGGTTCAGATTTCAGTTCACTTTACTATTTTTCTCATTTTTTCAACAAGCTCATTCACATTCAATTAATTCTCTTCGGAAATAATTTAACTCAATAAAAATCACATCTCTTAATGTTTAAAACATGGCATCAAATCAAATATTTATAGTTTAAAAGTGTTCTTTGAAATTTATTGAAATTTACATCAAAGTTTAACTGATCAAGTCTCAAAAGACATATAAAATAAATTGAGTTAAAATAAAGAATATAAAAGCTGTAAAATTTGTTTGAGGTCTTGAAATCTAAGGCAATTTTGATGTAAAAAACAGATGAAAATCCACTGTAACTCAATGCTGGCTTGGTCTTTGTTAAGAATTTAAAACAAGGATTTGGCTTTGATGTTTATACAACTAATTCTAAGAACATATGGGCTTTTGGGCCATATAACTTCAATAGTTTACATTTCCAATAAACATTTGAAGGCTGCGATAGCTTGTAGTTATTGACCAATTTCAAACATAAAATCCAAAAATAAACATTTATTTTGATTTCACCAGGAAACTATAATAAACCTTTGCTCTCAACACGGGGTTATCATAATCAAACATTCAAGAATAAATACTTGAAGTTTTATACTTGAGCTTTTCTGAATTTTGTTCTGGGATAAATGTGGAAGAAAACATGGGGTGCCTGCAAGAGTAAACACTATGGTCAACAAAATATGAATTACTAGAAACTTGACATTGTAATAAAAGGGTTAGACTGTTAGAATAACATGTTGCTAGGAAACTCATTGTTCTGTTTTAATGGATTTTCAGACTACACTGTGCAAGCAAGATACTTTGTTAATTCATTCAGGACTTTGAATGGCTCAACTTCTTATCTTTACGTAAATTTTGTTATTTAAATCTCACTTAAAAACTAGCATGAATTGCTTAAAAAAAACAATTTTGTTGGAGCAGTCACTTAAATGTCTGTCTAGTATAAAAGAAAAATGAAAATCCACCTGGAATTAAGGCATTTTATGTGGCTAGGAATTGTTGCCAGGTTATATTGAAAATAAACAATTATTGTTATCATAAAACAATAAAACAGTATGATAAATTTGATCATTGTTCGGCTGGTTTCTATCCCTGGAAATCGTGTTTCTGGCAGGGTTTTATTATCTCGTTTTTGAACAGTTTTGAATAATTGCGTGTGGGAAATGGTGAAAATTAATTGAACATGAAATGATAGAGTTAATTTTTATGGCTTGACATTGTCTAGGTAATTCATATCCATGTAAGAGTTGTTACCAGACATAATATTATGATTGTTGGAATTAAACTTTTGTTTCATATATACACCTTTTTTTTACATCAGTGAAGGTTTAGGTCCACAACAGCTGTCTCATTTGTGTGATCAGATCTGGATCTAGAATGTTTGCCTCTTAGTAAGAAGTTACCTCATGAATCTGAAAGTGAACTGTTTAGATGCTTATCAGATGGCAGAGATATGCCAGCTGATCTGGATCTAAAAAGTTGGCCAGTGCGATAAAAGCTGTATCTATGGAATAAATGGTAAATGTACTGCAGAAATCCAGAGTCTGGATGGTCAGAGGTGGGAGCATTGTTCTTCTAATGTACAAGTCACAAGCCCTAATTACACCTTCTGAATTTTACAGCCATAGCCTTCACTTTCAGTACCTAGGTTATAAAACTGAGCATGGAAACCAGTCTCAAATCTCAAGCATCTGATTGGCTGAAATGGAGACCAGTTGCCATTTCAGCCAATCAGATGCTTGAGATTTGAGACTGGTTTCCATGTTCAGTTTTATAACCTTCAGACCAGTACCTAGGTTCAGTTATTACAATTATTTATTTAAGTTTAAAGAACTATTTATACAGGTGATTTAGATTGAGTAGAACTTAATATTAGTGAGAGGGGTGGAATTCCATTAATCTATAGGTAAATATCCTGTAAGTCGCTTAGCAAGATCTGTTGGGGGAATGTAAGAATAGAGACAACAGTATTTTGTTTATTTTATCTGAATTTTATATACCAAGACAGGTTAGCACGAGACACTTGTGCAAGAAACGGCACAGATACTCGCCTACCCTGCCTACATACCAAAATGGTTGGTTGACTCCCTGATATTGTCTATGTTCACTAACTGACAACAAATGGAAGTGTCAACCAGTATAACAATGAGTATTATTAATGCTGGAGTGGGTAGATCCTCAAGTAGCAGCCACAGTCTACTGTTAATGGTGCACTAGATAGATCCCCTGGTAGGACTCGATGGACAAGCTGAAAGGATACATGATCAAAGAAATAAATGATATAATATTTGAAGATATTAAAATATAAGAAAAAGCATTTTGTTCCAACAGAGCTAAATCTTCTAATTATCAATCTAAACTTCTTCATGGGTATTATGAAACAAAACTTTCGACTTCTTGCACCCACAAATAAACAGCCCCTGTATTGCACTTAAGCATAGAAATGAGTTGGTCATGAGACAAGGGCTGTCTTCAACATATCAACCCAAAGATGCAAGTGTGTTCCCATTCCATTGGTGTGTTCCCATTCCATTGGTGTGTTCCCATTCCATTGGTGTGTTCCTGTTCCATTGGTGTGTTCCCATTCCATTGGTGTGTTCCTATTCCATTGGTGTGTTCCCATTCCATTGGTGTGTTCCTATTCCATTGGTGTGTTCCAATTCCATTGGTGTGTTCCTATTCGATCGGTGTGTTCCTATTCCATTGGTGTGTTCCTCATCATATGATATACTGGCTTAATCTGCATTTCTGAGAAAGAAAAAAATCCAAGCAGCTTTTCAGCTCTGGGAACAAAATAAACACATCATTTGAAAGTACTGAAGAGTCAAAATGGCTTTTCAACTCAAGAAATAGCACAAATAGTGCTTTGAGTCAAGTTCAGATCTTGAAAAAGTTTAAGGCACAAGGTCATAAAACTAAGATTGGTGACCAGTCTTAAATCTTAAGCATCTGATTGGCTGAAATAGCATCCATTTGCCTTTTCAGCCAATCAGATGCTTGAGATTTGAGACTGGTCTCCAGATTTAAATTTATGATCTTGGGCACAGATCTGCAATTCAGGAGTTCTGTCCTTACTCCTTCAGTTCATATCATTTAAAATTTTCTGTGTAAGAATTGCAGACTTTTCCAGACAATCTACTCGATACTTACATGTATGACACGATATTCAAAGTGATTGCTGTATTCCTGAAAAATATTCTGTAGAATGAACCATTCAAATCAGTGATTAATGACCATACTGAAGCTTTTAATTGGTAAATTAATTTATTACAGAATTAATATGGAAGTCTGAGAAATAATTGTCCTTCTATAAGAAAATTACTATCAGTTAAGGCTCAGATCAGTTTTAACATCAACACATTCCAAGCTTCACATATCAAAGTAAACCTACGTGGCAAAAGGAAGCATGTCTGGTCAAATAAAAATGTTCACAGTTATCTTATTATTATACGCCCTTCACAGACAAGTGGTATAATGGGAACATACATGGTGGCTGGGCGTCCGGGCAGCGTCCACAGCGCTGTCCACTCAGTAACCTGAACAGTTGTTGACTAATCTTCATGAAACTTGTGGAAAATGTTTTATGGACATAATATCTGGTTCAAGTTCGATAACCAGCTAATCACTTCAGAGTTATGTCCCTTTATTGGTACAAAAAATGACAAATTCTTTGATGGGCCTATTTTGTGGCACTTTGGCACTCTTATTTAATTTATTTATAAGCTGTGTTTTGTTGTTGAATGCTTCAGCCCATGGTTAAGACAGTGCTCAGCCATTTTAACTGAATGATTCAGCCCATGGTTTAGACAGTGCTCAGCCATTTTCAGCTGATTGGTTCAGCCCATGGTTTAGTCAGTGCTCAGTCATTTTCAGTTGAATGGTTCAGCCCATGGTTTAGACAGTGCTTAGCCATTTTCAGCTGAATGATTCAGCCCGTGGTTTAGACAGTGCTCAGTCATTTTCAGCTGATTGGTTCAGCCCATGGTTTAGACAGTGCTCAGCCATTTTCAGCTGAATGATTCAGCCCATGGTTTAGACAGTGCTCAGCCATTTTCAGCTGAATGATTCAGCCCGTGGTTTAGACAGTACTCAGCCATTTTCAGCTGAATGATTCAGCCCATGGTTTAGACAGTGCTCAGCCATTTTCAGCTGAATGATTCAGCCCATGGTTTAGACAGTGCTCAGTCATTTTCAGCTGAATGATTCAGCCCATGGTTTAGACAGTACTCAGTCATTTTCAGCTGAATGATTCAGCCCATGGTTAAGACAGTGCTCAGTCATTTTCAGCTGAATGATTCAGCCCATGGTTTAGACAGTGCTCAGTCATTTTTAGCTGAATGATTCAGCCCATGGTTAAGACAGTGCTCAGCCATTTTTAGCTGAATGATTCAGCCGATGGTTTGGACAGTGGTCAGCCATTTTCAGCTGAATGATTCAGCCCATGGTTTAGACAGTGCTCAGTCATTTTCAGTTTAATGGTTCAGCCCATGGTTTAGACAGTACCAAGCCATTTGTTCAGATGATCAGGTTATGGTTCAGACACTGCCCAGAGATTTGTTCAGATGATCAGGTAAAAGTGTTCAGCATATTGTTCCGGTTATGGTTAAAACAATGTCAAGCCATTTGTTTCTGGTAATGTTCAGGTATTATTGAGCCACTGTTTGATGTTGACTGCAGTTGGGGTTTTATATTCCGATTGTTGACTTTTTCTCATATATACAGCATCCACAACAGCTGCTGCTGAGGAATTAAATTGGGAATTTAAGAAATGTATGTCTATAGGCCTGAAAATTTTCAATGTAAGGGGAATTGATTTTCAGATAATTTAGATTAATCCAGCATATGCGGCAACAGCTGGGAAAACTATTCAAAAGTTTTGATTAAAAGCTTAACATTATAAATCCCAATGTTTTGTAATACACTAGACAACATCTTTCTCAAATTCCAAGTTTTTGAAATGAAACATCTGAGTTTATATATGTATGTAAGTTTTGCAGGTTTTCCAGAATAATCATGTTTTTTCACTAAATAATTGTGAACAAGTCACCTTTTTCTTATTTTTGGCTGGAAGAAAGTTTGCACACACCGAAATTTACAAGAAAAGAATGTTTTTCCAGACAATTAAAAGATTTCAACAATTTGAAATAAAACATCTGACAATTAGCTGATAAGTAAAGTGCTAGTAATTGTGTAGGAAAATGGTTTATTCTCTGAGGCTGCAATATGATTAATTTAACTGTTTGGATGGAGCATATTGTCCAGAAGGCATTATGGGAGAAATTTAAATATAACAGCTGCACCAGACAGGCATTATCACAAATTTAAAGATTTTCAGAAACTTTCTGATTAAGTTAATATGGGGGCTATTTCTTCAACAGGCAATTTTATGACCTCACTACCCTTTCTCTAGCCACTATCTGGTTGCCATGGAAACAACTGACCTCAGTGAAAATAAATCAGAAAATGCCAATAACTATTATTCTGTATTCTACAATCTTGTTTTCTTGTTTCAATTTTACTTCTTGATTATTTTTGCTATAATTTACTGGAATTTGATGGAAATGGGCCGAACTCCCAATATAGAGAGAATGAATGGTCAAATTTTCCCTGGATATTTCCATTATTAAATGTTCAAGCTTGGATGGTGACTTTACTCTAGCTCTTCATCAGGGAGATATTTAGGAGATTAAAATTCATCTGGCATTTGGGAATGAAAGTTAAGAGGATGTCAGCAGATACTGACCAGTAGCATTCCTATTAATTGCCTTACCACCTGGGGAACATTGTAAAGAATTAACCCTTCACTCCAAAGAAACACCTTTATCACATGGGCAAATAGTGTAAAACCTGATCAGCTGGCACATCTGTACCAACTGATCAGGATCTACACTGTTATGTTTTTTATTTATTAGGTTATTTCTGACCAAGAGGCAACCAGTGTAGATCCAGATTAGACAGCACAGATCTACACTGGCGGAAATGCAATAAAACATGTATATATAATATTGAGTAAAGGGTTAACAGAGTTAGAGCCCACATTTGTCATCTGATTATCAATGGGACTTACTTTTTAACTGTTTTTTTGCTGTTAAAAAGATTACTGTTAAGTTGTAACATATACATTTCCTTTTAAAAATTACCTTGGTTATCTTGAACTTACTGCCATTGGGCCAGACTTAAAATATTCTTTGTTTCCCCATCCCGACCCAAGCAGATTTAGTATTGGTAGGTAGGTAGGTCGAAATATTTTTTTTATTTGATTTTTTTTTCAGAATAATGATTCACATATAGATATTCTAGGATTAACACCAATGGGAATACCAACAAAATTTAATAGGTACCAAGTTTAGATGTATTATAGATGAATGCCTTTCTGCAAAATGACCAAGTCGTCCTTTTGATAAGCCTGTCCAAAACTAGTGCTATATAAATAATGAAATAGACTATAATGAATTAGTGCTATATATATAATGAATAAAGTCTCCAAGTACATTCAATCAGTGCAGTTATCAGTTACGTCCTTTGGCGCACTATAGTTATGTACCATGTTAATAGTACTTCTAAATTAACTTTTGTTTTAATATTTCGGCCAGTTTATATATGTGTGGTTTCAATATCCCAGCCAATATTGATTTGGATATTGTTCAATCACCCCAAGGATATATTTCCTGCTTTTTGAATTTTGCCTTTGGCGTTGTTTGTGATATGCAGGATTTACATTCTCTGATCCCCTGTCAAAATTCTATTCTGTTTCAGCATCGCCCATTGTTTTCTCGTTCTTTTATCCCATTCTTTTATCTGCCGCATGGAATGATATTAATCTGAAAATACCGCATTAAAGGTTCCATGTTCACCGCCATTTGCATACCATTGTTTGGGATGGATCAAAATGGTTCTGTTTATTGGTGTAAATATTGAATTGCGCTCAACCCGGGGCTAGGCGGCGTGGGCAATAAAATGCATTTCCTTTACTGCCCATGAACAGGCTCGATCAAACCGAGCCTGCAATATTTTCATATTTGTCGTGTTCGGTGGCTTTCAAAGTTCCGTTTTGATATATTCCTCATTACACATTTTAGTACAAATTTCACATTTTGACAATGGAAACTTTTAGTACTGAATTATTATGTATTTAATGGAAATATATTCAGGTACTGATCATCTCAGTGTTGCAACATTTTTAACATGAATTTGGACACACTGACTCCTTTGCAAATTAAGTCACGTAGGTGCTGCAAATAGGAAAACCTGTTGCTTTCAATTACCTTATCACCAACAGACTGAACAAATTCGTCGACAAGGCCGCACATTGTCAACTTTGTTAATAGTCTACTTTTTATACGAAAGAACGAGTGGTGTCTCCATATTTTACTGACACGGAGACGCAAGCAGAATGTTCCCTTGGTTCGCCAGACCTCGCGGAAGACCAAAAAATTGCCGTTCATTCGGTCCAATGAGCAATGAAATTTTTTCGGACCGATAAAAGACAGAGATAATGCCAAAAAAAAAATAGGTGTTTGTCTCCTGCATTTGTGGAAATACTAACGTTCACCATTAAAACTTATACCTACCAGTTATTGCTCAGACTGAGGTCATTTTTGATACAGAATAACGAATAAGAAAGGTTGAGACGACTACATGTAATCATAGACTTATTACGCTACTTCCGGTTTATAAACGATAGTTCCGGACAGAAGGACCGAAGACTTACGACATTTTACAGGTCCGAAGCAAAATCTGCCGGACCTTTCCTACGCCTTTTGCGAAGTCTGAGTTGGCTTTTTTCCCATGCGTTATCGCTAGGCGTCTGATAACCTCCGACTGCTTACTTGCGATCGGTTTCGTACTCAAAATGATTCGAAGGAAATGCAATTTTCGCCGCCATGTTTTTCGTACCAAATAAAAAAAATATCATTTAGATTTCGGCGATAAAATTTTTCGGGTCGCGCCGATTTTTTCGGGTCGGTCGTGGATGGGGAAGCAAACAATATTTTATTTTAGGCCTTGCAGTTAAGGTAAAGGCCTACATTGGTTCTCACATTAAAAAAAAAATTTTGTTTGTGAAGAAAAGTTAATGCTTGATTAAAACACTAAGCTTGATGATAAAATATAAAATGACATTATGTCCCTTTTCGCAGTAGCAGCCCATTTGAGATGTGCAGTTAGTTTGCATTTTGAGAAGCTCTATTGATTCCATAACTATAAAAACAACTCTTAAAGGATAGAATCATCAATTTAATTGTAAAGCTATTAAAGTATAAAATGTCATTGCAAATCTGTTAAATTGATTTCATAGTACATGCGAACTTAAAATCATGTTTTTTGTTGTTTTTAGAAAGATTGCCTTTCTTAACCATTTATTCACTAGTGTTATAGTTTATACATCTAGTGTAGATCCAGATCAGCTGGCATACCGTGCATTTGATCAGAATCTACACTGGCTGCTTATCAGTCAGAAATAACATAATCTAAAAGCAAACACCAATGATGTGCTGGCTAGTAAAACCTATATATATGAAGGGTTAATTACACTTTTTAAGATCATCCACTTGTCTCTTGATGTTCACTGTTCTGGGTTGAAGGTTATAAAGCTGAGATTGGAAACCAGTCTCAAATCTCAAGCATCTGATTGGCTGAAATGGAAACCAGTCTCAAATCTCAAGCATCTGATTGGCTGAAATGGTGACTGGTCGCCATTTCAGCCAATCAGATGCTTGAGATTTGAGACTGGTTTCCATGCTCAGTGTTATAACCTTGTGTACAGGTCAAAGCCCCACATATTACTACATCTATTCTTGATGTATTTTAATATTTTGTAATTATTAAAAATACATCAATATGGAGTTGAGAGTTAAAAAATTATTTTTTTTGTTTTATATTGTGAAGGTGATGTCTGGCATGAAAGAATCTATATGAATTGTAGTTTAATAGGATATGTTCCGAACAAGTGACAGCTTTAATCACCATTGATTTCTTCAAGAATATTCAACTTGTAAATGGATATTCTAGAACCATTTATAGAAATAAATGGTATAAAATCCAAACTTTTTACTCTGTTGTTAATTAATCACTGTCAATGGATTGCTTGATTGAGTGCAGAACTTTATATTACTAGTTGAAAATGATATCAAAATTGTTGAATTCAAAATCAATAGACTTGTTTTAGGTATCAATATAATGATGATTGATTGATATTTGTGTGATAAGAGACAAGGCCTTAAATGTCTTTCATATAAATTGATTAAATTCCTTGAAAAGTCCATTGGTTAGTAACCTGTTAGTTGGTTATTGGTTTTGAATGCAGGCTTGTCTTTGTGTACATCCAGCTCAAACCTCTAACCTTTCAAGTTACTTGTGGCCAATCAGATGATCTCAGTTTTACAAGCTTCAGCACAGTTCATTTTTAACCAAGTGAGTTCATATCATAATTTCAAGATTTTTAATGGCAGAAAATGCTTTCATGTTTTCATTAAATTTTGATTATTTTTGTAAATATATTAAATTTTAGTACTTATGGACTGATTATAGTTTTTATACTGCTGTCCTGCCATGTTGATCTGGATCTACACAGGTCTGGTTGATCTTGATCTACACTGGTCAGGTATTTATCTAGGTCTGCATTGGTAAAGTTGATCTGGATCTCCTTGACCAGTGCCCAAGGTTATAAAGCTGAGATTGGAAACCAGTCTCAAATCTCAAGCATCTGATTGGCTGAAATGGCGACTGGTCGCCATTTCAGCCAATCAGTTGCTTGAGATTTGAGACTGGTTTCCATGCTCAGTTTTATAACCTTGGAGCCATGTTAATCTAGATCTAAACTGTTTAGGTTGATCAGGGTCTTCATTGGTCTGGTTAATCTCGATCTACTCTGGTCAAGTTGATCTGGATCCACACCGGGCAAGTTGATTTGGTTCTACATCATTCTGAAACTTCACTAGTCCCAGATGATATTATTATTATACTTGTGCTGTAGTGAAATGCTCAAAGGGAAGTAACTAAGACTACATATTTGCATTCATTTTATTTGATGTCATTTTACATTGACAGAGAGACCCTTTACCTTTGATTATTCCTTTGAGATTTTACCTTTTTAGGGATGTGCAAGTTACAGTTAAGTTTTGCTGAGTAATTCTGATCCATTTAAAAAAAGTCAACAGTTGCTTTTGAATTCTAAGAAAAAAGTCCTTGTTTATTAAAAAAAAAGTTTTATGTAAGTTCATGTTTAAAAGAAAATTTATTATTCAGGTAAATTTGATTGTCAAAACTGGACCCATACATCATAAGAATTACCGCAGTGGTTAGACCTATTCTAGAACTCTCACCGATTGAAAGGGTCGATTTGAGACAAATTAAACTCGGAACTATTTCAAAGCTATTACTTATTTAGTGTTTTATGTAGGGATATCAGGCAAAAATTCACTTGGTAATATTGACTGGGTTTTCATTTTCTTCCGTAACAGAAAACATTAATCTAATGCGTATGTTTGGTGCAGAATAAATAGATAGTTGAATTATTTGGAAAATGGAAGGATGGGTCCAGTGCGGTTTTACAGCCATTTTGAGATTTAAGATTATCAGTTGCAAGTCTCTGGAAAATCTCACCCCTTTGTTGATATCAAAAGATCCTTTTTAAATATCACCGCATGTATGCAATTGTTTGTTGTACAAGAAAACCAATTTTGATTAGCTACTTTAAAGTAAGCTTTACATTAATTACAAACAACATGACTGATGGATCATGCAGCAGTGGTCCAGCTGTGATTGGATAATGCAGCAGTGATCCAGCTGTGGTGGGAGAATGCAGCAGTGATCCAGCTATGATGGGAGAAAGCAGCAGTGATCCAGCTATGATGGGAGAATGCAGCAGTGATCCAGCTATGATGGGAGAATGCAGCAGTGATCCAGCTATGATGGGATAATACAGCAGTGATCCAGCTGTGGTGGGAGAAAGAATGCAGCAGTGATCCAGCTATGATGGGAGAATGCAGCAGTGATCCAGCTATGATGGGATAATACAGCAGTGATCCAGCTATGATGGGATAATACAGCAGTGATCCAGCTGTGGTGGGATAATGCAGCAGTGATCCAGCTATGATGTGTTAAAGCAGCAGTAATCCAGCTGATATAGAATAATTGGGAATTATTCTAGTTTTGATTGAATAATTTGTCAGTGATCCAGCTGTGGTGGAAGAATGCAGCAGTGATCCAGCTATGATGGGAGAAAGCAGCAGTGATCCAGCTATGATGGGAGAATGCAGCAGTGATCCAGCTATGATGGGATAATACAGCAGTGATCCAGCTGTGGTGGATAGGGCAGCAGTGATCCAGCTATAATGTGTTAAAGCAGCAGTAATCCAGCTATGATAGGATAATTGGGAACTATTCTAGTTTTGATTGAATAATTTGTCAGTGATCCAGCTGTGATGGGAGAATGCAGCAGTGATCCAGCAATGATGGGAGAATGCAGCAGTGATCCAGCTATGATGGGAGAATGCAGCAGTAATCCAGCTATTATGGGATAATACAGCAGTGATCGAGCTGTAATGGGAGAATGCAGCAGTGATCCAGCTATGATGGGATAATACAGCAGTGATCCAGCTGTGATGGGAGAATGCAGCAGTGATCCAGCTATGATGTGTTAAAGCAGCAGTAATCCAGCTGTGATAGGATAATTGGGAATTATTCTAGTTTTGATTGAATAATTTGTCAGTGATCCAGCTGTGGTGGGAGAATACAGCAGTGATCCAGCTATGATGGGAGAATGCAGCAGTGATCCAGCTGTGATGGGAGAATGCAGCAGTGATCCAGCTATGATGGGATAATACAGCTGTGATCCAGCTGTGGTGGGATAGGGCAGCAGTGATCCAGCTATGATGTGTTAAAGCAGCAGTAATCCAGCTGTGATAGGATAATTGGGAATTATTCTAGTTTTGATTGAATAATTTGTCAGTGATCCAGCTGTGATGGGAGAATGCAGCAGTGATCCAGCTATGATGGGAGAATGCAGCAGTGATCCAGATATGATGGGAGAATGCAGCAGTGATCCAGCTATGATGGGAGAATGCAGCAGTGATCCAGCTATTATGGGATAATACAGCAGTGATCCAGCTGTGATGGGAGAATGCAGCAGTGATCCAGCTATGATGGGATAATACAGTAGTGATCCAGCTATGATAGGAGAATGCAGCAGTGATCCAGCTATGTTTGGAGAATGCAGCAGTGATCCAGTTATTATGGGATAATACAGCAGTGATCCAGCTGTGATGGGAGAATGCAGCAGTGATCCAGCTATGATGGGATAATACAGTAGTGATCCAGCTATGATAGGAGAATGCAGCAGTGATCCACCTATGATGGGATAATACAGTAGTGATCCAGCTATGATAGGAGAATGCAGCAGTGATCCAGCTATGATGGGAGAATGCAGCAGTGATCCAGCTATGATGGGAGAATGCAGCAGTGATCCAGCTAGGATTGGGATAAAGCTATGATTAGATAAAGCAGCATTGATTTAACTGTGATGGGAGGATGCTTGAGAATGCTTGAATGAAATTGCTTAAAGCCATGCAAAGATAATTTATAGTAACTCATAGATAAAAAAGATAAAAATTAAGTAAAATTTTACAGTTGCATTCATTTCAAGGACTGGTTATGATAACATATTAACACATATTTGAAAACTTCAGAAAAGAATTAGTGGAATGCTCAAACCTTTGTCATTGTCTTTTGACATTCAGTTCACCAGGTTTCAAATTATTGAAATTTTCCCTGTAAAACTGTTTTATCCCTTTCCTCTGTACATACACCTTTATGCCTTGGGCGAGTAGTGTTGATCAAGATCAGATGGCAAATATGTGCTGTCTGATCAGGATCTGCACTGTTCACTTTTTGATTTATTAGGGTATATCTGACTGAAAAGTGAACAGAACAGACACGAATGTGCCGGCTGATCTTGATCTACACTGGTTGCGCATGTGTAAAAACGCGTATTTATGGAGGAAAGGGTTAAGCCATATTTCTGCTGTTCTATGGTCATGCAGATAACATCTAAGCTGAAGAATTATGCCTCAATTTTGTCTCAATTTTGTCTCAGTGTTTGTATCCATATATACACATCCTTGGCTCAACTATATTGCTTGCAATACTGTTCACCAAATCTTTCAATTAATTGTGTATTAAAACAAGAGTACAAAAGTACTTTTAATCTAGGTTCAGACCAAATTATAAAACTGTTTGATTGAAAAATGTGAGAGGCATAATTATCAAGAATTAATAACTTGTGTTTTTATGGAGAGAATGAGTGCTCATGCACTAGAAAACTACTGCTGTGCCCCAATGGACCCATTACTCCATGGATACAGCTCGTTTTCCATGATAATGCCTAATAACTACTCTGCTTTATGGATACAGTTGATATTATATGGCTGGTCAGTGTAGATCCAGATCAGCAAGCACATGAATGCAGTCTGATCAGGATCTACACAGTTCATATCATAAAAATTATAAGCGACTACTGTAGGAAGATGGATATGCAGGCTGATCTGAATGATCTTCACTAGTTTCACATAATCTATACCACAGCAAAACCATGAATTTCCATAATGTTGAAGTGTAGCACAGCAGGACCACAATTTTCCCTTTTGGCAAGAACACACATTTCCATGCTGTTGGATGCTAACCACAGCTAGACCATACATTTCCTTGCTGTTTGATGCTTACCACAGCTAGATCATACATTTCCATGCTGTTTGATGCTTACCACAGCCAGACCATACATTTCCATGCTGATTGATGCTTACCACTGCAAGACCATACATTTCCATGCTGTTGGATGCTTACCACAGCTAGACCAAGCATTTCCATGCTGTTTGATGCTTACCACTGCAAGACCATACATTTCCATGCTGTTGGATGCTTACCACAGCTAGATCATACATTTCCATGCTGTTGGACGCTAACCACAGCTAGACCATACATTTCCATGCTGTTTGATGCTTACCACTGCAAGACCATACATTTCCATGCTGTTGGATGCTTACCACAGCTAGACCAAGCATTTCCATGCTGTTTGATGCTTACCACAGCTAGACCATACATTTCCATGCTGTTTGATGCTTACCACTGCAAGACCATACATTTCCATGCTGTTGAATGCTTACCACAGCTAGATCATACATTTCCATGCTGTTGGATGCTTACCACAGCTAGACCATACATTTCCATGCTGTTGGATGCTTACCACAGCTAGATCATACATTTCCATGCTGTTTGATGCTTACCACAGCTAGACCAAGCATTTCCATGCTTTTTTATGGTTACCACAGCTAGACCATACATTTCCATGCTGTGTGATGCTTACCACAGCTAGACCAAACATTTCCGTGCTGTTTGATGCTTACCACAGCTAGACCATACATTTCCATGCTTTTTGATGCTTACCACAGCTAAACCATACATTTCCGTGCTGTTTGATGCTTACCACAGCTAGACCATACATTTCCATGCTGTTTGATGCTTACCACAGCTAGACCATACATTTGCATGCTGTTTGATGCTAACCACTGCTAGACCATACATTTCTATGCTGTTTGATGCTTACCACAGCTAGACCGCACATTTCCATGCCATTCGATACTGACCACAGCTATACCATACATTTCTATGCTGTTGGATGCTTACCACAGCTAGACCATACATTTCCATGCTGTTTGATGCTTACCACAGCTAGACCACACATTTTCATGCTGTTTGATGCTAACCACAGCTAGACCATACATTTCCATGCTGTTGGATGCTTACCACAGCTAGACCATACATTTCAATGCTGTTGGATGCTTACCACAGCTAGACCAAACATTTCTATGCTGTTGGATGCTTACCACAGTAAGACCATACATTTCCATGCTGTTGGATGCTTACCACAGCTAGACCAAGCATTTCCATGCTGTTTGATGCTTACCACAGCAAGACCATACATTTCCATGCTGTTTGATGCTTACCTCAACAAGACCATACATTTCCATGCTGTTTGATGCTTAATACAACAAGACCATACATTTCCATGCTGTTTGATGCTTACCACAGCAATACCATACATTTCCATGCTGTTTGATGCTTACCACAGCAAGACCGTACATTTTCATGCTGTTTACTGCTTACCACAACAAGACCATGTATTTCCATGCTGTTTGATGCGCTTACCACTGCAAGACCATTCATTTCCATGCTGTTTGATGCTTACCACAGCAAGACCATACATTTCCATGCTGTTTGATGCTTACCACAGCAAGACCAACCATTACTATGCTGTTTGATGCTTACCACAGCAAGACCATACATTTCCATGCTGTTGGATGCTTACCAAAGCTAGACCCAGATTTCCAAGCTGTTTGATGCTTACCACAGCTAGACCATACATTTCCATGCTGTTTGAGGCTTACCACAGCTAGACAAAGCATTACTATGCTGTTGATTCTTACCACAACAAGACCAAGCATTTCCATGCTGTTTGATGCTTACCACAGCAAGACAAAACCTGTTCCATGCTGTTTGATGCTTACCACAGCAAGACCAAGCATTTCTATGCATTGTTCTGTATGTTTTCTAGAGCAAGACAAAAACTGTTCCATTGTTCTGTTTATTTTCTTCAGCAGGACAGAAACTGTTACAGGACAAAAACTGTTCCATTGTTCTGTATGTTTTCTGCAGCAGGACAGAAACTGTTACAGGACAAAAACTGTTCATTGTTCTGTATGTTTCCTGCAGCAGGACAGAAACTGTTCCAGGACAAAAATTGTTCCATTGTCCTGTATGTTTTCTGCAGCAGGACAGAAACTGTTACAGGACAAAAACTGTTCCATCGTCCTGTATGTTTTCTGCAGCAGGACAGAAACTGTTCCAGGACAAAAACTGTTCCATTGTCCTGTATGTTTTCTGCTGCAGGACAAAAACTGTTACAGGACAAAAACTGTTCCATTGTCCTGTATGTTTTCTGCTGCAGGACAAAAACTGTCCCAGGGCGAAAAATGTTCCATTGTCCTATATGTTTTCTGCTGCAGGACAAAAATTGTTACAGGACAAAAACTGTTCCATTGTCCTGTATGTTTTCTGCTGCAGGACAAAAACTGTTCAATTGTCCTGTATGTTTTCTGCTGCAGGACAAAAACTGTTCCAGGGCAAAAAATGTTCCATTGTCTTTTTGCTGTTATTTGCAGCATGACAAAAACTGTTCCATAATCTTGGATGTGCATTGCAGCAAAAACACAAAAGTGTTCCATGGTCTTGGATATGATATAATAAAAATAGTAAGTTAATTAAATAAAAATCAAGTCATTTTTAGAAGATAACTCCTCAAGCATAAATTGAATGTAATGACAGTTATTTTAGTACTGCAGCAAAGCACAAGCAGTTTTTTGATTTCAGACTTGGTTTGGTTATTAAGGACATGTTTATAAGTCTGCCAATTTATTGGCAGCTGGTCTATGTTTTGTAGTAGAATGATGCTAAACAGGGAGAATTTGATGGATGAATTTCATTTTACATTTAATTGAAATATTCTTGCAAGTTATGAAATAACTGTGGACCTTTTCTATCAATCTCTTTCTTTCAGCCACAAAATATCACCTCATATATTTATTTTTTCTGGAAATTGCAGATTGGAAAGGTATATGGTAACAAGTCCAGTAAAGGTCACATGCTTCATGTCTCCTATAAAACGGGAATTTGTTTGTTAAACATTAAGCTGTCATCTTGTAGCGGCTATAAACATTTAATTGAGGCTATTATGATTAAAAAATCAATGTTATCCTAGATGAAAAGTATAATAAAATATCTTATTGATTTTGATTCATTTATTAAATCCCCATTGATTTTCACATTAAGTCTTTCAGAATTGATGCAGAAAACTTCTCGTTGAAATAAAATTCTATTGATTTAAAGGGTCATTTCACTGTATTATTTCTTCCTGTTATTATATTTTAATGATTTTTATAGAAAATCTTAGCAGGAATCCTGTTACAGATGGCCGTTAGAGATTTTCTAAAATGAATTTACATTGATTGTGAAACTTTGATTTTAACATCAAAGAAAGGTCTGTTTAAACTAATTAAATTGGTCATTACTATATTGATTTGTAGGGTTTTGAAATTTAATTTGTGGTTAACTCTGGAAGTCTGTTGTGGAAAATGCAGAGCAATTAGTAAATGATCGCTGGGGTCAAACAGTGTATGCATGCGACCAGCATTATTGAACAATGGGAGAAAACTACTATTTCATCTTTTTACAAATTTGTCAAGAAAAAGAATTCATTGTCTGTATAACAGTGACAGGATAAGGTTTCAAATCTGTTACTACTGTCAGTATGTAATATCTAAAAAATAAAATTATCTAAAAAAAAATTGATATAGTTATGTTGCTTTTGTATTTCAGGATTTAGTCAAGAAAACTAACATTGGCTATATCTTTGTCATGTCTTAGTATTTCTTCATTAAATTATGTTTTTATTCTAACAAAGTAACCTGAGGGTGACTTAAGTTTTTAACTGATCACCCATCTAGTTTGTATTAGATCCACATAAATAAACATTACAAAACATGTTCCTTATTATGTGATATCTGAAACTGTACTTACCGATGCAGCGCTGATGGTAGAATTCTTAGTTCTATGATTTAATTTACTCATTAATTAAGATGAAGGAAATAATAACTTAACTGCGTCTTCATTATTTCATTTAACAGAAAATCTTTTTTGCCAATGCCACTTAGCGTTTTTGAAAGATGTTTCTTGTTTTACTTTCAATCATTTCAGATTTTTGCAAATTTATGAATTTTTTATGCATTTTCAAGAGTCCAGATTTTCATTATTTATAGGGCTTCACACCTAATCAAATCCATCAATATTTAACAATTTACTTGGTAGATACAACTTTTCATCACAAGGTCAAACGGTGTAAATCCAGATCGTTCGACACATTCATGATATCTGATCTAAATCACACTGTTAGCTCTTCTTTGTCAGAAATAACCTAATGAATCTGAAAGGGAACAGTGTAGATCCTCTTCAGAGGACACAAATCTACAGGCTGATCTGGATATACACAGTTTGTCCATGCCTTAAAAGTGGTACCTAGAGTGTAAACCTTTCTCATAACCTTTCCTAGCAGATATTGTTGGTGTAAACGTGAATAATATAAAGTTACATTCATGAGCACAATATTTAGTAAATCTGTAAAGAATGCCATTGGTACTATTTTCCTGCTGTTAGTTCCCTGCTTTGCTTTTAACTTTTTACTTCATAGATATACCTTTATTGCTAGGGCGAACAGTGTAGATCCACATCAGCCGGCACATCTGTGAAGTCTGATCAGGATCTGCACTGTTTGCTTTTTGATTTGTTAGGTTATTTCTGACCAAAATGCAACCAGTGCAGATTCTGATCAGACGGCATGAATGTGCTGGCTGATCTGGATCTACACTGGTTGCACACACGTAAAAATGCGTATATATGGAGGAAAGGGTTAAGTTACCATGCTACTTCTAGAAAATACATTTTTACCCTATACTCCATAGATATAATTTTTGTGGTATTGGTGAGAAGTGTATATCAATTGGTACTTGTATGCCATCTTAACTGGATCTACATCCATTCATTACATTATTTCTGACCAATAAGTGAACATGGCAGATCTAGGTCAGACTGTATGGATGTAATGGCTGATCTAGATCTACACTAGTTGCACGCGATATAACCTGTATATAATTATTATGGAGTCAAGGGTTAATGCTATGCTCTTAACATCACTGTCTGTTTATGCAGTTGTTCACAGAATACTGTAAGTTGTAGGCCCTAATCAGACTGCGTTGGTTTGAACCTTGGTGTAGGTTAACACTAGTCATACAGTGCATTAAGTGAAATAGAAGAATCCTTGAAAGTAATGGGGCAGTACAATACTGCAGCTAGAAGATATAACCTATGCCCAAGGTTATAAAACTAAGTTTGGAAACCAGTCTCAAATCTCAAGCATCTGATTGGCTGAAATGGCGACCAGTCGCCATTTCAGCCAATCAGATGCTTGAGATTTGAGACTGGTTTCCATGCTCAGTTTTATAACCTTGGGCACTAATTAATTTTGGTTAGAATACAGTAAACCCCTCTGTAAAGACCACCTCTGGGACTCAACAAAACATGTCTAAATGGTAATGTGCTCTTCATTTCTGGCTGAAAACTGTGCAAAACTTTTGAAAAGGACATTGAAATAGAGGTGGTCTTCAATTTAGGTTAGTCTTTATGAGGGGTTTTAATGTTAAGAATTGAAAATGTTGGCGGCACTTGTCTTCAATGTCTTCAAAACTGTCATTTTCCCTTTTACTTTTCTCATTTCAAAATTAAATAATAGATGAATCGATCTAAAGTGGAAGTGTTTTGTCTATATAGATTTTGATTTTATTGTAAAGTTGACTATTCTAACACCATACATATGACTTTGTCTCCGATTCTTGGCATTTCCATGATTCTCTGCTTGGAACTGTCTACATACTTATTATACGTGTCTTCAGACATTAGAATTTCTTTACGGGAAGCTGTGAAGAATGAGACTTTCACGTCTGGGTTATAAGTCTTAAAGTCAATATAAGATAGATATATATCTCAATAATAAATGGAAGCGGGATTTTTTTCAATTTTGATGTCTTTTAAAAGACCGCTATAAATTTCATTTACGTCTGGGAACAAACCAATAGTTAGCCAAAAGCAATATATCAAATTATTCAATGTATACATTTTAAGAGAAAACTTGGTGTTTTAATATCAGCGTTTATTCCCAGTGGACTGGTCTCGGTTTCACGGGACCATTAAGTTGATGACTCCGCTGGTCCAGCTATGCAGTTTTCTTTGTCTGTTATTGTTTTCTACCATGATAGAGAGGCATGAATGATTTTCAATCATTTTTAAATTCCGTAGAGATGGTCACAGTAATGGACAGTCCTACTCAGTTTTGTGTCCAAAATCAGAAAGTTGATAAAGAGAAGTGAAAGGTTGTTCATGATGGTTTATTTCCATTACAGCGTTTGAGATGCATGCCTTTACAAAGTTAATTGAAAATGATTGCAGTAGTTTTCTATTTCACATATTGTGAAATTTACATGAGCTTGAATTTTTAACATACTTTTTAAGGTTGTTTTGATTTAAGGAAATGTAAATTGCCTAATCCGGCAAGGGGAAAACTTTATTTTTTAGCTCACCTGTCATGTAGTGACAGGGTGAGCTTTTGTGAGCGGGGTTCGTCCGTCGTCCGTCCGTCCGTCCGTCCGTTCAGAATTGTTGTCTAGCGGACAGAATTTTGGTCCAATCTTCTTCAAACTTGGTCAGAATGTTTATCTCAATGATATCTAGGTCAAGTTCGAAATTATGGAAAAAGCTTGTCCGCACTCTAGTGGTCGTAATTTTGGTGCAATCTTCTTTAAACTTGGTCAGAATGTTTATCTTAATGATATCTAGGTCAAGTTCGTTACTGGGTCATGTGACCCTTAAAACTAGGTCACAAGGTCAAATTAAAGGAAAAGCTTGTCTGCACTCTAGCGGTTGTAATTTTGGTCCGTTCTTCTTTAAACTTGGTCAGAATGTTAAATTATAGAAAAAGTTTGTACGCACTCTAGTGGTCTTAATTTTTGTCCGAACCATTGAACAGATGTTCGCAGGTGAGCGACCCAGGGTCCCTTGGACCCTCTTGTTTAAATAATCCTTGTAAATCAACTCTGTTCAATGACTCAGCTTGCCGATGTTGATTGTGAGAACTACTGCAATTGTCTATAACCCTTTCCTCCATAGACACACCTTTATTGCATGGGCAAGCAGTTTAGATCCAAATCAGCCGGCACATCTGTGCCAACTGTTCGCTTTTTGATTCATTAGGTTATTTCTGACCAAAATTTGACCAGTGCAGATCCTGATCAGATGGCACGGATGTGACAGGTGATCTGGATCTACACTGGTCGCACATGCTTTAAAATGCGTATATATGGAGGAAAGGGTTAAACTGATATGAAAGAGGGTTGGGAGTTTTGGTTCAATCTTCAGACCAGGTTCAACTCCTACCTTTGTTTGATATATAAGAGATTTCTTGTTTGATTTTATGTAAATTATCTGCACCCAGACTATCACTTGACCATAATTATGAATCATTGAAGGACTTAAGTCAAAGAAAGACTGCTAAATTACAGATATATTATGGCTTTGAAATAAAGCATTTAGGTAATGACAGCTGTTCCGAGTTTTATGTGGGTGTCATCATCAGTGTTTCAAGTCGGCCTTCAGTGCAAATGACAATTAAATTTGATGTTATGAATTATCCACTATTATGGAAGCCTGTATCCCTTTGTTTATAGCTATAATTTTCCTTTGAAATATTTATAAATTGCTATATTCTTACCAAGTAATGACCACATTATAATGGTTTTTCATTGATTTTTATGTTTCTCAAGAAATTGTACTCGTAGGTCAGTCTGAATTCTACGGAGAATTGAATTTGATGATGAATGGAATAACAATCATGTTTAAATATTTAACCATTCTTGATTATTGATGATCTTGTAAGATGGTAAAGATGGGGCTGAAGATTTACATCTATAGGATTGTATGATCAGTTACCGGATAATTTCTCAAATTGATGTCTGGGCCTGTATTTATCAAGTATCTTAAGACAAATCTCAAATAGTGTTGTTTCTCTTAAATTATTTTGAAAATAGCCTAAATTTTTTCTTTATGCAAGATAATTGAGTTGTCCATTTTATGGTATAAAGTTAGATCTCTTAGAAAATAATTTTCTACATATTTACATAAGCACTTATTTCAAATGTGATGGTCTTTGAGTCATTGACTGAAATAACAGTCAAATAATACCCCGATGAAATGGTGTCTATGGTCAATTATGGTCTGCACAGTTTTTGATGGTTGAACATGAATTACCGTGATCGACTCACAAACCATGAAAAATTGTGGTATTGATCATGGTTGACCATGATTCACCTTTGTCAAACTGAGAAATTATTTTGGCCAACCTTCAATAATGGATTGAACTACCATTTGACGCTTATCTACTATGGTCAAATATTCTTGACAACTGTAGACCCATGAACATTTACCCTGTGTATTGTAATACATAGTCAAGGCCAAAGTAACTTCTAAAATTAGCACAAAATACAAAGGAACATAGAGTTAAATAGGAACATAAGGCTACTGAAAAACCTCAACAAATTTGTTACAGGAATTTCGTGAACCCAAATTAATGCTGTGCTAAATGGTCGAGAAGTCATCATTGTGACTTACATTGCAATCTAAAGCTATTATATTCCTTATAAACTGTAAAAATTTGTATTAGCTATTTGCTCATCTGCTTCATAAAGCTTCCATGGCATCAACCGTCACGGTCATTGTCCAGTAAAGCTTAGGGCCAAAAATACTGATTGGAGACCAGTCTCAAATATCATAGCAATATCATTGGCTGAAATTTAGACAACAGAAGTCCGCCAATCAGAAATGGAGACAACAGAAGTCTGCCAATCAGAAATGAAGACAACAGAAGTCCACCAATCAGAAATGAAGACAACAGAAGTCCACCAATCAGAAATGAAGACAACAGAAGTCCACCAATCAGAAATGGAGACAACAGAAGTCTGCCAATCAGAAATGGAGACAACAGAAGTCTGCCAATCAGAAATGAAGACAACAGAAGTCTGCCAATCAGAAATAAAGACAACAGAAGTCCGCCAATCAGAAATGAAGACAACAGAAGTCCACCAATCAGAAATGGAGACAACAGAAGTCTGCCAATCAGAAATGGAGACAACAGATTTAGTCAGCCAATCAGATGGTTTTTTTACTCATAGACCAGAAGTGACATCCCAGCTTATATCTGACTGTGTTCAGAGAAAATCATTTTTTCTCCTGTGCCAGGACTTGGATTTGAACCTATAGCTGTAAGAAATAAAAAATATAGGGAATTATGTATACTGTTTCATTCAGATGACAACCGACCTAAAAACATGCACTTAGACCTATATTGTTTGTAAAAGCAACTGTGTATGTATGTTACAGGAGCTGCCATTGGACGACCTGAAGAGAAGATGTAAGGAACACCTAGAAGTTATGTCTAAAAAGAGGATACGCAGAATTCTCGCAGGTAATATTGAATTACGTGTTTGATGAAAATACTAGAAGAGGTATGCAAAATTTGGTATTTAGTACAGTAACTAATGCAGTAGGTATAACATCTATACTATTCAAAGAATAGGTTTGCTGACATGTCAGAGAAACAGTGCTATCTCAAGCCATTCAGTTCTGTGTCGCTGAAGCACTCATATATTGAGCATCTTAAAGTTAACATTTCATTTTTTAAAATAAGCACTGATATGCCAAAATACTGAGAAAAAAGCCTTAAAAGTACTGGAATGCATGCTTTCCGACGGCTGTGATATATACACATTTTCATCCATATGTGACCAGTGTAGATCCAGATAAGCCAGCACATTTTTGCTGTTGGATCTGGATCTGCACTGGTCAGGTCTTGGTTAGGAATACTCTAATATATCTACAAGCCAAAAATGTAGATCCTGATCAAATAGTATCATGTATCAAGCATAGTGTTCCTCATACATTTACTTTATAAAGTCAAGATGCTTAGGCTGGAAGTTACTGAGTACAAAGTTGTGAACTGAGATTGTTACTTAATATAGTGGCAACCAATCGTTTGCCTGGATGCCCAACTTACAGGGCTGTCAGCTGTCTTCCAGTTAAACTTAATTTGTTCTGTTGACAACTTGTTACTCTGTTGAGCTCCTTAGTACAGATAGGTACCATTACAGATTTTATTATTAGCACTTTCACATTATAGTACCAATAATTGAAATAGACAATCTTGGTCTTGTTTAATTGTTAAAGAATGGCAGCAGTCCACCTACCTAGTGCGTATTCATTTTTAACAAATGCTTGTCTTATTAATAATCGGATCTTTTAGAACTTAACAAAACAACTAAAATGAATTCATCAGATTCTACTTTTAGATGAAACGTTAATATTAAAAAGGAGTAGATATGAAAATTAAGATGGAATCATTCTGGCGGAAACCATTAACCGAACAAAGTCAAGAAGTTTTTAAACATTACTGTTGTAAATGTAATTTTCTCAAGTTGTGCATTTAACCTTATCATAGGCCAGTTATTACCGTTGAAATTTTGATTAGCTCCATCCCACCATTTAACATCTCTAATGAACTTAATTATTTCAAATTTTTTGATCTTTGACTTGAACACTTAAGCCTAATGTTAGTGATGTAAAATTAATCTTCTAATGATGACAAGATGTTCACCTAAGCCTCCTTGAAGTTTAGTATATCTCCAGATGATAGGAGTGAACTTTTAACAATTCGAAGGTCAATTATGCCAAGCATTTTTCCTGTAAAAATCATACATAGATCTTAATTACAATAACACAGTAAGTTATATTAAACAGCCTCTGGGAAATCTAAACATCTTTTTCAATGTAATCCACTTGTTTTTCAATTTATACCTTCCACTTTGCTTGAAAGTATAAGAAAATATCATGCCCTGGTTTATTATGAAGTATTTCTGAGACATGTTTTGAAAATAAACTTTAAAGTAGAAAAAACAAAAGCATACATGCCAGGTATCGAAAAATAATTAAGTGAGACTGGTGACATTTTTAAGTGAGATTTGAGCAAAAATAAGTGAGATTTTCTAAAGCGTGTCGAAACATGGTATATTTTTAATGTTCTTATATACCTTTATCTTTTTTAGCTCACCTGAGCTGGCTCAGGGTGAGCTTTTAGGATCGATGAATGTCCGTCGTCCGTCCACACTTAGTTCGTTAACACTCTAGCGGTCACATTTTTGCTCTGATTGTCATGAAACTTGGTCAGGATGTTTGTCCCAATGATTTCTCAGATGAGTTCGAATATGGGTCATCTGGGTCCAAAAACTAGGTCACTGTTACTTAAAATAGAATTTTCTTGTTAACACTCTAGCGGTCACATTTTTGCTCCGATTATCATGAAACTTGGTCAGGATGTTTGTCCCAATGATTTCTTGGACGAGTTCGAATATGGGTCATCTGGGTCAAAAACTGGGTCACTGTTACTAAAAATAGAATTTTCTTGTTAACACTCTAGCGGTCACATTTTTGCTCCGATTTTCATGAAACTTGGTCAGGATGTTTGTCCCAATGATTTATCGGACGAGTTCGAATATGGGTCATCTGGGTCTAGGTCACTGTTACTAAAAATAACTTTGTTATACTCAGGTGAGCGATAAAGGGCCATCATGGCCCTCTTGTTTATAAAAAGTAACTACAGTCAGTTGTATTACTTTAATGAAGTAACAAGACAATTAAACACATTTTTTTCAAAATCAAATAAAATATTTGTGACTAAATTCTTTATGCCACATTTATTTTAAAATTGTCCACTGAAAATTCATACTATTCAAGCCATTAGTTATCCACTAAGTGCAATTACTGACTTAGTGGATAACTAAGTGCAATTACTGACTTGGCATTTATGAAGAAAGTCTAGTGTTGCATTTGCATAAAAAAATATTCTTGTAGCTTTACAGAAAGGAGAGAGAAAAGCCCAAAAATTTGACAAATTTTGTTTTTATTCACCTTGGATTAATGGTTCAACATGCCAATTAAAATCTTGAAAATTAACACCTTCAAAGTATTGCCCTTAGACGTTTACCCATCCATAGCCGAAAACTGTAACACTTGCATTGAAATTTACCCCAAATGAGACATAAAGATGTTTTAGTAAACATGTCAATTAATAAAAAAAGATAATTGAATAACACCTTATCTAACATGGGATGTTAATCCATTGCCCCAGGGTTATTGAAGCAGAAGAAATAAACAAAATGGCATAATTTCCAATAATCACTGTCAATAAAGCGCTTTCATTCGATTTCCGCGATCTTCGGACTTATTGTAGACATTGAAAATTGCCCTGCAGATGACAATTTTTTTAAGAGAAATTATCAAAAATATGTGAATTTTTTGTTTTTATCCGTTAGACTGTGAGGGTGGGTGAAATTCCGTTAGTTTTTACTTCACGGCATGAGACTTGGCATGTATGCTGAAAAGAACAGTTGAATTGAATTCTGTTGACTTATAAGATCTAGGATTTGTTGGTGTGATGCCTTAACAAGGCAAAATTCTCTATGGTAACACATTCACAACAATGTCTGAAAATACATACAACTGCACATAACATTGCATGTGACGTTTTTTGTTTTTTTAGCTCACCTGAGCCATAGGCTCATGGTGAGCTATTGTGACCCGTCTTTGTCCGGGCTCCGGCGTCCGGCGTCCGTCAACAATTTCCTTTAAACAACATCTCCTCTGAAACCACTTGATGGATTTTAACCAAATTTGTCCTGAAGCATCCTGGCACTGATGTCTACAAAAGTTGTTCAAATCATGACCACAGGGTCAAGGTCAAGGTCACTGCTGCTAAAAATAGAAATTCAGTCTTTGCTCAATTACTTGAGTTTGCTTAGGCCTATTGACTCCAAACTTGGTGTATGGGTAGCTTATATTAAACGGCAGCTTGGGGTTGCTACCCAGGTGTCTGTGATCAAGGTCAAGGTCACTGTTGCTAATAATAGAAATTCAGTCTTTGCTCAATTACTTGAGTTTGCTTAGGCCTATTGACTCCAAACTTGGTGTATGGGTAGCTTATATCAAAAGGCAGCTTGGGGTTGCTACCCAGATGTCTGTGATCAAGGTCAAGGTCACTGTTGCTAAAAATAGAAATTCAGTTTCTGCTTAATAACTTGAATTTGCTTTGGCATATTGACTCCAAACTTGATGTATGGGTAGCTTATATCAAAAGGCAGCTTGGGGATGCTACCCAGGTGTCTGTGATTAAGGTCAAGGTCACTGTTACTAAAAATAGAAATGCAGTTTCTACTTAATTACTTGAGATTGCTTTGGCCTATTGACTCCAAACTTGGTATATGGATAGCTTAAATTAAGAGGCAACTTGGGAAAGCTACCTATGTGTCTGTGATCAAGGTCAAGGTAACTGTTGCTAAAAATAGAAATTCAGTTTCCACTTAATAACTTGAGTTTGCTTTGGTTTTTTGACTCCACACTTGGTGTATGAGTAGCTTATATCAAACGGCAGCTTGGGATTGCTACCCAGGTGTCTCTGATCAAGGTTAAGGTCACAGTTGCTAAAAATAGAAATTCAGTTTCCTCTTAATAACTTGAGTTTGCTTTGGCATATTGACTCCAAACTTGGTATATGGGTAGCTTATAACAAGAGACAAATTGGGATTGCTACCCACGTGTCTGTGATCAAGGTCAAGGTCACTGTTGCTAAAAATAAAAATTCAGTCTCTGGTTAATAACTTGAGTTTCATACTCAGGTGAGCGATTCAGGGCCATCATGGCCCACTTGTTTTAATAATTTTGCATGTTTTGGTATGCTTTTCTCAATCACAATTCCCATTGTCTTTCCTTTCTCAATCAACATTTTCCATGTTTTTGTATGCCTGTCTCCATCAGTATTCCCAATGTTTTGGTATGCCTTTCTCCATAATTATTCCCAATGTTTTGGTTTGCCTTTCTCCATCAGTATTCCAAATGTTTTGGTATGCCTTTCTCCATCAGTATTCCAAATGTTTTGGTATGCCTTTTTTCATCAGTATTCCCAATGTTTTGGTATGCCTTTCTCTATCAGTATTCCCAATGTTTCAGTATGCCTTTCTCCCTCAGTATTCCCAATGTTTTGGTATGCCTTTCTCCATCAGTATTCCCAATGTTTTGGTATGCCTTTCTTCATCAGTATTCCCAATGTTTTTGTATGCCTTTCTCTATCAGTATTCCCAATGTTTCGGTATGCCTTTCTCCATCAGTATTCCCAATGTTTTGGTATGCCTTTCTTTATCAGTATTCCCAATGTTTCGGTATGCCTTTCTTCATCAGTATTCCCAATGTTTTGGTATGCCTTTCTCCATCAGTATTTTCAATGTTTTGGTATGCCTTTCTCTATCAGTATTCCCAATGTTTTGGTATGCCTTTCTCCATCAGTATTCCCAATGTTATAGGTTGGACCTTTAATTTCAGTATCACAATTCCCCATGTTTTGGTATGCCTTATCCTTCACAGTTCCCCATGTTTTATATGCCTTATCCTTCACAGTTCCCCATGTTTTATATGCCTTATCCTTCACAGTTCCCCATGTTTTAAATGCCTTATCGTTCACAGTTCCCCATGTTTTATATGCTTTTCTCTTTCACAATTCCCCATGTTTTGGTATGCCTTATCCTTCACAGTTCCCCATGTTTTATATGCCTTATCCTTCACAGTTCCCCATGTTTTATATGCCATATCGTTCACAGTTCCCCATGTTTTATATGCTTTTCTCTTTCACAGTTCCCCATGTTTTATATGCATTTCTCTTTCACAGTTCCCCATGTTTTATATGCCTTTCTCTTTCACAGTTCCCCATGTTTTATATGCCTTATCCTCCACAGTTCCCCATGTTTTATATGCCTTTCTCTTTCACTGTTCCCCATGTTTTATATGCCTTTCTCTTTCACAGTTCCCCATGTTTTATATGCCTTTCTCTTTCACAGTTTCCCATGTTTTATATGCCTTTCTCTTTCACAGTTCCCCATGTTTTATATACCTTTCTCTTTCACAGTTCCCCATGTTTTATATGCCTTATCCTTCACAGTTCCCCATGTTTTATATGCCTTATCCTTCACAGTTCCCCAGGTTTTGGTATGCCTTTCTGCATTACAATTACCCATGTTGTGGTGCACCTTTCATTTCACCATCAAGATTCCCCAGGTTTTGGTATGCATTTCTCACAATTGTCCATGTTGAGGTGCACCTTTTGTTATATGACCACAGTTCCACGGGTTTTGTGTATGCCTTTCTTTATCCAAAGTCCCCATGTAATTGTTGGCTGTTTTCTAAGCAGCCTAGTGTTATTTTCAAGGACTTTTTTTCCATGTTGCATAGTATTCTTTTGAAGGGCTTTTTCTGTGTTGTGTAGGATTCTTTTTATGCCCCCGCCATGTAATGGCGTAAGGGCATATAGTGTTCACCCTGGCTGTGTGTGTGTCAGTGTGTGTGTATGTTCGAAAATCGTGTCCGCTCTCTAACTTTGTTATTTCTTATTGGATTTTAAAATAACTTGGTATGAATGTCTACCATATCAAGACGGTGTGTCGCGTACAATACCCATGCCTGTAGGTCCAAGGTCAAGGTCACTGTTACTAAAAATAGAATTTTCTTGTCCGGGCTGTAACTTCCTTATGAATGAAGGGATTTCAAAATAACTTGGCACAAATGTTCACCATGACAAGGCGGTGTGTCGCGTACAACACCCATGCCTGTAGGTCCAAGGTCAAGGTCACTGTTAATAAAAATAGAATTTTGTTGGAAAAATCTTGTCCGCTCTGTAACTTTGTTATTTCGTATTGGATTTTAAAATAACTTGGTATAAATGTTCACCATATCAAGACGGTGTGTCACGTACAATACCCATGCCTGTAGGTCCAAGGTCAAGGTCGCTGTTACTAAAAATAGAATTTTCTTGTCCAGGCTGTAACTTCCTTATGAATGGAGGGATTTCAAAATAACTTGGCACAAATGTTCACCATGATAAGGCAGTGTGTCGTGTACAACACACATGCCTAAAGGTCAAGGTCACTGTTACTAAAAATAGAATTTTGTTATAAAAATCTTGTCTGCTCTGTTACTTTGTTATTTCTTATAAAAGGATTTTAAAATAACTTGGTATAAATGTTCATTATATCAAGACGATGTGTTGTGTACAATACCTATGCCTGTAGGTCCAAGGTCAAGGTCACTGTTACAAAAAATATAAATTTCTTGTACTGGCTATAACTTCGTTATTAACAGAGTGATTTCAAAATAATTTGGCACATATGTTCGCTATGACAAGGCGTTGTGTTGTGTACAATTCCAATGCCTGTAGGTCCAAGGTCAAGGTCAAGGTCACTATTACTAAAACCAGAATTTTCTTGTCTGGGCTGTGAGTTTGTTATTACTTATTGGATTTTCAAATAACTTGGTATAAATGTTCACCATGACAAACATGCATAGCGGGGGCATCCGTGTCCTATGGACACATTTCTAGTCTTTTAATGGACTGTGTTCTCTGTTGATTTTTTGTTTCAAAATACATGTGGTCTGCTGAAGGACTATTTGTCTGTTTTGTAGTAATCCTTCAAAGGACTTTTTCACTGTTGCAGGGACTGTTCTTATTCTATGTTGCAGTGTATTCCTTTGAAAACTTTTTTTCTTAGTTTCACAGGGGCGTTATTAAAGAATGTTGTTCACTGCTTGTTCTCAGCTTGTCTTGGCCATTTGGTATGCTTTAGGTAAAACATTAGGTGCCTCAGATGTCTGTAATTGAGTGTCCATTTATTAGGCATACGTTTCATTATCTCTTTTCTCCATATGTACATGTTTTATGCATGTGCAACCAGTGTAGATCCAGATCAGCTGGCACATCAGTACTGTCTGATCAGGATCTGCACTGCTCACATCTTGGTCAGAATGAATGGCCATAAAGGTGTATTAATAGAAGAAAGGGTTATGTATGCTTTTATTTTGGTGCAAAACTATAACTGCTGCAGAAACAGACAATTCTAAGACACAGACTGGTTTCCTTTGTCTGAAGGGAGGCATGGGATGTAAAACGTTGGTACAGGAAGAGCTAGTAAACACATTAAACATTCATAAATAGCTAAAAGCGTGCTTAATTACTGGTTCTTTATTCACAATCCTTTTAATATTGTCAAGTCATTTAATTATAATGTGCGGTAACAGAAACATTAAAGTTTATAGCTTGCAAAGTTCAAAAAGGTTTTGGCAATCAAGATTTTTTTTCAAGTTTTTCAAGATAACATTTTGAAAAAGTAAACATTTTGAGAAAGTAAAGTCTTTCCACACTTTGATCAGCTTTATATTTAATTTCACAGTCATTAAGATGAATTTTCAAAGTTATGAAATTTCTTTGAAATTGCTTTTTAAGCCTTCTTAAATCCAGGATAAACTTTCAAGGAATTTGAAAATAATTGATGTGTTGAGCCGAGCTTAGACGTAACATGCCTGCGTTAGAAAAACTTATGTGATCTTAAAAGACTTGACTGCTGAGGAGGTAGCAAAATAATGCTTTTAATTCTGTTAGAAAGTTGTCTAGCCTCATAGTCCAAAGGAAATGAAGTTGGATCCCCATAGTAACAGAGTTGTTGTTTTTGTTTTTTAATTTTCATGAAATTTATTTCACCTGTTTGATTTATGATGTAAATATTTGGGAGAAATTGTTTTGTGTGTTTTCAAAACTGTAAGCCCTGAGCACAGCACACGTCACATTTGCAACCAGTGTTGACTCAGATCAGTCTGCACACCCTTAATGACGGAATAGTTAACCCTTTCCTCCATATATACACATTTTTACGCATGTGCGAACAGTGTAGATCCAGATCAGCCGGCACATCCGTGCAATCTGATCAGGATCTGCACTGGTCGCATTTAGGTCAGAAATAACCTAATGAAAAAAAGAGAACAGTTTAGATCCTGATCAGATGGCACAGATGTGCCGGCTGATCTGGATCTTAAACTGTTCGCCCAGGCAATAAAGGTGTATCTGTGGAGGAAAGAGTTAACAGAATAGACCATTAATTTGTTAAACTTACTACTCAGCTGTTAGATGACATTAGCAACCATGTTAGATCCAATGCTCAAGATTATTGCACTTAGATAACAGACCACTCTCAAATCTCAAGCATCTGATTGGCTAAAAATAGAAACATTACCGGTCTCTTTTTCAGCCAATCAAATGACAAGTCTACTTTTCAGCCTATCAGATTTCTGTTATTATTTATAGGAGATGACCCAGCATCCATTTCATCATCGGGGACGGAAGAGGAAACGTCAGAGGAGGAGGAAGCATTAGGTAAATTACAGCACCACACTGATTGGTGGTGAATGGTACCATACAGTATGGTTGTGGTAACATATTGATTAGCTTTGGATGGTATCACATGGTATGGTGGTGGATACTTACACACAATATGGTAGTGGGTGGTACCTATGGAATGGTGGTCACTGGTGGAAGGTGTCAGATGGTAATATATACTATGTCAGTGAATGGTAGCACACAGTAGGGTGCTGGTGGTACCACAAGTATGGTAGTGGATAGTACCACACAATTAGGAGGTGGATGGTACCACACAGTATTCTTGTTGATAAGTACCATGTCAGTATGGTGGTGGATTTTACCACAGAGTATGGTGATGGATTGTACAACACAGTATAGTGGTGAATGCTATCACAATTTTTTTATGCCCCCACAAAGTGGGAGGCATATAGAGTTGCACTTGTTGTCCATACGTACGTCCGTCCGTACATCCCCAAATCTTGTGGCATCAACTCCTCCTAAACTATAAGGCGGATTTCTTTCAAACTTGCACAGATGATCAAGCAGGATGATCGTAAAGAAAGGATTTTTTTCCTGTGACTATTTTTACCAGAGTTATGGCCCTTTGTTAATTTCAGTAGTTAAATCTTGTGGCGTCAACTCCTCCTAAACTATAAAGCAGATTTCTTCCAAACTTGCACAGATGATCAAGCAGGGTGTGTAGATGATTGTAAAAAAAGGATTTTTTCCTGTGACCATTTTTACCAGAGTTAATGCCCTTTGTTTTTTTCAGTAATAATAACTTGTGGCATCAACTCCTCATTTACTTTTGGACAGATTTCTTTCAAGCTGGATGGCTAGATGATCATAAAGAAAAGTTTATTTCCTGCTCCATTTTTACCACAGTTATGGCCCTTTGTTTATTTCACTTACAAAATTTTGTGGCATCAACTCCACGTTTTCTTTTTAGCTGATTTCTTTCAAACTTGCACAGATGATTAGACATGATGTGAAGATTGTTGTAAAGGACATTGTCTTGCAACAATTTTCACCAGAGTTATGGCCCTTTGTTTATGTTAGTTATTAAATTTTGTGGCACTTACTCCTCATTTACTAATCATGATCACCACATGTTGTTAATACCTGGTACAAAATTTTGTAACAAATGTTGTTGCAGCAGTGGGGGCATCAGTGTCCTGAGGACACAGTCTAGTTTTATTTTATGGTATTGTGTAGTGCCCTGCAACCTAGTCCCAGATCTGGGATACTAACTGTTTAGAAATTTCAAGTAGAGTTTATTATACCCAAGTAAATGATATTTGGTAGTGGGTGGGGGGGGGGGGGAGGGGGGTGGGGGGGGGGTGGGTAGAGGTGCATTTCCTTGCTAGCTCTAATTTAACCAGTACTTGGCTATCTTTTTTTATCATTCTCATTATACCTCAAAAGGAAATAAAATAATCTTACAAATGTACTTTAGGGTTCTTTACTTCTTCTGGATAACAGATCAAACCTCCAGTAGAAGGAGAAATTAAATCTCTGATTTCTGATTCTTATTACTTACAGATATTGGACACTGTAGAATGCTTGTGCTTTTGCCTGTTTTTTCAAAAATCAATCAGACACTAATTAAAACAGCACCTGGATGGCTAGTTTTGGCAAATCACTCTTCGATTGATCTTTACCAAATTGAAAAGCGAAATTAATTTTACGTGATCTCGGGCATTTTTTGGACTGGAAATAACTTGATGCCAAAAAGTGAATTAAATTTTCATGACAGGCTTTCAGATGATCAGCAGAAACAGACTTTTGGGAGCTATCCGTTACAAGAGCGCCGGTTTTTGTCTGATTATGTCTTCATATAAGTATATTGAAGATGTTTTTCAAAATAAAGCTTGAATTTCATTTGTCTATATATAATAATGTAAAAGATGATTTATATGAAATGTTTGGTTTTTGGCAAAGCAGTTTGTCTGGCTGCAGGCCTATTAATTGTGGTAGATATCTTCACATTTTTCTGAAAAATGCAATTGTAATCTTAAAATTGGTCTGGGTTTTAATTCTTATGATATTTCTCATTGTCAACAAAACAGGTTGAAAAATTACACAACAGTTATTAAAATGCAAATTAAGTATACATTCAGTGCAAATGTATTTATAAAACCCTTTACTCCATATATACGCCTTTATAATATGGGCAAACAGTGTAGATCCAGATCAGCCAGCACATCCGTGCCATCTGATCATGATCTACACTGTAAGCATTTCTATTCATTCGGTCATTTCTGTCCAAAAAGCAAGTAGTGCAGATCCTTATCAGATGGCTCAGATGTGCTGGCAGATCTGGATCTACACTTGTCACACATGGGATAAAATGAATATATATGGAGGAAAAGATCAGGCCCCAATATTTCAAAACATGATCAGAATGATGCAAATATAAACTTATATTGATTGTTCAAACTCCAAGAATAATATGTAGGTAATTTATTTAAAATACTTTATGTAAATGAAATAATATCTTACTATTCTCAAGGAAATATGTCAAATATGCTTATGAACTGTTGACATATTGTAGAATATAAATGTTTGAGTTCAATCTCCGATATTTGATAATCTCAGTTGTTTTCATATTTTTGGGGTTTGAAATGTAAAAAACATACTTCCAAAACATCTTTTAAACGAAAATTACACATAACTCATTCTTAAAACCTAAATCCATTAATACGCTTTATATAAATATAACTTGAGTTTAGCATCTAACTTAATATTTTTTGTAATAAAGGGGGTCAGGCTTGTTTCCAAACTATCAATATGATACAGCCCTTACCTCCATAGATAAGGCTTGTATTGCATGGGCAATCCATGCTGTCTGATGAATATCTAAGCTCTTCCCTTTTAGATTAATTCAGTTTTTTTCTGACCAAGATGCAACCAGTGCAGATCCTGATCAGAGGCACAAATGTGTTATGATCTACACTAGTCATATAATTGTTAAAATGCATATATATTGGGTAATGGGATAGAGTTACTAAGTTTGTACTGATCACTTGAAGTAAGAATTGATTCTTTTCATTTTATTATTTCCTTGATCCCTTTATGAATTAAATAGACAATGCTTAGTTATAATGAATTAGGAGGAAGTCATACAGATAAAATATTGCAAGAATTTGATGATTTGATAAATCAGCTATGTAGTGATTGGTATCAATTGATTGACTTTCTTTGTATCTGTGGAAGTTTACCCATCTTTCTAAGTTTCCACATAAAATTGGCAAATCACCCATCGAGCTGCTCAATTTGAAACCCGATACTCAGGCTGCTAAATGACTTAAAAGACAAAATTGTCAACCCATGTTCTATGAAATTGTTTTCACAATAATACGGTGTTTTGTTTCATTCAATTTGTAATGAAGTTGGTTAGATTTCAAATTAAGGCTGACAGGCTTTGAAATGTGGTAAATTAAGGAGTTTAATGTCAGAGAAAAACAGTAGCCAATAAAAGTGAAAGCTTTCTCAACCAATCAAATTTGAAACAAATCCATCACTTTATACTGCCAAAAATAAGTAACGCTTCATGAAAATGTATTTCATTTTTCAAGATATTCAGATTCTCTTTATTACATTTTATATAAAATATATCAGTTTTTTGTACCTTATAAATTAAACCTCTGTAGTAGCAGCTTGCCAAGTTCTCCACAAAAAATTCGTCATCAACACAAAACCTGTAAAACTACTGTGTACCATTGTCAAAGGTGTAAGTATCAAGTTTGGTTGAAAAACAACAATGGATTTTATGAAATTTCTCTTTGTCCTATTTTTTTTTATGCGAAAGATTTGTAATTTTAATTTAACTGGTGTTATAGTTATCCTGTCCAATAAACCCAATACTGATTGGTTAAAATTCGTATCAATTTTCAATTTGACAAATCAGAAGTTGAGAGTTTTAGGGCTTGTCTCCGTTCTCAGATGGGATTAGGACCATGATGTATGAAATCCAAGTTAACTTGTAGACAATTAATGCTTCCGCTTGGGGTGTTTTGAAGTCTTTTTCAACTAAAATGTTCAAAAATTTCTCTTTTAAGTTTTCATAACAGGCTTTACCTCAGCTGGTAGATAGGTTAGTATTCTGTTTTTAACAAATATTTTGGTTGCAAAAACCCTGTTAACTCATTACTCTATGGGACATGGGTGACCAGTGTAGATCCAGATCAGCTGGCATATCCAATATCATGTGGTTTTCAGTTTGGAAATCAATTTCGGAAGTGTTGTAGACCCAGTTTGATCAGTAGCTAGACTTGTTGCTTGTCTCTCTCTTTATTCCATATACATGCATTTTATTATGTGTGCAACCAGTGAAGATCTAGATCATCTGGCACATCTATGCTGTCTTATCTGAATCTACACTTGTCACATCTTGGTCAGAAATATCCTAATGAATAAAAAAAACTTACAGTGTAGACCCTTATCAGAGTGCACATAATGATCTACAATGTTCGCCCAATAACAGATCTATCCCACGAAGTGTTAAAAAGGTGAAGATAAAATGTTACTGTAACAAGATTTTTCTTTGAAGTGTAAGATTGAAAATAAGCAGTGAAATCTGTCATGTTACAAATCAAGTTTGAAAGCTAGCTTTTATAAGAAACTGTTAATTTTCATCTCCGAATCAATTTAAATCTCAAATATTTTGACTTAAATCTGTCGCTGTATTGATGTCTAACCATATTGTCTTTGAAAGTTTGATGTTTGAAGGCGTTTTAAAGACGGAGAACTCAATTGTTTGTTGCAATTAATGGGAAAGAATGACAGTTTACAGAATCCAAGAAAATTCAAACTGTTTATGTTGAAATAAGAGAAAATTTTGCCTTTCATAGTAAATTGGCTTTTAAAACAATAAAATCTGCTTGTGAAGCGGGAAGAAGTTATGATGAAATGGTGAAGAAGACAGATTTTATTAAGTTTGCAATGCAGAAGATAAATTTATTTAGAGTGGTTTACTGAAACTGCAATGTGCGTTTCAAAGTCAGAAAGGAAGAAATTTTGTCATTAGCTCCTAACTCCATAGATACACCTTTATTGTGTGGGCAAACAGTGTAGATCCAGATCTGCCAGCACATCCATGTCATCTGATCAGGATCTACACTGTTTGCATTTTGATTCATTAGGTTTTTTCTGAACAAGATGTGACTAGTACAGATCCAGATCAATTGGCACAGATGTGCCAGCTGATCTGAATTTACACAGGTTGCACATGTCTAAAAAAACATGTATTTATTGAGAAAATTGCTAGAGCAATTCACTTAATAGCAAAAAGTGTAGACCCCAATCTGTAGACTGTACGCATAGGCTGGTTATGATCAACACTTGCTACAGTATGACAAATGATGAGCCAAGTGCTGAAGTAATAAATGCCAAAGATCATAAAACTAAAACTTGAGACCAGGCTCAAATCTCCTGATTCTGACTGGCTGAAAAAAAGATAAGTTTAGTGTAAATTCAGAATAGACTGCTCGATTGATTTGGCTGATCATGATCTACACTGGATGCCCACATGATTAAAGCCATACCATTAGGGGAAGGGTTAATTTACAACTTCGTTTTTTTGAAAAAGACCCCAAGACCATACTATTCTCTAGGCAGTGTTGTCAAACAGTGCAGACCCAATTTAACTGTTCAGATGTGGAGACTGGGGTTTATTGTAGTTACTGTAGCAATTTACAGGGCTTTAAGGATTAATGTCGGGGGCCATAACTACAACAGACTGCCTGTCTTTGAGCCCCTTGCTATGAAAGATACTTCGACTTCAATAATCAGTTAAATGTAGTCACATTTTTTTACTTTTTCTTGTATAATCAACCCACATAATTAAACCAAATGGCTGACATTATTTCAAAGATTTTAGCCATTGTACTTGACTTTTATTCTCATTAAGACACTGGTCATTTGTGGTGTAAGTTATTTTTGAAATGGTCACTTAAAGAAGTTGTCAAGCTAAATGACTTGTTTTGACAAGTTGATCCATCAAATTTTGTTGTCTGTCAGTAGTTTATGAGCTTTTCATGCTAGGTCATGCTGATTTATAAAGTTTTGCTAGTTAAAAAAAAATGATTGGTCAGTTGTCAATCAAATTTATGACAGAAATACATGTTCTTGTATTGTAAAGAAACATGTTATCTACAACACCTGTTGATTTTTATTTGTTTTTGTAAGTCAAGCATTTAATTATCCCTGTACTGTGTGTATACATCTTATAAAATATGAAAGACCAGTGTAGATCCAGATCAGCCTGCAATTCCGCTTTGACTGTTCTGTCTTTTGCTTCTTGGTCGGAAAGAAAGCTAAATATTCTTAAAGCAAACAGTGTAGATCCTGATCAGTCAGCACGGGTGTGCCATCTGATCAGAATATACACTGGTCATCCTTGTGGTAAAGACGATGTCCCATGGAGTAAATGGTTAAAAGTGCTCTTTTATGTTCTAATTTATTGACATATAGATGTGAACAATTTTTCATTCTACTATTTTTTATAAATCTGCACATTAACATTCATTTAAGAAAATTGTTTTTCTTTGGATATGGACTAGTCCGTTCTTCTAAAATGTAATTTGCAGAATTTCTTTTACTAAACAGTGTAGACCATGATCAGTTTATGGAGATGCACTGGCTCATTTGGGTCTACACTGGTGATTTCAATTGTGATTTTGGCTTTACCAGTTTCTCCATTAATACACCTTTATTGCATGAGCAGATAGTGTAGATCCAGATCAGCTGGCACATTTGTACTGTCTAATCAGAATCTATATTGTTCCTTTTTTTATGCCCTCACAAAGTCTGTCTGGTGGCATCAACCCATATTAACTATTGGGCGGATTTTTTTTCAAACTTGCACAGATGATCAAGCAGGATATGTAGTTGATTGTAAAGAAAAGATTTATTCCTGTGTCCATTTTTAGCAGGGTTATGACCCTTTGTTAAAAATGTTGTTGTAGCAGTGGGAGCATCAGTGTTTAAGGACACATTCTAGTTTTGCATGAGATTATTTCTGACCAAAATCGGACCAGTGCAGATCCAGATCAGACAATATGGATGTGCCGGCTGATCTTGATCTATACTGGTTACACGAGTAAAGATGCATTTATATGTATGGAGTAAAGAGTTAACCCTTTCCTCCATAGACGCACCTTAAACGCTAGGGCGAACAGTTTAGATCCAGATCAGCCGGCACATCTGTGCTGTCTGATCAGGATCTAAATTGTTCACTTTTTGATTTGTAATGCGACCAGTGCTGATCTGGATCTACACTGGTCGCACATGCGTAATGCATAAAAATGCATATATATGGAGTATAGGGTTAAATATTATTGAACTTTAAAAAGTAACAAGCTCTTAAACCACTTCAGAGAATATTACAATCAAGATACTTATAAGAAGCTAGATGATCCTTAAGATCTGTCCAGTGGTGTTTCAATGTCTAGTGGTTCACACTTTTTCATTGCTTTAGTTCTTGGAATCTGTCTGCATTATCCCTTTCCTCAATATATACACATTTTTATGCATGTGCGACCAGTGTAGATCCAGATCAGCCGGCACATCTGTGCAGTCTGATCAGATCTGCACTGGTTGCATTTTGGTCAGAAATAACCTAATAAATCAAAAAAGCCAACAGTTTAGATCCTGATCAGACACCACTGATGTGCTGGCTGATCTGGATCTAAACTGTTCGCCCATGCAATAAAGGTATGTCTATGGAGGAAAGTGTTAATGGGACAGTGTTGCTAATCCATGTCCATACACTTACATTTTGTAGATATATTGGTGACAATCCTTGTTTATCTAGTCAGTGGCAGGATGTATACTTCCCAACAATAGAAAGTTACCACTTTTGTAGTTATTACTGTCTGCCACTGATTGATTAAATATGAATGACTTCATATGAATTTAAAGTTTTACCACTTTAACCTGATACTAAATGTTGCAAATAACTTTGAAAGTACTAAGTGACTTGTCCTATATGTTTAATACTTAGAATTGACATAAAAATGACTCTTTTTTGTAATGCCTTTTTCAACTGACTTAAACCTGAAACTTAAGCTTTAAATAACTTGTCCTCTCTTGCTCTCTTGTCCTCAGAGTTGCTAAATCCCATTTGGACATTGGCACTAAAATACAACTTCATGCCTGACTTCTGGCCCCACCCCTGCACATACCCTCTGACTTGTATAAAAAAAATCACCAATATCCTCTTACTTCCCAACATTATAAAAGATTTCTTAGCTATAGAAGGATTTAAATTTTAAATTCTTTTTTTACAACATCGTAAATTTATAACAATGCTCAAAAGATGTGTCAACAACTTCAGAACAATAAAATCGGGTAAGAAAGTGCAGCCTATACACGTGCAGTGATGATAATCATTCATACTTTGTCTGTTTTAGTACAACTTACAAGGTTACATAAACTCATTTTTTGTTCAAGGAAGCCATTCTTGTGCATTTCAACTGATAAATAATATGAAATTGTCATTTTTAAGACTATAAAAACCTTCAGACCTTGTGATCCAAGTCTAAACAGGATGTTTTTCTGTTTTCATAACTTTAAGGTTGCATCCAACTGTGTTTCTCTGCAGCCATGAATCTTGAGTATTTTTTATGACATTATATTTGCTGAACTTGTTTTGTTTTTCTATTTCTGTTTGTTACTGCAGAATAATCCTTCACAGATCTGTATAATTGGGAGTCGCTTTTGTCACGGTCTATGACTGCTACTTGGGTGTCCAACCAGTATTGGATCGGTTAATTACACTTTTGGAAAGCTGGAGGAGAATCTCGGCAATGACAGGATCGAAACCTGTGACTTCCGGGTCACGATTCTGATGTTTGGTAGTTTATTTGAGATATTGGAAGTGTTTGCTATAAAGCATTTCTCGTCTGCTATGAAAAGAAAAAATCAAATAAAAAATTTTAATAATACAATAGAGGCTATATTTTTTCATTGGATCCTCTAAAATTTGCTTAGAATGTTTTTAGCTCACCTGTCACGTAGTGACAAGGTGAGCTTTTGTGATCGCAATTTGTCCGACGTCCGTCCGGCATCCGTCCGTCTGTCCGTAAACTTTTAATTTAAACGACATCTCCTCTTAAACCCCTGGGCCAAAGTTGATAAAACTTGCCATGGATGTTCGTTGCATGAAGCTCTTCCAAAGTTGTTCAAAGAAATCAATTCCATGCAGAACTCTGGTTGCTATGGCAACCTAAAGGAAAAACTTTAAAAATCTTCTTGTCTGAAACCACTAGGCCTAGAGCTTAGATATTTCGCATTTAGCACCCTCTAGTGGAACTCTACAAAGATTGTTCCAATTATTTGCCTGGGGTCAAAATTTGCCCCGCCCCAGGGGTCACTTCATTTTACATAGACTTATATAGGAAATCTTTAAAAATCTTCTTCTCACAAACCACAATGCGTACAGCTTAGATATTTGGTAAGTAGCATTGTCTAATGGATGTCTACTAAATTTGTTCAAATTATGTCTCCTGGGCCAAAATCGGCCACGCCCTAGGGTTCTCTTGGTTTACATATAGTTATATAGGAAAAACATGAAAATCTTCTTCTTTAAAACCACAAGGCCTAGAGCCCTAATATTTGATATATAGCATCATCTAGTGGTCCTCTACCAAAATTGTTCAAACTATCCCCCTGGGGTCAAAAATGGCCCCGCTCCAGGGGTCACTTGGTTTACATAGACTTACGTATATAGGGAAAACTGTAAAAAATCTTCTTCTCTAAAACCACAAAGCCTAGAACCTTGGTATTTGGTATGTGTCATCATGTAGGGGTCACTAGTTTTATTACATAGTGTTATATAGTAAATCTTTAAAAATCTTCTTCTCTGAAACCGTAAGGCCTAGAGCTTAAATATTTGGTATAGAGCATCATCTAGTTACATTTTCTCCACAATAGCAGCTTAATTTTTTTTAATTTTTTGACTTGATTTTACCAAACTTGCACACAACTCTTGCAACCATTGAGCAGTTGTTGACAGGTGAGCGACCCAGGATCCTATGGACCCTCTTGTTCTTTTTTGTTGAGAACTTTATGTCATATCAAAGTACATAGGATCACATTTTTAGCTCAACTATTTGAAGAGTAGTGGAGATTTCCTACTCCCCCCTGTTTAGGTGTCCATCAAAGTGTTCATGCACTAAGTCTGTAACTTGGAAACTACATGAGATATCACTTCAAAAGTGGAATATATATTCACCATGATCATGTACATTATTACCAGCAACACCCAATACTCAACTACAAAGTTATGAACCTTTTTCACATAAATTTTGTGTTGAAGTTTTTATACAGTTGGTCAACATTATGGAACTTGAAATATGAATTCACCATAAACCCTACTTTATTTCCAAAAGACTTATTTTCAATAGCTCTGTAACACATATTTTTTATCCCCCCGCCAAAGGCGAGGGGGATATTAGAAATGCCCTTCGTCCGTGCGTCCGTCCGTGCGTGCGTCCGTCCGAAACAATTTTGTCCGGAGCATAAGTCCAAAACTACTGGAGGGATTTTATTCAAACTTCATACAATGACAGAGCTCATTGGTAGGTAGTGCAGTGTGCAAGAACAATAACTCTACCTTGCCTATTTTTAGAGTTATTCCCCTTTATCATATTTACTTGATAAATTTTGTCTGGAGCATAAGTCCAAAACTACTGGAGGGATTTTATTCAAACTTCATACACTGACAGAGCACATTGGTAGGAAGTGCAGTGTGCAAGAACAGTAACTCTATCTTGCCTATTTTTAGAGTTATTCCTCTTTATCATATTTACTTGATAAATTTTGTCCGGAGCATAAGTCCAAAACTACTGGAGGGATTTTATTCAAACTTCATACACTGACAGAGCTCATTGGTAGGTAGTGCAGTGTGCAAGAACAATAACTCTACCTTGCCTATTTTTAGAGTTATTCCGCTTTATCATATTTACTTGATAAATTTTGTCCGGAGCATAAGTCCAAAACTACTGGAGGGATTTTATTCAAACTTCATACACTGACAGAGCACATTGGTAGGAAGTGCATTGTGCAAGAACAATAACTCTACCTTTCCTATTTTTAGAGTTATTCCCCTTTATCATATTTACTTGATATATTTTGTCCGGAGCATAAGTCCAAAACTATTTGAGGGCTTTTATTCAAACTTCATACACTGACAGAGCACATTGGTATGTAGTGCAGTGTGCAAGTGCAATAACTCTACCTTGCCTTTTATAGAGTTATTCCCCTTTATCACATTTACTTGATACATTTTTTCCAGAGCATAACTCCAAAACTACTTGAGGGATTTTATTCAAACTTCATACACTGACAGAGCACATTGGTAGGAAGTGCATTGTGCAAGAACAATAACTCTACCTTTCCTATTTTTAGAGTTATTCCCCTTTATCATATTTACTTGATATATTTTGTCCGGAGCATAAGTCCAAAACTATTTGAGGGCTTTTATTCAAACTTCATACACTGACAGAGCACATTGGTATGTAGTGCAGTGTGCAAGTGCAATAACTCTACCTTGCCTTTTATAGAGTTATTCCCCTTTATCACATTTACTTGATACATTTTTTCCAGAGCATAACTCCAAAACTACTTGAGGGCTTTTATTCAAACTTCATACACTGACAGAGCACATTGTAGGTAGTGCAGTGTGCAAGGCCAATAACTCTACCTTGCCTTTTTTAGAGTTATTCCTCTTTATCAGAATTACTTAATAAATTTTGTCTGGAGCATAACTCAAAAACTTCTTGAGGGATTTTATTCAAAGTTCATATACTGACAGAGCACAGTAGGTAGTGCAGTGTGCAAGTCCAATAACTCTACCTTGCCTATTTTTTAGAGTTATTCCCCTTGATCAGATTTACTTGATAAATTTTGTTTAAAAATTTTAACTCCAAATTTAAAAGGATTTCCTCTCCAGGTAAATTATACGAAAGTACAACCTTCAGGTTACTTTTTCCGGCGGGGGGATTTAACCATGTGTAACATGGCTCTTGTTCAAGTTATCCCCTTTTTCACTAAGATTTTGTGTTAAAAGTTTTTTATGCACTTGGTCTTGAACTTTGAAGCTATTTGAGGTATAAACTTAAAACACTATTTGAGGTATAAACTTAAAACACAGAACATTATAATCCACATCATAACCAACAGAAAACTCTACAACAAATATTTTTAAAATTATGCACCTTTTCACTCAGTTTTTAGCTCACCTGAACACGAAGTGCTCATGGTGAGCTTTTGTGATCGCCTGATGTCCGTCGTCCGTCCGTCCGTGCGTGCGTCGTCAACTTTTTCTTCAAACGACTTCTTCTCCTGAACTCCTGGGCCAATCTTGCTGAAACTTGGCAGGAATGTTACCTGCATGAAGCTTTACCAAAATTGTTCAAATGGTTCCAGTCCATTGCCTATCTAGGTCACAGAGGTTAAAAATAGATTTTGAACATGAAATTTTAAAAAATCTTCTTCTCTGAAACCGTAAGGCCTAGAACTTTGATATTTGCTGTGTAGCATCACCTAGTGGAACTCTACAAAGATTGTTCAAATTATAGCCCTGGGGTCAAAATTGGCCCCGCCCCAGGGGTCACTTGATTTTACATAGACTTATATAGGAAAAACTAAAAAAATCTTCTTGTCTGAAACCACCAGGCCTAGAGCTTAGATATTTGGCATTTAGCACCCTCTAGTGGAACTCTACAAAGATTGTTCAAATTATTTCCCTGGGGTCAAAATTGGTCCCGCCCCAGGGGTCACTTCATTTTACATAGACTTATATAGGAAAAACTTTAAAAATCTTCTTGTCTGAAACCACAAGGCCTAGAGCTTAGATATTTGGCATTTAGCATCCTCTAGTAGAACTCTACAAAGATTGTTCAAATTATTTCCCTGGGGTCAAAATTGGCCCCGCCCCAGGGGTCACTTCATTTTATATAGACTTGTATAGGAAAAACTTTAAAAATCTTCTTGTCTGAAACCACAAGCTGAGAGTACTTTTGTACTCAGGTGAGCGATATAGGGCCATCATGGCCCTCTTGTTTATTAATCTTTATATGAACTTGGCTCATAACTTTAAAACTACTAAAGATTCAACTTTAAATTAAAATATATTTCAAAAAATCACAATTACCTAAAATCTTCCAAACAACAATAAGCTTTTCAAATTGGATGTAACTTAAATAACAAAATTTCCGTATTTTTCTTGATGAAGAACAAGAGTTCGAAAATTCGAAAATAGTGAATGTTTTATTGAGTCTATTTCAACAATCATAATCTACATTATTTTCATCAACACCCATAACTCTTCTACAAATATTTTTGAAGTTATACTTCTTTTTTTTTACTTATTTTTTGTTAAAAGTTTTTAATCAGTAGCTCTGTAACTTTAACATACAAATTGATTGATATCAAATTGATCAGAAATATAGAATAATGGAAAAATGTTTGAAAAGTCTTTCCCAATACATAAATTGAAAACTTGAAATGTTTTGCTGAAGTTTAAAAAGAAAGTGTTGCTCCAGACCTAATTAGCTTATATCAATTATTATGTTATTTCAAATTTCTGTGACTTTGGACAGCAAAATTGTTTTCTAAATCAATATTTGATTTGGCTGAAATTATTATATAAGGTTTGTAAATCTGGATATCGAAGAATATTTTATTAAGTGATTTTTAAGTGATTTTATATTGATACAGAAAGTGTGTTTAGCCACTAAGCAAAGTTTTTGAAAGAAATTCTGTGTCCTCCCTGTAAAATTCCTACATTGTGTACTTTGATGTCTAAATTATGCCAACCATTGCTGGTTTAAGATCTATCTGTCACAATAAATTTTGACAAGCCGTTACTTACAAGTGGGCATTAGAAATATAAAACTCACAAAAATATCTAATTTACTGACCATTACTATTCGGCTATATTTTATTTCCGTGTATTTAGAGTTCATTAGAAATGGTCAGTTTTGACATGAGGGACATGGCTTGTTTTTTGTTCTCTTCAAAAGTGATAGCTGTCAGAAATAAAAGTTGTAAATTATACATAAATGATTTATTTGTTTATCCATTGAAGAACATTATAGAACTCTCAAGGCCAAACTATGATTCATGCAGTAGAGTAACAGATTGCAGTGCATTTTATAAAGAATTACACTTCAAAAATACATCAGTTAGAAATTAGCTATAAAAGGTTGTCAAAGTCTTAAAAAATAACACAGCATCCAGAAATAAGGAAAACACCGCTAAGCAGGAAAAACAGCAAAAGAAAGTCACATCATTGTTTTAGCTTAATGAAGGTTATTTAGAAATATGAAAAGTTGTTTGTTCTAAAATAAGGCTTATTAAGTTATAATTATAACAAATACACTAAATCTTTAACCATTTCCTTCATATAAACACTTTAAATTAATGGCATGGGCAAACAGTAAAGATCCAGATCAGTCCGCACATTCTGTGCCATCTAACAAGGATTTGCAATTTTTGTGTTTTGATTTATTTAAACTTTTAGGTTTTTTTCTGACCCAATGAGAAAACAGTGCTGATCTGGATCTACACTGGTTGCACATGTGATAAAATGTGTAAATATGGAGTAAAGGGTTAATTAGTTCATCATTATAGTGTCATACTTTCGTTCAACTTTCAACCATTCAGTAAATTAATACAAATTGATCGTATTTTTTCCATGTATTAGGGCCACTTATAGAATTTCACTTCTGCAACATATTGTGGATTATGTGTTAAATTGTTAGTGGTAAATCTATCGTATTTTATTTGAACTACGAATAACTTCCATATTTGGAATTGTCATCTGTTTCAGTTATCAATCATTTTATTAATTTCATTTTAAAAAATGGTAACCATAGCAACCATACAATGTAGCAGGAGGTCCAATACATGTGAGGCAACAGGTTGTCAGCCTATCAATCTATATAATTTACAGAATAATGGACACTGGGTTTAACTGTTAAAAGTATTGATTCCGATGCTTGTCACATATTGTCCTGTAATTTTAATTAAATCAACTCCAATGGATATTTCAATTTTCCGATGTAATGCGATCTTGTAAATCACAACAATATGATGCTTATTTCACATATTAAATTTACTGTCTCGGGGAATTGACATTTTGATGTAGAACTGACAACCTTCCACATGATTAAATTAAAACATAAAGTACGGAGAAAGTAACAAGGAGTCCTTGCAAGATGACAGTGCTTTCAGTTAATTAATTTTTTTCATCCTCTTAATTCAGTATGAATTATAAATCATTTACATAATGCAGATATCAATATTGTTATATTTGAAATTTGATTACCATATTTATTGTTAGGTGCAGAGAGGTATAATTGCGAACTTAATAATAATGAATTTGCACTAGAATGAAAGTTTCTTGAAGTATTCACGGCGGTTTTTGTACGTTTGTTTTTATTCCCTTACACGGTTTAACTGATTGGTCTCTAAAATTTATGACTGGAGAAGTCGTCAAACAATTTCTTAGTGTTTATTACAGATATACAAATGTAGATATCAAAATATGTAAGCCGATGTTTATATTGTTTTCAATATCTCACTTGCCAGTCTTAAGGGAACTATTCATGAATAATAGATTGTCTACTAAAATCAATTTCTGAATTGAATTAGGAGTTCTGTAGCCAATTTTACTGGAGATATTGAAAAATGGACGAGTGGTCAATTTTGTATATGGCATCTTGTTACCAGAAGAAATAGCCATCAACTCAAGAAAATAGCCGCTTTCAGAATCAATACTTTTAAAGTGGAGGAAATGAGAATTTTCAAGGATGTCCAGTATTTGCAGTGTTTATTCTGTTTACTTAGCCCCGATGTCTGGAGAAACTGATAGAAGTGTTCTGTTTGTTGAATGAATCAGAACAGGGCTCAAGATCATAAAACTAAATCAGGAGACCCAGTCTAAAATCTCAAGCATCTGATTGACTGAAACGGCAGTCAGTTGCCATTTCAGCCAATCAGATGCTTGAGATTTAAGACTGGTCTCTAATCTCAGTTTTATAATATTGGGCCCAGAAAGTTAATATTTGAACAATAACAGAAACCTTTAAATATAGAAATATAAATTACTTAAGAAGATCGATGCTTATAAAGCCAAAGTACAGTAAGTGGACATGGGGCCTTGTACAATCTCAGCTAACATGGGGCCTTGAAGGGTCATACTCCAGTTTCAATCAGAATTCTGCCACATTACTTTCATTAGGATAATGGGTATTGAAGTCAACTTATAATAATAATACCCTCCCCCACCCACCCCCCCCCCCCCCCTCTTCCCCACAAACTTTTCCACAAAGATTGGGGGTATATAGAGTCACCATTCGGTTGGTTGATCAGTCATTTGGTCTGTTTGTGCCATGAACTACTTCCACAGTTTTGAAGATATTGTGAAGATGTGCCTGACATATTTTTCGTGTGAATCAGTCCATAATGTTTTGGAGGAGAGCATGATTTTATAGAACCGTACGATGTGAACTACTTTTAGTTGAAGCTTAAAAGATATGTTTTACATGAAGCCTACATAGGAGAAACAGTTCCAGAAATGCACTGAGATCTACAGTTTACCTAAAGAGGAATATGAAAATTATGAAAAAAATTAGAGTTGAAGTAAAAATTATATATTTTAAAGTAACTGAAGACAAAATGTTAACAAACTTTGATTAGATAAAGGTTTCTGGTAAAACATGTCATTTTCAGAAGTTTTTGAGCACTCCTTGTATATTTACTTGTGTCATAAATGGAAAATTAAATACTTAAGTTGTAGAATATAGTCATTTGTCAACTTTAATGCTAGTTTTAACAAATATGTTGACAGAAGACTGTTATTACACACATTATATAAGTTCCTAATAAATACTAATTGGAACCCAAAATTATCGTTAATATGTTTATGAAAAAGAAAAATCGCACTCCATTTAAAAAAAGCAAGTCACACTTTGTCCAGATTTCTCAGAACTAGCAGGCTGTTAACACTTTACTTCATATATATACCTTACGGCATAGGCGAACAGTGTTGATCTGGATCATCCAGCACGTTCTTTGGAATGGGTGTGCCGTTCGATCTGGATCTATACTTTCTGCCTACGCAATAAAGATGTATCTCTGAAGAAATGATTTAACTTTAGATTCGCATATAATGACAGAGTGTGCAAAAAATTATCCAGCAGATTTCGTTTAAACTTCCACAGATAATCAGGCACACTTTGCTCATTGCTGTACGCTGCTCTTTAACACTGATATACTGACCAAAACAAAAAATTTCAGACTTTTTATTCAGAAATCTGGTTCCTTGATGAGTCATTTATTTTTTATTTCAGTAATGGTATTTAAGCATTATGATTATTTAATAAAGCAAGAATATGTTGTTGTTTAATTTTAACAAGGTCAAGGCAGTCTCCACTTTCCCAAAAAATTTTGATGGCATCTGATGAGTCTGCAACAGATTCATTGACCTTGAAATTTAGAAATCTAGACATCAGATACAAAGAAAAATTTACTTAACCCTTTCCTCCATATATACGAACCCTTTCCTCCATATATACGCATTTTTACGCTTGTACGACCAGTGTAGATCCAGATCAGCCAGCACATCTGTGCCATCTGATCAGGATTTGCACTGGTCACATTTTGGTTAGAAATAACCTAATGAATCATAAAGCGAACAATTTAGATCCTGATCAGACAACACGGATGTGCTGGCTGATCTGGATCTAAACTGTTCGCCCTCACAATAATATGGAGTAAAGGGTTAAATATCCAATTTTGAAAATGACCTCCCTTTTAATTAAGGAAAGAACAAAATCTAAACCTTATCACTACAGTAAAAGACGTTTTTAGGGAGACAACAGATACTGAACTGACAACTTCCAAATTCTGGTCATCAACTTTCTTTTGTGAACACACTGGCATGAATATTGTAATAGGAGTTTTCCCATGTTATTTTATGGAAGTTTCTTATTTTGTTAAGTATAGAATCCTGTCCTCTGTAACTGATGTATGTGCACACCCAGTATTGTAAACATTTAGTGCTGTATAATTTGTTACTTTTGTGACTTAGGGTTGGGCACAATATTTCCAGAAAGGATGTTTGTTTGGGGTATTATTTTTATGTAATGATAATTTCTTTCTGGTCAAAATTCCAATGAAAATTAAATACTGCTGCCCAAAAGAGGTATTTGAGCATCCCACTGAACACCCTCTGGATCTGCCCCCTGGTGACTAGTGTTGACCAAGATGAGCCTGCACATCTGGGCAGTCAAATCCCGGTCATATGGCTTGCTATTCATTTCATAAATTTCTGAAAAACACCCCTATGAACAGTGACTGGAGTGGTTCAAATTATAGAATGTTGAATGCATTATAAATGGCTATCATGTTCTAAGGGATATAAATCTGACTACCTTGCATTTAGACAATATTGTTACAAATAATAGTTTAAGAAAATTAAACAGGTAAACAAAAGCTCAGATTTCTTATTGCTTTTAAAAGATATTCTTAAAAAATTCTTCTGGCAAATTTATTTACTTCGAATTTAAACTGATGGATTTATAACCAGTTCAGCTGTACATGTTCTCTTGGTTCAATTTGTAGAGAATTTTTCAATAATTGTTTCGAAAAAAAGAGTGATAAGACTGCTATGTCTCGTTAGCATTAATGATTGAAGACAATTTTATATGATTGTCATAAAGTATTGGATTTTTGATTAATATCTGAGGGATTTCAGTGGAAGTTAGTTACAGAAAAATTCATCATGTCTGTCTAATATCTTGAGCTTAACACGTGATCATCTCGGAAAGTGAAAGAGGTGAAAACAGTTCTACTGTATAACATTCAGAGATTTCACTCTCTGATTTTAAATCAATCAAGTCATAGCCATGCTTATTATCCCTTTACTCCAAAGATACAACTATATTGCATGAGCGAACAGTGTAGATCAAGATCAGCGAACAGTGTAGATCAGGATCTACACTGTTTACACTGACTGATCAGGATCTACACTGTTTACGCTGACTGATCAGGATCTACACTGTTTATGCTGACTGATCAGGATCTACACTGTTTACTGACTGATCAGGATCTACACTGTTTACACTGACTGATCAGGATCTACACTGTTTACTGACTGATCAGGATCTACACTGTTTACACTGACTGATCAGGATCTACACTGTTTACACTGACTGATCAGGATCTACACTGTTTACACTGACTGATCAGGATCTACACTGTTTATGCTGACTGATCAGGATCTACACTGTTTATGCTGACTGATCAGGATCTACACTGTTTATGCTGACTGATCAGGATCTACACAGTTTATGCTGACTGATCAGGATCTACACTGTTTATGCTGACTGATTGTTTTCAGATTCATCATGTTATTTCTGACCAAGATGTGAGGAGTGTAGATCCAGATGGACAGCATGGATATGGTGGTGGCTGATCTGGATCTACACTTGTCACACACAGGTTATAAGGTGGATTAAAATGGTAAAGCTTGTGTTGAAATCATTTAACCCTTTCCTCCATAGATGCACCTTTATTGTGTGGACAAACAGTTTAGATCCAGATCAGCTGGCACATCCGTGCCATCTGATCAGGATCTAAACTGTTCGTTTTTTTATTTGTTAGGTTATCTCTGATCAAAATGCGACCAGTGCAGATCCAGATCAGATGGCACAGATATGCCGGCTGATCTGGATCTACACTGGTCACACATGCGTAAAAGGCATATACAGAGGAAAGGGTTAAGAAAGAGTTTGAAAAGTTGAAGCTGGACAAGGGCAATACTTTATGGGTTTTTTCATATAACAAAAAGGCCAATACATTTTGAATAAGTATTTCTCATGGTAAGAAATAACCCAATGAATGAAAAAGATCTGGTTCTACACTGGTCGCCCATGGATAAATGCCATATACCATGGACTAAAGGGTTAAGGGTTGACTTCGGTTGAGAATTCAGCAGCTATCTGAAAAAAAGCTTCACTTAATTGACATTAGCCCAAAGTGACCAGTTTTTGTTGTTTTTTCAAGAAAACCTCTATAAAATTTAACTGGAATTAAAAGAAATGTCATATGATTATATTGCAGAACGTTGTTATTTTGAATGAGTTGATTTGTGCCCCGTAAAACCCATGTGCTGCCTTGCTGGAAACCCATAGAAAATTAGTGGTCAGACATAATGCAATAAGGAGGATGTATGAATGCATTCTGTCAACAAGAAAAATATTGTCAGCCATTTTGATTCATGTGTCTGGCAGATGTCACAGCGGGACACTGCCTTGTAATGGGACCTCTAATTACAGCATAGCTGACCAATGAATAATGTGAATTAATGGACAAAGGGAGACTACCACATTAATAACATTATTAACAGAGTTAATTTATCTTTGGTCTTCAAAAGAAAAAAACATTTGAAAAATAAGTTTTATTATAAGAACAGCTTACAGTTTTATTAACAGAAGCTTACTTTAACTTGTAAGTTATGTACCATAAGTAGATCTGAAATATATGTAATTAAATTGCCATCCTCTGTCAGATATTTACCACAAATTTTGATTTCAATTAGATTTTGACCCAGCGAGCAACCTCCGTGAACACCTGTTGCACTGCAGCACTTCAAAAGACGCCAACCACTTGTCATGTGACAACTGTTAGAACTTACGCTCCAATCAAAAGACGTATTTAAATTCCAAATTTGGTTTTGCTGTCAATCAATTTTTCAATCAATTCGCTGTGGGTTCATTTTTCTTATGGATGTTGAAACAATAACAAAAGGTGTGGCTTAAAGTAAAGCAGTCCGAAGGCATGATTAACAATGAACAATGTTCTGTCAACTATACTTTTTGGCGCTACTTCTTGACATAAATATCAGTCCCACACATCGTGTTTGATGTTTTGGTTGCAAGCCAAAATGTAACTGAAATCAAAATTTGTAGTAACAACTTAGGAGAGGCATTGACACAAATAATGCCTTTCCTCCACGAATACACATTTTTTATGGCATTTGTGAACACTGCCGCCTGATCAGGATCTGCACTGTTTGCTTTTTGTCAGCTATAACCTAATAAAGCAAACAGTGCAGATCCTGATCAGACCACTGTTTGCACATGCGTTTAAGTGTGTATGTATAGAGTAAAGGGTTGAAACATTGAGATCAGTCACTTGCCTTCGATATTAAATATTATAATAACATCCATATTGTTACTCTTCAGAGATGGAGGAAGGAGAAGTAGACCTGGAGAGTATCGAGGGACAGCTTGTAGACTCTACCTCTCTCTACAGCATGCCAGATCAAGAGGACTCTGAGAGGTAATACAAGAGATATACCGTGATGGAGGTATGGGTGGGGGGCAGGGGGGCAGCGGAGAGGACTCTACCTCTCTCTACAGCATGCCTGATTAAGAGGACTCTGAGAGTTAATACCAGAGATATACCGTGCTGGAGGTGTGGGGGGGGGCAGAGGGAGGGGGCTCTACTGTGCTGGAGGTGTGAGTTGGGAGGTGGCGGGCAGGGGAGAGGGCTCTATCTCAATATACAGATAAAGATGATTCTAATGCCATGCTCTAAGGGGATGGGAGTGGGGGTCTACCTCACTATACAGCATGCTCGATCAGGAGTGGGGCTCTACCTCACTATACAGCATGCCTGATCAAGATTATGAGCAGTAATAACAGAGATAAACCATGCTGAAGATTGGGGGGATGGGTGGGGGATTCTTTATACCTCTATACCTTGCTCTACAGCATGCAAGATCAAGATGATTCTGAGAGAAAATACCAAAGAAATATATCATGCTTGGGAGTATGGTTAATGAAGTATTGTGGACATGGTGAGGAGTTGCATTACCATTCTGTTCTGCAACAAAGTATACAGTACTGAAAACTATAGATTATGTTGTAACTGATGCATGGATCTTAGGTCTTGTAGCCAGTTAATGTCAGTTGATCATGTGTCACATGTCTGAATTTGTTTGACTTTACCATATACACGGCTAATGCCTCTGATACTTCCCGAGGCATTTTCTTCAAATTGAACCCTTTACTCCATATATAGTGTATAGGTTTATCATGTGTGTGACCAGTGTAGATCCAGATCAGCTCGCACATTTGTGTCATCTGATCTTGATCTGCTTTGTTTACTTCTTCCTAACAAATACCCAAATTAATCTTAAATGAAAGAGTGTATATCCTGATCAGATGTGACTTCTGATCTAGATCTACACTATTCCTCCAAGCAATGAAAGTCGTATCTATGGAGTTAAGGGTTATGATTTCTCATCATGTCCTGGTAAGGACCATACCAAAGGTTATAAAACTGAGCATGGAAACCAGTCTCAAATCTCAAGCATCTGATTGGCTGAAATGGCGAGTGGTCGCCATTTCAGCCAATCAGATGCTTGAGATTTTAGACTGGTTTCCAAACTCAGTTTTATAACCTTCAGCCATAAAGGGAAATTTGGGTGAAACAGTCTCCTGAATATTCTTAACTTCTCCCTTTCCTAAACTGAGAAGATTTTTTTCCTGTACGTTACACTTAGAAAGCTGAAAACCTAGGTCAGTTCTTCTACCATCTGATAACCTGGACCATTCTCTGCATATCCGACTTTATACTGACAAGGACCATTTGAAACAAGTCTGCTCCTCCATCTGTACCCTCTGAGTATGAAAGAAGTTTATTAAGATTGTTTTTAACTAATGAATTTGAAATCGCATCTGAACAGTATTTTTTACTATTTTGCAGAGAGTTGGAGTTGGCAGAGGGCAGCATGGGACGGGAAAGGCAGAGTCCCTACTCACAAGAGGAGGTAACTTCCTCTTCATTTACATTACACAATTTGTTATGGTAAAATAATAATTCTAGCCTTATAGGTTCATGACATTTTCATGCAAAGTTAATTTCACGCACTTATGTTATTCTCCTGAGACTTGATTTTCGATGGTTTGATTTTGCTAGTTTGATTTTGCACACTCTTTAGCATGAAATATTTCAAAATTAAAACACCATGATATATGATACCACAGTAAAATATTCCCAAAAATAGTCAGATTTGTACAATAGACGTTCCCTCAAACAGAAACCATATTGCTCTTAAGTCTGCTAAAATTCACTCTGACTAGAAATTTCAACTTGGGGTATTTCTGTATTTGATATTCTTCACAGGTTTGACTTCCAAGCTGCTGTAAGTCTGTTGTTTGTTGGAACAAAAATGTAGGCTATACCACTGTAAATTTTAACCTGGATTTATTGTAGTTTTTGGTAAAAATGTAAAATATCATATGTTTTTACAGTATGATGGTGAACCAGAGTATGGTGATGAATTTGCTCCACTGGAAGAAGAAGATCAAGATGCTGGGGAAGATTATGAACAGTGGGAGGAACTTAACTCTCCTCACACCCCTGAAGAGCCAGAGGAAGGGGAGGTCATTGATGATGATCCAAATGAGTCTGGGGAGGCTGGTCAGCACAGTACAGGCCAGATACTGTGTTCAGAAACTGAGGAAAAAGTGGAAAGTAATCAAACAGAAAAAGATCAAGATAGTGAAGGAAAAAGTCTTGATAATAAACAAGAAGAAATCTATGAGACTGATTCAGTTAAACCTGCAGGGACAGAAATAGAAATTGAATGTAACAGAGGTGCTCAGGTAGAGCCAGCAAAACTGGAACAAAATGATGCAGAAAAAGTTTACAGTGTGGCTAAAAGTGACAATACAACAGAAGCTGTTGAAGAGAATGTCAGTGAGAGCGGTAACAGCAAAACTGAAACTCTTCCAATGGCCACTAATAGTCACAAAACTAAAGATGAGGTAACAAACAAAGTTATTGTTATTCCTTCTACTAGTAACAATGATGAAACAGATGTAAACAGTTGTGAAGAACAACAATCAGCATCAGATACCAGGATTGTAAAATCAATCAAGAAAGATGTAATAACTGAAGATGCTAAACAGGATGCTGAGGGTGATGTACAAGTGGAGGACACTATAGAGGTTGATGATGACCTGGTGATGGATGAAGAGGCAGCAAACATAGACAGGGAACAATCTGCTGAGGATAAAGATGTCTCTGACAATTCAGACGAAGGAGAGGCATCTGATTCTGATCAAGAGGCTGAAGTTGTGAAAACTGTTTCAAAATCTGCTGTCTCTGATTTAAAGATAGTTAAACAAACAAAAGCTACCAAACAAGTAACTATGGGTAATGTTAAGGAATTAAGACAAACTAAGGTTGAGCAAGGAAGTGAAAGTGGTGAAAAGAAACAACCGAGAAGGATTGTCCGACCACCTAAGCAAGATATAGCCCCTGCTCTGACTAGAAATCAGATGGAGTTATTGGAGTTAGAAATGAGGGCAAGAGCTATCAAAGCTATGTTAAAAACTGCTAAATGAGAAATGATTAGTTGCTCCTATTTCTTGATTATACCATTTTTATTTTTGATCTATTTTAGCTAAATAGTGAAATGCTCATTGATGTTTTTAAATGTCTTCTAAGTTGTTATTGAATTTAAAATGCACTTTGTAGACATTGAGATACTTTGAATAAAGATACATTTTTATATCTTTGTCAATATGCATTTATATGTTTACCAACCTTCATCATAGTCTTAAAGGTTTAACTCTGGACAAAATTGCATGACAGCTACTGGTAAAAATTTGTGTTAAAGGCTATCTTACTTTTTCTTCACATCACAGAAAATTTAATTTAGTAAGAAATTGAAGGTTTTTAATAAATTCTTGTAAGACACACTCACAATTTACTGTTGGTCAAAATTGGAAAATGTTTTAGCAGATGGCAGTCAGGAAATTTGCAGAAAACTGGAGAGGCTTAAGGATGGCAACACTTGTAGCATATTTCTGATCTTGATCATAGTGATTGTTTTAAATTGTGTCGTAAGTAAAACTCTGAATTCGTAAGAAGCCAAACATATTTTATCAGTCAGTAACAGCTGGTAGTGATTACCAATTTGAAAGTGGTAACTCTCTATTTGATGGTAGGTATATATTTAATCACATAATATTATGAGATCTAGATAAGTCTGCACTTCCCTGTTTTCTGTTCAGGATCTAAACTGTTCACATCTTGCTCAGAAATTACTAACTGATATAAAAGCGCACAGTGTAGATGTTGATCAGATTTCACCTATCAGCAGGCTGCTCTGGATTTCTCTGGTTGCCCATGAGATATAACATGTATTCATGGACTTATCGGGTTACCAGAATACTGTGGTATCATTTAATTTCACTGGCAGCAATTTCTTGGCATCGCCAAAAAAGACTGTTTCGCTCGGACATAAATTTGCCCCAACTAAATTTTCAAAAAAAGATCAAAATCATTATTATAATCAATATTTGACCGACCTGTTATTGTTACCTTTTGTATATTTGAACACACAAGCTAATCATGTGTCAGTTGGCTCCTGTCAATTACCACTTCAATATGGGTCCTTCATAACTTAATTTGATTGTTAAATTGCGTACCCTTTTTTTGTATTCCAAAAAAACTGCAACAGTAATAACTTTTATTTCCTTGATGAATTTAATTATTCAATACCTCAAATTTATATAAAATAGCAATACAGGCAACTAAATACAAAGTGTATGTCCAATAGGACATTACCACGTTTTGCATACTTATGTGGAAATATATGGTTTAGCCCTTTCCTTGATATACACGCATTTTTACGCATGTGCGACCAGAGTAGATCCAGATCAGCCGGCACATCTGTGCCGTCTGATCAGGATCTGCACTGGTCGCATTTTGGTCAGAAATAACCTAATGAATCAAAAAGCAAACAGTTTAGATCCTGATCAGACGGCATGGATGTGCCGGCTGATCTGAATCTAAACTGTTCGCCCTAGCAATAAAGGTGTATCTATACAGGAAAGGGTTAAATTTAGCTTAGGCTTTAAATTCGTGCACTGGCCTGAAATTTACGCGAAATTTAACCATACCACAGTACTTGTAGAGGATTTCAGAAGTACCATATTGTTATGCCTGTATAAACTAGGAGGCATATAGAGTTGCACTCTTCTGTCTGTTCATCTGTACGTCCATCCATCCATATGTACATCCTCTAAATCTTGTGGCATCAACTCCTCATAAACTATCAGGCAGATTTCTTTCAAACTTGCAAGATATATGGAGGAAAGGGTTTAAGTTTGTAAATAAATTTGAGCAGAGAATGAAATGAGCATTTAAATACAAAAAGCTGCTAGTATAAACTGTAGCTCAGTGGTATTCGACTGAGTTCAAAGGAACTTGAATATGAGAGCTTATTTCCTATCACACCAAAGTTTGAGGGTTTAAAATCAATTTCGGTAACCTCTGTGAACAGTGTGAAGTTATCATATTTGAAACAGTTTCTTAACAGTCTTTTATAAACATTAATAAACATTGCCAGCAGTTAGATTTTTGGGTAATTCACATAAATTTTATATTGGTAAAGTTGTTACAATCCATCAACCCTTTCCTCCATATATAAACCTTTATTGCATGGGCAAACATTGTAGCATACATGTGATAACCTGCATAAAACAACTGGAACTTCACTTCTCCAAAACTGGAAATCTGCCCTTAAAACTGGAAATTTCATAGATAATAAGTAAACAATTATAACAGATTAGGAAATTCAAAAATATATTCATAAATTTTTAAGAGAATCATAACAATCAATTTTATAACATTTGTAGCACTGAATATAGGGAATCCATGAAATTCCAGCTGGAATAAGCTTCTTATATCTTGACATTTAAAATTCCAGTCAGGATATCACTTGTACGAGGGCTGTCCTGAAAGGTCATATACTACATTATTTTTTACAATAAAGCAATACATTCATAAAACAAATTTGGCCAGCAGATACATACATATCTAACAAACAAATTTACAAAAAAACTGTCAGGCTGTGATGATCATTAACATAATAACAGTCCTTACATCCAACATATATACATAAACACGGAGCACTTTTAAACGTCATCTACGTCAAATGAACGTCACGTAATTACTCCTTCTCAAAATATTGCCCACACGATTTTACGCATTTCTGATGCCGGTTGACCTATTGCTGGTATACCTCTTTGTACCATTCTCGATCAAAACCAGATATTACTGATCTAACACCAACGCGAAGTTCTTCCAAATCTCCAAATCTTTTCCTGCGCAATTCCGACTGTTCTAAGCGTTCTTCGTAATTTGGCTCTTCTACATTCGGTCGTCCGCTTTGTTTCTTATCTAACACATTTTCATCCCCGCTTCTAAATCTGCGGTGCCACTTAAACACAAGATGCCTTGAACATTTACCGGTCGTATCTGCTTTTGAAATAAACTTCCACGTCTCAGTTGGTGTCATATTAGCATGAACACAAAACTTGATAACACTCCGTTGCTCCGTCCAAAAACTTGATCACTCCGTTGCTCCGTCCATGAAATTGATGTCATTTTTTCCAAACACCCCAAATGCGTCTTAACAGTCGTTTACAACTTGTTTATTAACGTATGACGTCATAATTTTCACCAAATGTCATGCAATGATATCAAATAACTTCGCGTAAGTAAAAACGCGTTAGGCATAAAACTTTAATTTTTATTAACTTTTATTTTGAGTAGCTACTGTCATGGAATCAAAGTGCTCCGTGAACCGTCGGTCATGTTACCATGGCGATGGGCGTTTTGCGAATATTATTGTCATCATGTCTATTAATTTAGAAATTTGTAGCCAATACATACTTGAGCAAAATACCAAAAACAGCTTATTGATATGACTGCTTATAATTATTCTGTAGCCTTGTCTAAAAGGTTCATTAACTGTGCTTTGTGATTTGTCACTTTAGTGCAATAACTGTTTTCATATTATATCAATTGGTACTAATACTGTTCTTGCACAGCCTCGTTCACGCAAAACAGTTAACCCTGGATGACAGATTTTTCCATCTTCACTTCACACTCATGCATGATACCTATAATCCATCTTTCTGTCCCTTTGAGTGAGGATCACTAGCATCTTTCCATTAATGGTAAGGAAACCATGTTGATGTAACAGTTCAAAGTTTTGTCATGATGACCAGAACAGAATACAGGTAGAACAATTGAACAATTAGGCTTTAGAAGCAGTTATCTCCAGAGTTCCCTATGAACCTGCCTGCTTCTTCAAACTTTGTATGTTCACTTTGATAAATTGACTGACTTTCATTAAGTTTGAAGTACATCCTGTAAGCGATAGCTTAGATAATTACGTGAACGGTAGTAGTTTGCACATCAACCAACTTTTTGAAAAGCAAGGGCCATGATTTGCAAGTTAGCTATATTGTTTGTGTTATACACCTAAGACACCACACTAAAATATATGGTAACTGAGCAAGTGAAGGATATTAGTTTGCATGCAAAATTGTAACCAAATTGTCCAAGTTGAACAAGAGCCATATTTACTCTATACATGTATATACCCTTGTTTAGGAGTTTGGGTGCTGCCATTACATAGGTTTTAAGGCCATGGGACATTTTTTCTTCAACAATTCAACCAATTTTTGGGACGCCTTGTGTTTACTTTGTAATATTGTTACAGGAGCTCTCTAAATTGGAGGTTGATGGACGATTCTCTCTTGGAATCAAATCGGTCAAATTTTTTAAGTTATAAGTCCACTTTATTAAGGAGATTAGGAATCATCAAAACATCATGCAACTTCTTCCATACAGCAATAGGACATTCATTACAAACAACAAGAAAACATAAACTAGTATCATTTTTATTTCAGAAGCTTGATTTTATACTATAACCACTATTAAATAAGGAATTATCAAATAGACTTGTATTTATACAAATGTGTTGGTTTTTACAAAATTCCCAAAGTATTGTATAATTTACATGGGTTGAATAAACACAGCAAATATACAGCCAGTATGTAAACAACATACTGTACCCATGTTGTTCAGCCTGATAGAGTACAACTCCTATCCCCATTTAATTTGAATGGCACAGATGAAATTATACTCCCGCAAGCCAAACTAACAGAAGATCGTACATAACAATAAAAAATAAAGACAATCTAAATCTGAAATTCCCAAAAGGTGCATATCTGATAGTATTAATCCATTTGAAATCAACCCTAACATAAAAAGTCATTTCATTCACAACTTTAAAACCTACATAGCAATCTAGTACAAATCATCTAAGTGAATAAATGTCATAATGTAAAAATACAGGTTCAAAAAGAAAAGGTTCAAATCTAAAATATATATTTCAGCCTTAATGTGTCTGAAGGTATCCAAAAATGACTAACCCACAAACCCACTCTAAGATCGAAACATAGGCCATAAATCATTCAATAAAATCCTTAAAAATACAACATAAATAGGTCCATAAAACATATTCCTGTTACATTAGTTCCAACATTTATAAGCAGAATTGTTTGCAACATAATGATAATATTATTATCATATCAGTGTTTGGGCTTCTCTTAACCCTTTACTCCATACATATGCGTTTTTCCGCATGTGTCACCAGCATCTGTGGCATCTTATATGGATCTGCTCTGGTCGCTTTTTGGTCAGACACAAAATGATGAATCAAACAGCGAACAGTGAAGATCCTGATGGCATTGATGTGCCTGCTGATTTGGATCTACATTGGTTGCACATTCATTAAAACATGTATATATGGAGAAAGGGTTAATAACACTGAGTGATTATCCACCATTATTATCAATAACTGTTAATCTGTAAAGAAGATTGCTACATCATAATAACATGTAATGTGACTGAATAATTAATGATAACTATCAAGTCTTGAATATCAAAATATCTGTTATCAAGAAACCAGAAGATTTATAACACAACCACCTTTGTCCATGATCATAATACTAACATTGGAGACCAGTCTCAAATCTCAAGCATCTGATTGGCTGAAATTGTGACTGGTCGCCATTTCAGCCAATCCGATGCTTGAGATTTGAGACTGGTCTCCAATGTTAGTTTAATGATCTTGGGCCCTTGTAGTTTTATAATATATAACATAGCTGTCAAATGAAGGTTTACATGTATTTCTGGTTTCTGAAAACATTTGTTTACATTCAACATTAATGTTCTACTTGTTAAGTAGGGATGTTAACAACCATAACTTTCATGTGCATGCTATTAGTGTTAGGAGAAATTTTATATCTGGACTGCCTTAAAAAGAAAATTCTAGTTTCAAAAATAATTGTTTACACCTGTGCGGTCTTCCCGTGAAGTGAGACCTATGATTTACATTGCCATGCATATCGTCTTCCATATACTATCAAACACTTCTATCCACTGAACATGCATAATTAATGCCCATTTCAAAATCATTCCAGTGTTATATGGTAGAGCACATGACTGGGAAAAGTATGATATATCACTAGGGACTCGGTCTCAAGTGATATATTTCTAAGTGTTTAAACAATGCTCAGTAATATACATGGAAATTAATCATCAGTAGACATTTATAATTTCATTTTTGTAAGAATTTACATTATACAGCTTTAACACCTTTGGCTCTACTGTATCAAGTTAGAATCTTAAGCCATTTATGACGTCAAAAATAAGTCAAATGATATCATGCAAGGAATAAGCAGTGATTTATCAACAACACAATTGCTCCAATCTACATTTGCTCCAATGTACTAACTATGGATTATTTAAAAAGGTTGTTAGAATTGATTATTATTTTAGTGTGTATATGTGTGTGTCAACTTTAACAAAGTGCAACAGACTGTATGTACTGCTATAATCAGTGCAGTGAGACAGGCACATTTCCTACCAGCAAACAAACTACATTCTAACACATGTAACACATACACTGTTGGGTTAAAAGACTTGCCTATGCCTTCATGTATGGTAAAAAAATGAATCTAACAAAACACAAAGTCACAACAAAAAATCAACCATTATAAGAAACCTTCAATTTGCTATTCAACTCTTTAAGTCTGTGTTTTCATTTTGTGAGATGGTTTTAGTCTATAAAAATGTTGTAGTTTTAAAAGATGACTAAGTATATTCCAAAAAGTATCAACAACATCGATTTCCCTTAAAATATGTAAATTATATACTGACCTTAAGATAAGCTATTTATATCTTAATAAAATTGCTTGCCGTGAATATTTGACACAAGTATAATTCTTATGAAGCTTTCATTAAATAAATATTTATATTAAAATCAAAAGGATTCTTAATTTAAAGTTACTTTTAGCTATTCAACCACAGTTTGCAGTATTTACAGTGTATAAGATCTGAATGCAACAAATGCAGTGAATAAAAATACTCTAAACTTATACTGAAAGACTTCAAAAATCTTATTAAGCACAATTTGTTAAAACTACTATTTCAAATATTCAGGGTGAGCAAAACTGGGCTGAAGATTATAAAACTGAGATTGGAGACCAGTCTCAAGTCTCCATTCAGCCATTTAGATCCTCAAGATTTGAGAATGGTCTCCATTCTCAGTTATATAATCTTGGGGCCTGTATTCAATATCACAGTGTTTCAAATCTGAGTTGCACAAGGTATCTACACATCTAACACATATCACTGATATATGTTAATATGTGTAACAGTCCATATAACTTTCTAAAATAAATAAAATAACAAGTAAAACATGTGAAATAATACATTTCGACAATGATTCTAATTTACAAATGTAGACAATAGACTATAAAATAACAAAATAGTGACATTCAAAAATATATCATTGATCAATGTAAAAAAATAAGAATTTTACATTGAAACTACACATAAATGCTTCTTCTTGCATTACTTAACATTTCTCAACATAGTTCTGAGTAGTTTCTATTTAACCCCCACCCCCACCCCATCCCACCTCATAGAAATAACATCTCTTAACCTTTTACTCTAGATATGTCTTTTATCCCATAGGCAACCTATGTAAACCCAGATCTACTGACACATCCAGCACCATCTGATCTGGTTCTACACTGCTTCTTGGTCTGAAATAACCAAATGAATCCAAGAGCAAACAGTGTAGATCCTGATCAGATTGCACAGTTGTGCGGGCTATTCTGGATTTACAAGTTGCCCATGGCATGAAGGCATATCCCAAGGAGTCAAGTGTTAGAGCTTTACCTGAGGCATTGTTTCATAAACTGATAATTCATTCATAATTTCTTCCTATCTCATTTGTGTAGAAACTTGATTAACAATAACCTGGAATACAACATCATGAAAAAGGTGTTGTAAATGATTCACGATACTGTCCAGAATGTTTTTTGGTAACTATTGAAGGACAAACACATTTCACTACATGTACATATTTCTGGGGATAAATAGAAACAATTCAGTATAAAACTGATCTCAGTTTTAAATCTACTGCATATGTTCATGGTTCTACAGTTTCACGAATATCTCACAGTTAAAATGTCTTTGACATTTCCCCGTGATGAAACTTCTATGCAAAGTTGATTTAGTACAGTCACTTCCAGAGGTGACAACAAAACATAGTCTACATTGTTAAAACATTTGGCATAATTACAATTACAACAATGTATCTGCGCCATGATTTTCATGACAGAATCCTCCATCTATGACCTTGACCTTGCCAGGAAAGCAGTTCCTTCAGAAGATATAACTTCCTGCATTTATTAACACTTTACTCCATATCTATGGGTTTTATCTTGTGTGCAAACAGTGTAGATCCAGATCAGCTGGCACAAACACAATCTGATCTGGATCTTCACTATTCACTTCATGGTCAGGTATAACCTAAAAATCAAACAGCAAACAGTATAAATCCTTATCAGACAGCATGAATGTGCCAGCTTATCTGAGTCTACATTGTTCGCCCATGGGATAACAGAAATAACCCATGAAGTAACGAGTTAAGTTTAATGAATAAACCTTTTGGTCCAATAAAACTGAAGGTTTGAACATGCATACAAATGTATTTCTAATTTCAACATTCACAGCAACATGTTTGTATTTGTCATTAAAATTATAGAATACCTAGTTGCAAGAAAGCATTTAGCACAATTCTGGCACAAACAACAAAACAGACGGTTCAGGAAATATTTTCTGGAAAAGGTAATACACTAATTCTCGTTAGTTAGTCACTGATGCTGCTTTCCATGTACTGACAATGGAACCAGTTTTGCAGGTCAAGATCACAGATCAAGTGTGAATATTTGTGTTATTGCTTCATCAAGTATTAAGGCTGGGACTTGGAGGCAAGTCGAACATACAACATTAAAACAAAAAGTACCTTTTTATTTGCCATTGGCTAAAACACTCTCTCTGAAACAACTTAAAATGTTCTGTTAAGAAATTCCTAATTAAGATAATTTGCTATTAAATAAGAATTTTGAATATATTAAAGGGATTCAACTTTAAATCAATATAAAAAAATCAAAATTTCATAAAAATAGACTAGAACATTTCTCTAATTGTTTCACGAAATTACAGTCGTATGACAAGAATCATTATATCCTGATCCATTTCTGCATAGAATGTTCGTATCCACATCACAGTTTATAGACTTTTTAATGTATTTTTCAAAGAAGCCATGACAACAAAGGGTCAGTAAGGTGAAGGTCACCGAATCAGCGAGGCCTTAGTACTGCGGGTATGTGGAACCGATCTGAAAAGAGAAAAATATTGATGTTCACAATGATGCTCAGATAAACTTGTGTTCCATGACCTTCACTTGCGATACTGATCTAAATGTGTCTATGTCTATGCTCAAATAATTTATTGTTACACATCTACTTATAATAATAAAGAATCATAACTAGATTTATAAACAACAAGAAGCTGTGTTCGGAAAACACATATGCCCCCGGTAGCGAAGTTTGTAACGATACAAATTTTAAATGATAGCACAGTGTTAAAACTGCAACTAAAATCACAAGTTAGTTCTAAATAATGAAAATAACCGTCTGGTGCCAGAACCTGTAAATGAAAAGAATTTATCATAACAAGAGCCAGTCGGAAACGACTGCACGCACGACTATTCGAAGTCAGACATATTTAAGCACATTTAAAACTGGGCTTCATTTAAACTGGGGAGTGATTCAGGAGTTTATGACACCCAACACACACACATGAACAAAAGTTTCTTAATCCAAGTTAGGAAATCAATAAATTACAGTTACTTTATTATTGTAGTTTTTTTAGAGGGTTTACACAACCCAGTCCATACACCCCTGATCCCACATCCATCAACCCACTATCCCTGCCCACCTATAGTGATGTGGTGGGGTGTGGTGTAGTATAGTAAGGTATGGTATGCTGGTTGCTGTTGTTGGTGGTGTGGGTGTTGTTGCTGTTGTTGGTATTGTTGTTGGTGTTGGTAATGTTGGTGGTGTTGGTGTTGTTGTTGGTGTAGTTGTCAGTGTTGTTGTTGGTGATGTCAGTTGTTGGTGTTGTTGATGCTATTGTTGTTGGTTGTTGGTGTTGTTGGTGGTGGTGTTGTTGTTGGTGGTGTTGTTGACGGTGTTGTTGGTGGTGTTGTTGATGGAGTTGTTGTTGGTGTGGTGGTGGTGTGGGGGTGGTGGTGGTGTGGTGGAGTGGAGTGGGGGTGGTGGTGTGTGGTGTGGTGTGGTGTGGTGTGGTGTGGTGTGGTATGGTATGGTATGGTATGGTATGGTATGGTATGGTATGGTATGGTATGGTATGGTATGGTATGGTATGGTATGGTATAGTATAGTATAGTATAGTATAGTATAGTATAGTATAGTATAGTATAGAATAGTATAGTATAGTATAGTATAGTATAGTAACCACTCAACACTTTCACCAAAGTATGTTAAGTACATCTGTTTTAAACCTTTTATATAGAATTACCTTAGAAAAACACTAACATTGAAACATTAACCATAATTTTTAAGTCTTAATTCTAATTTCTAAGCGAAAAAGGGCAAAAATCAAATAAAACAAGTTAACCATTTATATCCAAGTATAAAATGGGGAGATAATCCCAGAAAAAAGGTAGCCAGACTTACGTAACTTGTAAGGGTCATCATCTGTGCACTGTTAAGTATGTGTGTAAACTTTAATGCCAGATCTCTTTGTGGATATTGCGAAATATCCAACATGCCGAAATAAGTTAACCATTTTCTAAGTACAAAAAGGGGAGATAACACCAGAAATAAGGTACCCAGAGTTATGTAACTTGTCAGTGTCATGACCTGTGAACTGTTAAGTAAGTGTGTAAACTTTCATGCCAATGCTCTTTGTAGAAATTGAGAAATATCGAACTTGCCGAAAAATGTTAACCATTTATCTCTAAGTACAAATTGGGGAGAAAACCCCGAATTAAGATAGCCAGAGTTATGTAACTTGTTAAGAGTCATAACCTGTGCACTGTATATTAAGTTTGTAAACTTTCATGCTAATGATCTTTGTAGAAATGGAAAAATATCCAACTTGCCGAAACAGGTTAACCATTTTTCTAAGTACAAAAAGGGGAGACAACACCAGAAATAAGGTACCCAGAGTTATGTAACTTGTCAGGGTCATGACCTGTGAACTGTTAAGTAAGTGTATAAACTTTCATGCCAATGCTCTTTGTAGAAATTGAAAAATATCAAACTTGCCGAAAAATGTTAACCATTTATCTCTAAGTACAAATTGGGGAGAAAACCTCGAATTAAGATAGCCAGAGTTATGTAACTTGTTAAGAGTCATACCCTGTGCACTGTATAGTAAGTTTGTAAACTTTCATGCTAATGATCTTTGCAGAAATGGAAAAATGTCCAACTTGCCAAAACAGGTTAACCATATTTTTAAGTACAAAAAGGGGAGATAACACCTGAAATAAGGTACCCCAGAGTTATGTAACTTGTCAGGGTCATGACCTGTGAACTGTTAAGTAAGTGTGTAAACTTTCATGCCAATGCTTTTTGTAGAAATTGAGAAATATCCAACTTGCGGAAAAATGTTAACCAGACGGACAGACGGACGGACGGACGGACGGTTCAATCACTAGATGCCGGGGGCATAAAAACAGCAAGATTTCCCACTAAAAGCCGGTGCTGCTAAATATAATTTACAGTGTATTAAGTCAATAAGTCTAAATATTAAAATATAACAGTTTGATATGAAAGGTTAATTTAATGTGTGAACTTGACTTTCTTGTAAGGTACAAATTCTACTTACAACAGCCAGCATGCGCTTTAGTGAACTATGGTGAGGATGAAAATGATCTGAACAAATGGATGGAGTTCTATCAACATAGATGTCTGCATTGTCTCAAAATAAACACATGAAAAAAAACACCAACAAGCCCAGCTGATTTAGTTTAAACTGTCCTAGATTCTGTTATTATTAACTCCAGTTGACTTACAAGATATAAATCTACAATGCAATGACATGTAAAAGAAATCCATCCATGCCTCCACACAGCCTAGCATACTTTTATAAACAAACCTGAGTCCCCGTGTCAACTTATGTTCCATGCCTAAAAATCAAAACCCTCCACCAGGCATACAGATATTTGTTTGCAGCAGTTTAACTGCAGGTTACAGGTACAGTAAAACCCCTCATTATGGACACTCAATATAACGGGCACCCCGGTATTACGGGCGATTTTTTAAAGAACAGACATGTTCTCTTCTTCTTGATTTAAACCCACAATTAAGGACAACCCGCTATTAAGGACACTTTCCCACAGTCCCTTAGGTGTCCGTTATAGAGGGGTTTCACTGTAGATGATCATACTTCAGTGGTCACTTTTCAAACACCACCGATTCTTTAACCCTTTACTCCATGGGATATTGCTGTTATAAACAGTGTAGATCATGTTTAGATGGCACAGATGTGTCAGCTCATCACTATCTACAGTGTTCGTCCATGCAGGAAAAGCTGTATCCATTGAGTAAAGGGTTTAGATTAGTTTAATTTTCCATCATAGATCTTGGACTTTCCTAACATAACTATGGGAGAAAAACCTCCATGCTAAATAGCTCAAGTTTCTCAACTTTATTAAAAAACATATATAATGCTCTCCACATTTACCCTTTACATATACTTGTTTTACTACATACATAAGCAGTGTTGATACAAATCTGATGGCACATATGTGCCAACTGATCTAGATCTTCACTGGTTTTCCTCGCAATGAAAGTTGTATCCATTGAATAAAGGGTTAAGAACATTAGGAATAGTTTATACAAATAACAAATTTGTGCACTGGATTGACTGCAACCAGCTGTAGCTGAAAGCCGGATATGAAGGGAAGCTGTTAGATCTGGTACTTTGCCCAAGATCATAACACTAAATCTGAAGACCAGTCTCTAATCTTAAGCATCTGATTGGCTGAAATGGTGACTGTTCACCATTTCAGCCAATCAGATGCTTGAGATCTGAGACTGGTTTCCATGCTCAGTTTATGATGTTGGGCTCTGGTGCTGGTTACTGTTGCACAGATTTTAGTATGTCTACACGATATTTAAGAATAGGGCTTAAACTTGACGTACCGATCACTGGACACTGGAAGATTCTCTCTCTCGTATGCTAGACTGTGAAAGGTAAATAAATGAAAATGAATGGTGAGGTTATATTTTACATAAAGGAATCAACGATGATCCCCTGCATCTAACCTGCTGACAACACCTAGAGCTAAGGGGGTTTCATGGTGTCATACAGTGTCACAGAAACAACCTGGTCAGTTAACTGTTAACTGGACTGAGCTTTGTTCAAATGTACTATCTCTCATACATGCAACTCCCAATATAAGTAGAAAATTATGTCTCCACAAAATCACATCTAACAACTGTCGTTCCATTACTGCCTGTGTAAACTATGACAATTCTTATTTTATCTTTGCCCACTGCTCCACTAGCTGTGAGCTATTATTGCGGACAAGTATAATATTTATGAACATTAACATGGAAGTGTACTGCACACTTTACACAAAAGAATCATATCCACAACACTACATGCAATATTGGTCAAACCAAGTTTTGTCAATAAAATATATTTAAGTGATATTTTTCAAGTTAACTCATTTATTTCCTTGCCCAAAACTGCATGATTTATAAATGTTTTGCTAACAGTGTACCTTGGATTCATTTAAATAAGCTGTCAACTGTTGTATGTTTTTAATGGAAATCAATGCTGGAACTATTCACAATATTTTTCACTTTAATATTATTTCTGACTTCTTAGAAACATTTGATCTTTTATGCAAGGTCAAATGAATTTGTAAAATCATTAAATAAAAAATTATAAAAAGTAAAACTTCAAACTTTATAAACTTTATCCTTCTCAGTTTCATGATCACAAATACATACAAAGCAAGAATGTTAACTAAATACATAGTACAATACACATCTAATAAACATGATACAACAACAACACATATACATGGTTGAAATTGTCTCAAAATGACATAGTTTCATGCAAGGTGAACATTTCTATATGTGAACAAAGCTTAAAACATAACTGACCAATCAAAAACAAGCTTACAAAGTGCCACACAGTACTACAACAACCTATAGGCTCCTTCAGTTCACCTGTGCCCAAGATCATAAAATAAATCTGAGGACCAGTCTCAAATCTCAAGCATATGATCAGCTGAAATTGTGACTGGTCGCCATTTCAGCCGAATAGATACTCGAGATTTGAGACTGGTCTCCAATCTTGCTTTTATGAGTATGGGCCCTAATGATGTAGTGGATTATATGCCATTCTAAATGCTTGTGATAATAATACCTATTTTACAAATGTACTTTTCTAGCTCAAAGAAACAACTATTTTGTTAGCAAAAAGCAGACAAGTCAGTACATGTATATTGCCTACTTTTTGTGATTACAAGCATTTTTGTTTTGTTATGGTTCTTTGAATTAACTCTTTAATAAGTTAATTAATTTAACAAATTATTATTTTTATTACATTACAATTAGGACATGTTACTTCTGTACTATAATGTATTATATGGGATGAAAATGGTGAACTAAAAGGCTTATGCGGTAAATTAAAAAAAAGGAGGTAGAGTATAGCAAATTTTATGCTGCGTCCAAACCGTTCACTTACTGTAGACGTGTAAGACTGATATTTGTATGGCCATGTGCTCGAAACAGACGAGTATTCGATGTTAGAGTCATACAGAGAGGTTTTGTATTCCATGGGGACATTATCGATGTAACTTGACCGAAGACCGTAGGAGATATCCCCTTGGCTCACGCTGTAGTGATATAAACAAGTGACACACGCTAGTTAGATTCACAGAAACAAGCTGCAGTATTTACAACTCTGGAGCCCAAAGATCATAACACTCAATTGGAGACCAGTCTCAAATCTCAAAGCATCTGATTGGCTGATATGGCGACCAGTCTCCATTTCAACCAATCAGATGCTTGAGATTTGAGTCTGGTCTCCAGATTTAGCTTATAATCTTGGCCCCTTTCATCCTATTCCATCATCTATCAGTAACAATTTTGCCTTTAATTTCTCATTGTAGAATACTTTTTTAAATAAATTTAAAATAACATCAGATTCACTGCTTTCAGTATGTTCACATTATCATTGGATTGAGCAACATGAAAAAAAAACTATGTTTTAATTAAAGCACGAAGCAAAGCATTGCTCAACCAAAGTGCCACCATTCCAATTGTTATGTTATTTATCACCATCATTCCGAACTGGTCCACATCAACATCTGTTAGAAAATAATACGATCACCACAAACCCTATATTTTAGATCAGCCCCCTCTATAACAGAAAGTATATAATTTTCATAAGCAATGATACAACAGCATTCCAACACTCAATGGCCACTTACTGTATTAAGCAAGTCTTATGTTACAGTACAATACATGTAAACAACAAGCATTATACTTGCAAGATAGAGGGGACTATTCCCGCCAAAGTTTGTTATCAATCTGTCTAACCTATGCAAACAAACGTGCATGCAAAAATATGTCATCAACATTGACAAGTTTCATTTCTTATCAAGACATAATGAAAGAAAAACAATTTACTCACACCTAGATTTTAACTTAACTTTAAGAAAAATAGAAAGCAAAAATTACTCATGAACAACTTAGCTTCATGCATTTTTTTAAATTGCAGATGTAACTTCCTATACTAAGAAAACTATACAGTTAAAATATAAGTACAATAAGCTGCCTTGTTAAAATGTATATTGCATGTATGTATAATCTTTCTGTGCATACCTGTGAATGTACTTTATCCCTACCATCAGTCATCACCTTAGTGCCAGTACAATTACAATTATCATTGTTATAAGGAGTTCTGACACAACGTGACATTACATAACCCTTTCCTCCATAGACACACCTTTATTGCGTCGGTGAACAGTGTAGATCCAGACCAGCCAGCACTGATCAGGATCTGAAATGTTCGCTTTTTGATTTATTAGGTTATTTCTGACCAAAATGCGACCAGTGCAGATCCTGATCAGACGGCACATATTGACGGGTGATCTGGATCTACACTGGTCGCACATGCATAAAAAATGCGTATATATGGAGTAAAGGGATAAATAACAAAGCCCATCAAGGCTGTCAGTTGATCTATGGCATTTGACAATACGACTGTAGTGGATAATTATTCTAGGAACTTTCTTTCCCTTGGTAGTATGACAGATGAACCAAATCATACTTGTTGCAATGTTAGGCACACAGTGCAATAGTGTATCACTGCATGTTCCATTTCATATATTACATGTATGTACATATAATGTCCTTGTCCATGAGTGCAAACAGGAGACCATTGCTATATAGCATTTTCCATGAAAATAATCACAATAATTTTAAGAGACTTCTCTATATTTCATTGGCACGAAACAGTTAAAATGGTTTATGTCAAATAAAGGATATAATTATTTTTTGTGAAAAAATAAATTCACAATTATAAACTTCATACCTTAAAATGATCATGAAAACATGTTTACCAACCAAGTTATAGTGTTCAAAGACAATATTAACCCTTCACTACATGGATACGACTTAAAATGCATCAGTAAACAGTGCAGACCCAGCATAGCCAGTGCCCAAGATCATAAAACAAAGTCTGGAAACCAGTCTCAAATCCTAAACATCTGATTGGCTGAAACGGTGACTGATCGGATGCTTGAGATTTGTGACTGTTCTCCATTCTTAGTTTTATTGTGACTGTTCTCCATTCTTAGTTTTATGATCTAGGGGCCAGCACATATATACTGTTTGATTCATTAAGCTATTTCTGACAAAGAAGCTAACAGTGTATGTCCAGATCAGGATGCACCAATGAGTAGTTTGATCAGTGCCCAAGGTTATAAAACTGAGCATGGAAACCAGTCTCAAATTTTAAGCATCTGATTGGCTGAAATGGCGACCAGTCGCCATTTCAGCCAATCAGATGCTTGAGATTTGAGACTGGTTTCCAATCTCAGCTTTATAACCTCCAGTCCTGGATCTACACTGGTTGCCCATGGCATAAAAGTCATATACATAGAGTTAAGGGGTAATAAATACCTACATATAAATAACACTGCAAGAAATTAGCAATGTACACTGTTAGCAAAACACCGTTATAACACATCACAATGTGATAATATTTTAGGAAAGCTAAATAAGAGTTCCACTGAAACGTGATTAACAAAAAAATCTAGGAAGAAAAGAAGAGATAATTTCAAAATAAACAACACAGGTTTTTGAATATGGGATAAAAAAAATGCCACAAAAATAACAATGATTTATAACTCAAGATTTTCCCATGCCCCTATTTTTGGTAATTAACATTAAACAGTTTTCAATTCCAAGATAACTAAAACCAATCTCTGCTTAACTAAAACTAATAATAACTGATGCAAAATATACGACAGAAAACTTGTCCAAGATGGGTCGTAATTTCAACTTCAGCAAACTTTTAAACCCTGAATATGAGCAATAAGTGTTGTGTAGCTGCATGAAGCTAACTGCAGAAGAGCCCCTTGTAAAGATGACTTTAAGTGCATGGGCAAACAGTGTTGATCCATATCAGCCAGATCATCCATACCATCATGTCAGGATCTACACTGTTCGCTTTTTGATTCATTAGGTTTTTTCTGACCTTTCTGACCAAGAAGCGACTATGGTAGATCCATACTCTATGGCACTGATATGACAGCTGATCTGGATCAAATCTAATTGCTCATGCGATAAAAGGCATATTCACTAAGTATAAGGTTAACCGGTTAATGATTATGCAGAACCTTAGAAAATATCACATCTTGGACATATCGTCATACCATGTCCAGATGGATGTACCTGGATCCGTGTAGGGAAAGAAGGGTCACTATCCCTATATAAATAGCTCCAGAACCAGATATTGACCAGGTACTGACCATCAGGGCCCAACATCATAAAACCAATATTGGAGACCAGTTAATTTTTCAGCCAATCAGATGCTTGAGATTTAAGACTGGTCTCCAGATTTAGTTTTATGATCTAGGGCACTGGACAGTATGACACAGAATGGTGAAGCGAAAAATAAAATTAGGTGCACACTGAACAAACTGTGTCAAGACAGCGAGATGATTGGTCGATGCCTACCTAGGAGACACGCCTTTAACGTTCCTCAAACTATAATTGTGTGAATGCTTTCTACAAGAACAAGGCAGTGATGTCATGTTATATCAAATTTTATATCTTTAAATACAGAAAACTTGAACGTTTACATGTATTTTATCATTTAAAGTCAATTTGAAGTTTGCTAATTATAACAATAGTATACATGTCATACCTCAAGCTTGTTATAAAATATCATTTCATTTTTTTTAAAACATCATAAAGTGGTGATAGCCAAAGGTAACAAAAAAACACTGAGGCAGACAAAATAACATTTCCTGCAAAAGGCATAAACAGCTACACTTTCCAAGATTACATGGTAGATATGGCACCTGAGCAGTGCTCTGCACCTGGTATATTTGATTACGTGACCGACTTTATTTTTAATAAACATTATCATTTTGCCTTTACCTCAGATTAGTTAGATGGCATCTAGAACAGGAACCAAGATCATAAAACTAAAACTGAAGACCAGTCTCAAACCTCAAGCATCTTACTGGCTGAAATGGCTACTGGTCACTATTTCAGCCAATCAGATGCTTGAGATTTAAGACTGGTATCCAATCTCGTTTTATAATCTTGGGCCCAGGCAATTTCCTAACTAGAAACTGTGCTTTTCAAAAGTGACAAGATGTGACAAATACGTTTTGACAGGAATTAGAAAACTTCAAGAATATCTAAGGATTATGGAACTTTCAATTCACTGCATCAGGAATAAAGGCTTGTGAATGTTAGGCAATATACTGACCTCTTGGCACTCGGTGATGACCCTGAATGTCTCGTGCTGCGTTTCACAGAACCCATGTTGGAGTGGTTGTTTGACAGCACTGAACTAACTTTACTGGCTTTCAGTGGGGACATAACAGACCCATGCGCACTTTTTGAGGCGGTCCGTAGGGGCTGAGTAGTCGACCTTTTGTGACTTTTTGCATCTTCGTGCCTAATGGGTAAAACATGCAGGATACATGTGACGTCAAGTAGATAACAAAGATCTTTGTTTACATGTTTTTAAAGGATGAATTTGAAATTTGTACTGTTCACTCTTCTAATATCCAAAATCTCTTTCTACATTTAGCACTAATTCAAAATGTATTGCTGTGCTAAAGTGCATGAAACTCATCTATTTTGATAGCCAAACAAGAAAATCATCTATTTTGATAGTTAAACAAGATCTTTGCATATGACAACAGTGTCTGAGTGCTGAGTAGTAGCCAGTCGGTTATGTCCCTTAGAATGTTAAGAACTACTAAAGAAATACTAACATTACTCAAGGACAGACAGGTTATAAACAAGTCTCAAAAAATAAAAAATAAAAAAAAAAACAATTTCAGTGATGTGTCCATTCCGAAGAATACAAGCTCATTACACTAAATAAACATGAAATCTTGACATAAAATAGTATTTCATGTAAACAAGAAGCTGCCTAAGGCTGCTGCAATTAATTAAATGGTGAAAGGGACATCAATTTAAAAAGAATATCAAAGATGTAGAAAAAGACAATAATGTGTTACTATTAATTGCAAGTAATGCTGCGGTTGATTTGTGTGACTCCTCAGGCAAATATCATTTAGGAAGATACAAAAATTAGTGATTGTCTGAAACATTTTTATCTTTCCCATTTTAGAGGTACCTCGGGTGGATATACATAGATTTGAAACATTTTAGTGTTGACACAATGAGAGCTAATAGGAATCATTTTGGTCGTCTATAACTCAAGTAGTTATTAAGTAATAGAAAAATGTTTCATTTTTCTTACTAGTTATAAGGTCACAGGTTGTAAAAATTGACTGTTATAAAAAATGGATGTACTAGGATTGAAGAATGAATTTATCAAGTTTTATAGTTCTCACTAAGTTTGTTATTGAAAGAAAACAAGGAGAAGGTCATATGATATGCAGATGTTTGTGCATGGAATACCAAGAACCATATAACCCGTTACTCCATAGATATTACTTTAATTGCATCTAGGTGAACTCTGTAGATTTATATCAGCCAGCACTGCCATGCCATCTGATCAGGATCTACACTGTTTGCTTTTAAATTCATTAGGGTTTTTTCTGAAGAAGAAGCAAACTGTGTATCCATGGAATTAAGGGTGAAGTAAAGTCTAGAATCAATCTCATGAATATCATGATCAGCAAATTTAGACTTAATCGATCTATAAGCCTAAAGTTACTTATGAAATCACCTTAATAAGTTAAGCAGATAAGCCTGCTTAAAAAAAATGTAGAAATAACACTTTCATGTGCTAGTTACTTACGATTGGTTTGTATGACATGTACAGTTGTAACATTAAGATGCTTACATGTCAGACACAAGAAATTAAAGTTTTATTTATTTTATAGAATTTTGTGCCTACGGAATGGACACACAGCAGTATTATTGTTAATGTGTTTTGAAAATGTAACATCTTAGCACAAGAACTCTGTTAAATGGCAGCACACACATGGACAGCATTGTGCAGAGCAAAGCTGCAGTAGCATTGTTTTAACATAGAGCTGCAAAGTCAGTTTGTTCAACTTTTAAGTGATCCTCAGAAAATCAGAAAGTAAAAAGATTTAAACAGGATACATCAGCCTCTACTCTGTTCAAAATAAGCTCTGGTAAATAAAGGAGTAAATATCTATAAAATGAAGGGGTTATTCTGGGATGTATAATAAATATAAGTAGGAAAATAATATTCTATTTACCTGTTGACTATTTCATAGACCTGGTCCCAAGGTTATAAAACTGAGGATGGAAACCAGTCTCAAATCTCAAGCATTTGATTGATCTGAGACTGGTCTCCAATTGCAGTTTTATAATCTTCAGCCCAGTATTTAGCAGGCTTCTACAGAAATCATTTACAACCTCTGTAGTCTTCCTAGAACTACCTAGACATAGAAGCTCACATTCTTCTCTCTCTCACTTATTTTACACCCATATTCAAGCGCCTAAAATTTTTTAAATCCTTAATCTTTACCTTGAGAGGTTGATGAGATCAGAGTATTTCAAGCCTTACATGATAAAGAAAAGAATAAATTGGTGAGCAACATGAACTAAAACTTACCCCTATGGCACATTAGGCTTTTATAATAATTTCTAGGCACCCATAATGAGGCTTTAAAAACAAAGTTTGTTGTGAACTTACCCAAGGCCCCCAGTAGTGGCCGAGCGGGTATGTTTGCCTCTCAACATCTTAAGCTGATTCAGTTTGTCACCTTGGGTTTCTATTCTTGTGCCTCGTGTTACTGGACCTGTATAAATTCTCTGAAACATCCAACAAACAAACTGTAAAATGCAAGCAAGTTATTTTCTCAACAATTTGTCTAAAGCAAAACAAGACTAGAGCTATCACTGAAGGTGATTAATACCCCCGCAATACTGCTTTGTCAGAGTATACAGAAATGATGTTTGCATCTTTCATGGGTGAAAGTTGAAAAATAATTGAAATCCTGAAAATTTGCTGGGGGCCCTGGTGGGGGACAAGGGGGTCGAAGCCCCCCGAAGCTTCTGGAAGATAGCAATTTATATACCATTGGGAAGCCATTTCTTAAGTGCATTTGAGCTTTTTTGAAACACAAAATTAAGACATCTGGAGGCATGGGTTTATCATTTATTGTCATTTATCTTAATCAACTATGCCTCTCAATTCAGTGAAAATTCTCCATTAACAAAAATTATAGAACTTCAAGAATATTTTCAATAATTATGAAATTGATGGTAGTTGTTTATTTCTGTTGTTGTTTGTTTTTTTTATAATAAATATCTCCAATAAAAAGTATTTACATAATTTTTGCGCATTTTAGTTTCCAAAGTACATCATTGGACGGAAAAATTCTGATGTAGACCTACTTTCATTTTGTGTAATCCGAGATTAAATTTTCTTGCGGCATAACAATTTTAGAAAATCAAACAAAGGACTATATCCTCCTACCGATACAAGGCCATTTCAGTTGCAGGATAATTACATACATATTACTTACTACGCCGTCTCTGAGTAAGAAAAAAAACTATCGAGCATCTTCTCAGTATTGTTTTACAATCTGTATTTAATTTTACGCACACAGCTTCACAACCTTAACCCTGGCACATGTTGTTATTCTTCCGGGAGGGATAAGAATAATGACATCATTTGGAGAGCTAATGCTAACGAAACCAAAGGACTATATCCGCCTACCGATACAAGTCCATTTCAGTTGCATGATAATTACATACATATTACTTACTATGCTGTCTCTGTGTCAGAAAAAAAAACGATCGAGCATCTTCTGAGTATTTTTTTTACAATCTGTTGATACGCTAACAGCTACTCGACCTTCACCCGGGCACATGTTGTTATTCTTCCGAGAGGGATAAGAATAATGATGTCATTTGGTGAGCTAATGCTAACGCCACGTGAGTGTAAAGCAAAAGTTGTGTTTAAAAATAGCGACTTGGGTTTTCACCGGATGTAAACAAAACTGTAAAAGTAGTTGATGTCACAAGGTTTTGTTGAATCGTGCCCCCCTTCTAAAAAATAATGGACTGATCCAAATGAAAAGAAATATGTCATGCAAATCTAATCACGAACGTATGTTAAAAGTTTGAAAACTGGAGAAGTAGTTTGTGTCATAAGATTTTGTTAAATAATGCTCCCCTCCAACCAAAAATGGACTGATCCATAAAAAATATGTATTGAACATGCGCACTTTATGCAGAACATATAATTTCAGTTTCAAGTCGATATCTTGAAAACTGTAGAAGTTTGCATAACACGATTTTGTTAAATCATGTCCCCTGCAAAAAATAATGGACTGATCCACACAAAAAATATGTCACGCACATCTACACTTCATGCTGAACATATGTTTAAAGTTTCAAGTTAATATCTTAAAAACTGTAGAAGTAGTTCGTGTCACAAGATTTTGTTGAATCATGCTCCCCTGCTAAAAAATAATGGACTGATCCACATGAAACAAAGTATGTCATGGAAATCTACTCACAAACGTATGTTTAATGTTCGAAAACTGGAGAAATAGTTGGCATCATAAGATTTTAAATAAAAGATTTTGTTAAATAATACTCACCTGCAAAAAATAATGGACTGATCCACACAAAAATATGTCGCTGACATACACGCTTCATACAGAACATACAATTTTAGTTTAAAGTCTTATATCTTGAAAACTGTAGAAGTTTGCATAACACGATTTTGTTAAATCATGTCCCCTGCAAAAAAATAATGGACTGATCCACACGAAAATTATGTCACGCACATCTACACTTCATGCCTAACATATGTATCAAGTTTCAAGTCAATATCTTAAAAACTGTAGAAGTAGTTCGCGTCACAAGATTTTGTTGAATCATGCCTCCTTCCGAAAAATAATGGACTGATCCACATGAGAAAAAAAAATTTGCGCAAATGTACTCACGAACATATGTTTAAAGTTTCAAGTCGATATCTTGAAAACTGTTGACGTAGTAAGTGTAGAAGTTTGCATAACACGATTTTTTTAAATCATGTCCCCTGTAAAAAATAATGGACTGATCCACACGAAAAATATGTCACGCACATCTACACTTCATGCTGAACATATGTATCAAGTTTCAAGTCAATATCTTAAAAACTGTAGAAGTAGTTCGCGTCACAAGATTTTGTTAAATCGTGCTCCCCTCCGAAAAATAATGGACTGATCCACATGAGAAAAAAAATAGTTCACGCAAATGTACTCATGAACATATGTTTAAAGTTTCAAGCCGATATCTTGAAAACTGTTGATGTAGTAAGTGTAGTAGTTTGCATAACACAATTTTGTTAGATCATGTCCCCTGCAAAAAATAATGGACTGATCCACACGAAAAATATGTCATGCACATCTACACTTGATGCGGAACATAAGCATCAAGTTTTAAGTCAATATCTTAAAAACTGACGAAGAAGTTCGCATCACAAGATTTAGAAGTTTGCATAACACGATTTTGTTAAATTCATGTCCCCTGCAAAAAATAATGGACTGATCCACACGAAAAATATGTCACGCACATCTACACTTCCTGCCGAACATATGTATCAAGTTTCAAGTCAATATCTTAAAAACTGTAGAAGTAGTTCGCGTCACAAGATTTTGTTAAATCGTGCTCCCCTCCGAAAAATAATGGACTGATCCACATGAGAGAAAAAAAAATTCGCGCAAATGTACTCACGAACATATGTTTAAAGTTTCAAGTCGATATCTTGAAAACTGTTGACGCTGTAAGTGCCACAGCCAGACCACCCAACCAACCAACCAACCGGATGATGACTCCTATATACCCCCTATACTTGGTATGCGGGGGTATAAATATACACCACAACAGTTAATTGGTCTGCTCAGAAGATTAAGAGCAAACTTTACCAAGATATTTTAACATAGTCTAAATGACATTCACAGATTTCTTTGGTATAAACCTAGTAAAATACTGTGCATAAGGAACATGCATGGTAAAATGTTAAAAATATGATTTGTTTATCATTTAATGCAAACCAGGGTAGCATCATAAAATACCATTCATGAAAACAACAGATTTCTATGTTATCTACCCTGGCCAAGCGTATCTAGGCCCAACTTACTATGACGATTCTGATTCTTAAAATAACCTTCATGAAAACAGTAACAGATCTATCAGTATTCGAATTTCCCACAATGCTCATCTCTTAACGCAAAATGATGCTGTTGATGAAAAATAGGCTTACATCATCTTCATTACTCCAAGCATTGCCATACTCCACTTCAACAGAGTCTTGTATTCTCATATCATCGACACCTGTCAGTAACTTGGAAACACTGTGGTGTCGCTCCCGCTTTCTGTCACTCTCCTTTAACATACAAAAAGTATTTTGAACAAAGGTGACATTGACTTTTATATAACAAAATATGGAAAATTAAAATATACTGTATAACCTTTCATTTGTCCAAAATATCAAATCATGCTCACTACAATATACTAAAACATCTTTACATCAATTACACAACAGTTGAACAGTAAATATTTGTTGAAAATTTAGAACATTTCTCTTATCACAACTTCTCTCATGGATGAACAGGGTAGATCCAAATCAGCTAGCACATCGGTACCCTCTGATCAGGATCTGCAATGTTTGCTTTTGATTTATTAGGTTATATCTGACAAATAGGCAAACAGTGAAGATCCTGATCAGATATCTGTGCCAAGTGATATGATCTACACTTTTCACACATGCAATAAAAGGTATATAATTGTAACCCTTATTTCTCCCAAGTTTCATTACCTTGACTTTGGCCCTGTATAGATCCCCCTGCATCCACATCCAGGCTTGTTTCTCCTCCAAGAAATTCTGCTGTGGCCCTATGATAGACCCTGGACGACATATACGACACCAAGCTATACACTCGGCCGCTGTGAACTTGTAATGTTTCATCATATAGCAGGCTATCAATGTACCAGTCCTGCCAAGACCAGCTGAAATATAATCATGTGGCATATTTAAATTATTAGACTACAACTTGTGATTGTCTATGTTTTATTCACATTTTAACTTAGTAATATTTAACTACATAAAATTTATTTATCTATCAAATATATTGCAAGCAAGAATGTTTAACATAGATTTTATTCTTGTTCAAAACTTTCTGTCTCCTTGTAAGGATTTATAGAGTTTATCAGGGTATGACAAATGTTTGGGTTGTTAAAAGAAAATAAAGCCAGAAGCAATTCACACTTCAAATTTCATATCCTAATGACACACATAATCAATACATAAATTCTTATATTAACACTCTCAATTATTCTTAATTGTTATGAAATATTATGAAAGATTTGTGATACAATGGCTGTTGCAACAGCGACTATTGATGTTGGAGTGAACGGTGGCATGCTTTTTCGCAGAAACTTGTGCCAAAACATGTCCATGCACTTACATCACATTACTTTTTAAGCCACTTTTAGAAAAGCTATTACAAGAAACAGATAAATTTGTTAGCAAATATGCACAGTACACAAAGATGTGCGTAAATATTGAACAGTGCATCATTTCTGACTCTTCTGGCCTTCAAACTCAATAAAAGGTGAAAGAATTTCTACTGTAAATCATACCTTTACAATGAACAGCTATAGCACCTTCAGCATTTTCTGAGATTTCTAAGAACTGCCGTACTATAGTGTCATTTGGAACACTACCGTCAATGAAGAAGAGATCATAGTGGTCAAAGCCTGCGTCGGTAAACCGGCGAGCATCATAGATCTTCTTATTGAGACGCACTATGGTGGTAACATTGTGTTTCCTGAAGTAGGGGAAGTAGGCCTCTGGTGCATGTAAAGGGTACCCTGAAACAATCAGAAGCATCCATGTTAACTGTAACTCTTTTCACTGAAATTATGTGACCTTTATAATTACTAAAAATAATTTACCTTCACCAGTTTAATTTTTTTCATTATTCATCCAGGACAATCATGCGTTTGTAATTATAATTAAAATATAACTTGTTTCTTACATTCTGTCAACTATATTAATGTTTTTATGTAACTTCCTTATTAATTTTCCAATATTAAAATATTTTAAGACAACTGTTCATAAGACAAGTAAAAAACAAAAAGAAGTTGTTTCCCCTTAAGTGTCATACAATTGCTATCAATTATAATGACAGCTGATTACCTGGCCTACTTTAATGCTATGTCGCAATCTCATCTGTCAAACATCTAGATATCATCAAATGTATCAAATGACATAAAATATCCCCATATTTTAAAACACAGAAATTATGAAGCGTATCAGTTAGATTATACAAAATGGTAATAGCTGTTAATTAAGGAATTTCTTCCCTTACTAATTTGGGCTTCAACAGCAAGTTTACAAAAAAGACCATAAACTGTCAATAAAGCATAAGAACAATTGTCAGCACTGATTTTTACCTCAAACACTAAATGCACCAGAAAAAGAATCTAAAATGGAGTCTGTAACCTTGATCAGTGAATTGTTGGTTGACCAAACACAAGCTAGAGTCAAACAACTGGTCTAAAATTTCAGGACAAGGGTCTTGGGGAGACTCTTGCAACAGTTTTACATAAGCAACAGTAATTTGCTTGGAACTAAATAAATATTATACCTCAACTTAATAAAGCAAAACTGAAATATAAGCCGTATCTAATTCATTGGGGATGATTTTTTCCTAGTAATAAATATATATAATTAAAACTATCGCAACACTGGTTAATGCCCATTATCAGGGTACATGTTTGAAGTCTGTATCTTGAAAATTGTAGAAAATTTTTAACTCTGCCTCATCCAAAAAACTAATGGACTGAGTCAAACAATATGCTGAAGAACATTTCATAGTGATGTGTACCAAGTTTCATTGCAAACCTTCTGAAACTGTGGAAAAAGTCTGCATCACATAGATTGTCCAACCAATTTGATGTACATCACACACCCACTTCATTGTATGCAGGAATGAATGGATAAAGAGGAGGTATAAAAGTGACCATTCTTGTTCACCGCACACAATTACAATCATTAACCCTTTCCTCCATATATTTGCCTTTATGGTATAAGTGGTCAGTGTAGATCCAGATCAGCCAGCATATCTGTGCCATCTAATCAGGATCTACACTGTTTGCTTTTTTATTTATTTGGTTATTTTTTTCCCCCAAAGAGCTAACAGTGAAGATCCTGATCAAATGGCAAAGATGTGCTGGTGGCTGATCTGGATCTAAACTGGTCACCCATGTGATAAAAATGGAGGAAAGGGTTAATTTATTCATCAGAACTTTATTATTATTAAGCTAAAGTATGTATCAAATTTTGCAACGTACTAACTCTGAGACTGAAGGTTAGTTTAAGTTACCTTTCCAAATCACCAATGCAGTTACCAAAAACCTAATATCCTGACCTACCGTTTTCTATCTTGCTCTTGGGGTGGGGTCCACTAAATGCAAGGTACTTGTCTGGTATTATCCAGTTTAGATCGCCATTTTCTACCCTCTGTGTAAGGGAGAAAGGGAAAAAACAAGTTGAGAACAGATAACATTGTAAATGTTAAACTTGTAAGTGAAATGTGCACTGGAGTGATGAATGAACAGGAAAACAGAACACAAACAACAGACAAGTTCAAGGTTGCTCTTTAACTTCTTGACAAAGGAACTTGATGAGTTTATCTGCTGGCAACAAGATTTTCTGATGATATGATGAGATCAGGCACAGACAAGAAATGCTGGAAGTACTACCCACTTTGATTGTCCAAAACAATAAATAACTTGTAATGACAAAATTTGTGTTAAGAAATTGCCAAAACCTCATTTTGAATTAGCTGCCAAACAGAAACAATCTTATTCCTACATGTGTTTTGTATCCAGCACCAGTAATAATGGTAAAGGGGACCATATTGCATGTTGATACTTGTCCATGCTTTGTGTTACCAAGCAGTGAAAATGATACATGATGCATGTTGTCTGGTCTGGTATCTCCGGCTGCACATCACATCGCGAGGTAGGACTTCAACCCTTCACTATCCTCTTCACTGTTCACCCTACCTGTGTTAACACCTGTTCCAAACATACACCTGTCCCATTAAGCTGCCAAAATAGCTTATACCCTTGTTGTTTATCTAATTTTAAGAAACTGTTCTACTGTCTGTTCACTTGTGAACAAAAGCTCAAATCTAAGTAAGTTAATCAATTCTGAGATCTGGTAGAGCATTTTAGCAGCTTATAATAGTGTTTATCCCACTAAGTATTCAGTTCAAATAGCTTGCACAGCCATGACTGTCAATTTCATTAACCTCATTACCAAGTAAACTGTGTACAGGTAACTTAGATAAAGATGTATTATCACATCCCAGCAAGCTACCTGTACTCATCCAAACAGTCTCCAGTTTCAAAACAAGCTAGACTACAATGCAACCTTGAACCTCGAATACCTGGTGAGATAAGAGATGTTAGGCTAAATGAGATGTCAGTTGGATGATTGAACCCTTAACCCACTGAAGTACTGTAATCTCCTGCAGATACTGTCTATTTTTTAATTATTCATGTGGTGTAAGACTGGTCAGACAAATTTATTTATTTTATTCCCTACAAATATAATTATGATTTTATTCTCTTCTGTTTCAGTTGTTTCAATATGAAATAGTCATTTTCAGCAAAACAATGACATTTTGTTTGTAAAAAAAATCATTTTACACTATCTTTCATCAATTAATTATCTAACTAGTGAACACTATAGACCCCGATAAGACTGTATCAAAATGACAGATCTGGGTGTACACTTAGATCAGACTTCAGTGGAGTTAAGAATTAGATGTGGTTCTGGTCTAACAACTGGAGCTTGCACATGGTTCTACATATATTGGCTACATGCAAGGGCTCTCGTATTATTACTATTACCGTTCTCTATCTTGGTTTTAGGGTGTGGTCCACAAAAAGCTAGGTATTTATTTGGCACAATCCAGTTGAAATCTCCATTTTCAACCTTCTGCAATTACAAACACATGACACGGTGTTCAAGACATGATCATATGAAATGTAAATGAAAAGAACCCAATACAATGAGCTGCAATGATGCCATCACAACAATTGCTTTCAAATTTCATTAACCCTTTAACCGCTATTAAAATAAATGTCATGAACGTTACCAATGAAAAACTTTTAGCCACACCGTTTATGGTTCATTGGACTTTTTATGAAAATTATCACCTAAATTATTAAACAGAATTAAACAAAAGAATGACGAACAGTGTAGACCTTGATCAAACTGGATGAACATAATGGATGATCTGGGTCTACAGTGGTCTACATTTGACAAATTCTGTTTTTCAACTGAAAGGGTTAATAAACATCAGAAGCTCGAAAGCTGACAACATAACAAGACAATTCATGCCTTGCTTCTAAAATGTATTACTGCAGTGATAATCCAATTCTACAGCAGTCAGTACTAATGATGCATAACAGAAACAGAACAAACCTGCCAAACAACACTATGTTACACTAAGTTCATTAACAAGTGAACTGATAAAAGCTACCAGTTCCAGAAATAATCATGTTTCTCACAGTGATTAGCCTTTAATATAGGATGTAATTATAGATGCATTCAATGCTCTGCCAGGGCCCAACATCATAAAACTGAGATTACAGACCTGTTTAAAATCTCATGCATCTGATTGGCTAAAATGGCTACCAGTCGCAATTTCAGCCATACAAATGCTTGAGATTTGAGACTGGTCTCCAGTTTAAGTTTTATTATATTGTACCAAGTCCAGACAAACTCTTCATGTAACAAAATAAAGAACAGTTACTGTACATTTGGATGTAATATTAGCCACTAGTATTAATATAAAGAGTCAGTGATAAAAGTTTGAAAACATTCCAAAAACTTTTCATCCAATTAGGAGTAACAGTATACAATTCTCCTTTCTTCCTCAATAGATAAAATTGCACAATTTACATATTAAATCTTAGGAAGTTGTTTGCTGTCCTTGTGAATTACACCTAACATTAGATTTTTCTTTCAAATAAAATTTCTTAACCGTTTACTCCATGGGTTACAGCTTTCCTCACATCAGCAACAAGTGTAGATCCAGATCATGCTGCACATCTATGTCATCTGATCAGGATCTACACTGTTCACTTTAATATTTATTAGGGCCGTTATTTTTCTGACAGAAAGGCAAACACTGTAAAATCAGAACAGATGCCGCGGGTGGGCTAGCTGTCTGGATCTACATTGGTCGACAATATGATAACAGGAGAATTCATTGAAAAAAGGGTTAAGCATATGCTTGAAATTATACTTGACAATAATATTTGCATTCTAAATGAATTTTTTTCATTGTTTCCATTTTGTGACTATGTTCATTTTATGATTCAAATAACACTTTTATACATATTTTTCAGGAAATAAACAAGTAGATGAAGTAAATTCAGTCTTTGTGTCTATTTAAATTTAGACAAAACTATACAATACCACACACAACTTAGCATCATTTCAACATAATTCTTGTAAATTACTTGTTTACCATAATAGAACAAGTAAACAAGTTTTACAATGCTATAAATGGGACGAATCTGTAAGCACTTTAGCTCAAAATACACTTAATTTTCATTATGACAAAAGTATAAGTAATGTGTGTTGATATTTTTAAACAGCGGAAAGTAATGAATTTAAATGCAAAGAGTGTAGATCTGATCAGACGGCGTTAATCTACCAGCTGATCTGGATTTGATCTCTTTTGTTTGCGTTTTTGATAAAAGTTGAATCTATGTAAATTACATAATAAGTAACTTGTAAGATACTTACTTCATAATGTTCATATTCATCCACATCAAATGTGTCAAAATTAAAAAAGCCATTTGCCAAGGCCTGAAAAATAAAAAACATTGTGAATTTTCAGAATACATAAATGATGGAAATACAAATTTTGAAAATTTATCAATATTTTCTTGTAACTCCAAATTTCTCTAAACTGTCTTGTCAAGAAGTTACAATTACAAAAGATTTGTGGTCACTTGTCGACCTACAAAGTTTAAATTAAAAAAAATATTTCTTTATGATTTCTATGGGACATGTCACAGTTAAAAATGTCTTCAGTTATATTTTCTGACAGATACTTGTTACTGTATTTGTAAGGAACTTTCAATCATCTAATAATTTCTTGTGATTAATATGTGTTTTTATTGCCCAAATGACTTTTACTGCAAAATGCATAATAAGCAATGTCTTCTGCTCCACTTTAAAATGCTGTTTCAATTTGTTGTCAACTTTCCACAGACATCTTTGATGCTCACATGCCCTGTGTAGGAATTAGGTCTAAAACATTTCTGGATTTGATACATTTCGTGGTTGACAAAACACAGCACAAATTATTTTAGTTGTTAAACTTTTAATACAGATTTGAAACAAGGAGTCATACTTACTTTATTTAAACCATGTAAACAATCTAACAAAGTAAGATTATATGTACAGGCACCAAAAGATGCATCCCTGAAAAGAAACAAGAGCTGTCACTTGAAATTGACATATGCCCCCGAAATGCAGCTTTGAAATCGAATAGGTATACATATGTAATAAATAAACATATGTAATGAAAAATATGCTTGTGGAAGACAAAGCATACTGCATGCATATAATGTGAAAGATGGAAGGATCATATGTTTTAAGTCTGTAGTAAATATATAGTTAAATAAAGTTAAATATGACATTTTTTTTTAGAAAATTCGAAGATTATTGGGGAAATTATCCTGGAAAATGATTATTAGAGTTATGAACCTTACTACATGTGATGTGGGTAATATGAACCAGAGGGCCATGATGGCCCTTTATCACTCACCAGAGTACAACAAAGTTGTGTTGTACAAGACCCAACGTCTCCATATGGTGAACATTTACACCAAGTTATTTTAAAATCCAATAAGAAACAACAAATCTTCAGCTTGGAAAAGAAAATGCTATTTTTCGTAACAGTGACCTTGACCTTTGACCTACCGGCATGGGTATTGTAAGCAACACATGCCTTTGTCATGGTGAACATTTATGTAAAGTTATTTTGAAATCACTTCATTCATTAGGAATTAACAGCCCAGACAAGAAAATGTTATTTTTTGTAAAGGTGACCTTGACCTTGGACCAACAGGCATGGGTACTGTACGCGAAAGTACACCTTGTCATGGTAAACATTTGAGCCAAGTTATTTTAAAATCCAATGAGAAATAACAAATTTACAGCCTGGACAAGATTTTTCTATTTATAGTAACAGTGACCTAGTTTTTGACCCCAGGTGACCCATATTCAAACTCGTCCAATTAATAACTGGGACATATGTCCTGACCAAGTTTCTTTACAATCTGATAATCAGAGTAAAGTGTGACCACTATAGTGTAAACAAGAAAATTCTATTTTTAGTAACAGTGACCTAGTTTTTGGACCCAGATGATCCATATTCGAACTTGTCTGAGAAATCATTGGGACAAACATCCTGACCAAGTTTCATGACAATCGGAGCAAAAATGTGACCTCTAGAGTGTAAACAAGAAAATTGTATTTTTAGTAACAGTGACCTAGTTTTTGGACCCAGACGACCCATATTCAAAATTGTCCCAGAAATCATAGGGACAAACATCCTGACCAAGTGTCATGACAATCAGAACAAAAATGTGACCGCTAGAGTGTTAACAAGAAAATTCTATTTTTAGTTACAGTGACCTAGTTTTTGGACCCAGATGATCCATATTCAAACTCATCCTAGAAATCATTGGGACAAACATCCTGACCAAGTTTCATGATAACTGGAGCAAAAATGTGACTGCTACAGTGTTAACAAAAAAATTCTATTTATAGTAACAGTGACCTAGTTTTTGGACCCAGATGACCCATATTCAAACTCAGCCTAGAAATAATTGGGACAAATATCCTGACCAAGTTTCATGATAATTGGAGCAAAAATGTGACTGCTAGAGTGTTAACAAGAAAATTCTATTTATAGTAACAGTGACCTAGTTTTTGGACCCAGATGACCCTTATTCAAACTCGTCCTAGAATTCATTGGGACAAATATCCTGACCAAGTTTCATGACAATCGGAGCAAAAATGTGACCGCTAGAGTGTTAACAAGAAAATTCTATTTTAAGTAACAGTGACCTAGTTTTTGGACATAGATGACCCGTATTCTAATTCTTCTGACAAATCATTTGGACAAACATCCTGACCAAGTTTCATGACAATCAGAAAAACAAGAGCTGTCAGAGGAGACAGCATGCTCGACTATTCGAATCATTTGAAACAAATGCAATTTGAAGATTAAAACAGTAACAACTATGGCCATACATTCATGTGCAATCAGTAAAAATATTAACAAATATTAACAAGTGAATGGTAAGGGAAAAATTCATTTCAAATAACAGAAATAATTTCTTAATGTACCATAAATATTAAACTGAAAAGGGGAATAACTATGAAATATTTCTGAAGTTGTTAGAAAACTTGTTAGAAATTTTTTTATTAGAGATATTTACTTTTAGTCAATTATCAATCACTTCAGTAATGTTACAGAAAAGAACTGACCTAAAGGCATGGAAATGGTACACGACTCACCAGCTTGTCATGGTGAACATTTCTGGCAAGTTACTATATTCCTAATGTATTTAAAACCCTGACAAGAAAATTCTATTTTAGTAGCAGTGACCTTGGACCTACAGGCATGGGCATGGTACGGGACACACCAACTTGTCATGATGACCATTTGTGTCAAGTTATTTTGAAATCACTCTATTCCTAACGAAGTTACAGCCCGACAAGAGAATTCTATTTTTAGTAACAGTGACCTTGACCTACAGGCATGGTCATGGTATGGGATACAACACCCTGTCATTGTGAACAATTGTGCCAAGTTATTTTGAAATCCGTCCATTTATAATGAAGTTACATCCCGGACAAGAAAATTCTGTTTTAAGTAACAGTGACCTGGACCTTCAGGCTTGGGTATTGTGTGGACACACTGCCTTGTCATAGTGAACGTTTGTGCAAAGTTATTTTGAAATCCCTCCATTCATAACAAAGTAACAGCACGGACAAGAAAATTCTATTTTTTGTAACAGTGACCTTGACCTTCGACCTACAGGCATAGGTATTGTACGCGACACACCGCCTTGTCATGGTGAACATTTGTGCCAAGTTATTTTGAAATCCCTCCATTAATAATGAAGTTAAGGGCCAAGTGTATATTTTGCTTAACACAAAATGTAAGTGGAAAAGGGGCATAATTTGAAAAATATTGAAAGCAGGGTTATGGGTCTTGTTGGTTATGATGTAGATTTTGATGGTGAAAATATATTTCAAGTTTCAAGGCAATATCTCAAGTAGTTTTGAAGTTATGGGCAAAATGCATATTTTGCTTAACACAAAATATAAGAAAAAAGGGGCATAACTTGAAATATATTGACAGCAGAGTTATGGGTCTTGTTGGTAATGATGTAGAATTTGATGGTGAATATATATTCCAAATTTCAAGTTGATATCTCCAGTAGTTTATAAGTTATGGACCAAAGTGCATATTTTCCTTAACGCAAAATTTAAGTGAAAAAGGGGCATAACTTAAAGAATATTTGTAGCAGAGTTATGGGTCTTGGTAAAAAGGCCCATAACTCAGCCAAAAATAATCCGATCAGAAATTCCTTTGGATATGCACAATAAGTCTTGGTGACAAACACTCCTGTGAAGTTTCAATGAAATCCCTCAAGCGGTTTCAGTTTACGTTAGGGTTAGGGTTTAGGGTTAGGGTTTAGGGTTAGGTAAAAAGGTCCATAACTCCGCCAAAAATAATCCGATCAGAAATTCCTTCGGATATGCACATCTACACTTGGTGACAAACATTCCTGTGAAGTTTCAATGAAATCCCTCAAGCGGTTTGGGAGAAGAAGAGAGGACAAGATTTTGCTTAAAAGGGCCATAACTCAGCCAAAAATAATCCGAGCAGAAATTCCTGACGATATGCACAACTAGGCTTGGTGACAAACATTCCTGTGAAGTTTCAAAGAAATCCCTCAAGCGGTTTATGAGGAGAAGCGAGGACAATATTATTTCGGACAGACGGAAAGACGGACGGACGGACGGACAGTGCGATTACTATATACCTCCCTTCGGGGGCATAAAAAGAAACTATTTAATTCACAATAGGTTTAAGGATTCAGTGCTCACACTGGCTGTTTTAAAATAATAGCCACAAAATTTTTGAAAAATATATTAATAGCCAAAGTTAATAGCCGTTGTTTCCACATGCATGGGAAATAGCATTATAATTATTTGTTGTTGTTTTTTTTAAATTCAGATGATTTAATCTAAGATAACATCTATGTTATGAAGGTTAGCTATTTACTTTATTAATTTAACCTAGTCAATGAAAATAATTGGCTTTATGTAAAATTACAGACGATTTTTAATAATAAGGCATTCTTCTCTTCACTATTGCAGACAAAATCAATTGGTTTCACTGCTATGTAAAATTGTTATGTCAAATAATATACAAATAATTTCTATACCAAAAAGGTCTTTATACTTCAAGGAAGTCTTAACTAAACCATGTAAAATATTGCATTCAAGTTTTGGGCGCAATAATTTAATTCACATAAATTTTCTGCTTAGAATGAGTTTATATGTTAATGGGTAGTTGCAAAGATGATTCGGGACTAGACTGATGGTATGTAAAAAATAGATGTCGCAAAAATGGATGACAAATGTAATTACTAATCAACTAGTAGAAAATTGCAATGTGAAATAACCTTTTCAAAGCAAAAAATAACCAAAGCAGCTGATTGAACACATTTTATGAGAAAATAGGAAGTATTTTCTCCGTTAACATGGTTAAACAAGAGGGCCATGATGGCCCTGAATCGCTCACCTGAGTATGAAACTCAAGTTATTAACCAGAAACTGAATTTTTATTTTTAGCAACAGTGACCTTGACATTGATCACAGACACATGGGTAGCAATCCCAATTTGTCTCTTGTTATAAGCTACCCATATACCAAGTTTGGAGTCAATATGCCAAAGCAAACTCAAGTTATTAAGTGGAAACTGAATTTCTATTTTTAGCAACTGTGACCTTAACCTTGATCAGAGACACTCAAGCTGCCGTTTGATATAAGCTACTCATACACCAAGTGTGGAGTCAAAAAACCAAAGCAAACTCAAGTTATTAAGTGGAAACTGAATTTCTATTTTTAGGAACAGTGACCTTGACCTTGATCACAGACACATAGGTAGCTTTCCCAAGTTGCCTCTTAATTTAAGCTATCCATATACCAAGTCTGGAGTCAATAGACCAAAGCAATCTCAAGTAATTAAGTAGAAACTGAATTTCTATTTTTAGTAACAGTGACCTTGACCTTGATCACAGACACCTGGGTAGCAACCCCAAGCTGCCTCTAGATATAAGCTATCCATATACCAAGTTTGGAGTCAATAGGCCAAAGCAAACTAAAGTTATTGAGCAGAAACTGAATTTCTATTTTTAGCAACAGTGACCTTGACCTTGATCACAGACACCTGGGTAGCAACCTCAAGCTGCCTTTTGATATAAGCTACCCATAAACCAAGTTTGGAGTCAATAGGCCTAAGCAAACTCAAGTTATTGAGCAAAGACTGAATTTCTTTTTTTAGCAACAGTGACCTTGACCTTGATCACAGACACCTGGGTAGCAACCCCAAGCTGCCTTTTGATATAAGCTACCCATACACCAAGTTTGGAGTCAATAGGCCTAAGCAAACTCAAGTAATTGAGCAAAGACTGAATTTCTATTTTTAGCAACAGTGACCTTGACCTTGATCACAGACACCTGGGTAGCGACCCCAAGCTGCCGTTTGATATAAGCTACCCATACACCAAGTTTGGTGTCAATAGGCCTAAGCAAACTCAAGTTATTGAGCAGACTGAATTTCTATTTTTAGCAACAGTGACCTTGACCTTGATCACAGACACCTGGGTAGCAACCCCAAGCTGCCGTTTGATATACGCCTTTCCAATAAACAGTTTCGCAGTCCTGTACGAGTTACTTCCCGCGACCGAAAATCAATCCAAAACGAGGCTCTGCAGGATAGCTGAATGATCGGGCTAATGGCTTAAGCACATAATAGCTAACCTTATCCGCTATATTGCAGGTCTGCGTTCGTCGCCGGCGGTGAAAAAATAAGTTGCTGGTCTGTTATTCTAGCCAGACTTTTTATGTTTACTATTTGTTAGATATTTAGATTTTTAATGGTATAAGAACATGTACCATTCTTGTTGATAGTAGGGAGTATGAAACGCAATTTGGACAAACATAAGCATTAATTTTACCAATTATGTACAACAATTTCTTCTTTATATCTTTTATATATTTTAATATATTTTACTGGTGTAAATGTTGCAAATTTCTAAGGCTAGTAATGCGCTATAATCCGGAAATCGTGATATGTCAACATCTGGTTACATAATCTGTAGACAAAAATACAATCAGAATTTGTTGATACTTACACATTTGAACAATAGAATAGTCCTAACAAATTAAGGCGTTTATGGTCAACGTGTAAATAATTTGAATATTTAAAATGTTACGTATACTTCACAACCAAATATGATTGATTCTGTCTTGAAATAAAACAGGATCGGTAATCTAATTGTTTGTTGTAGAAGTATCATTCGTAGAATAAAATCCAAGGATTTAGATGCCGGCTTCCAAAAAGATGAGAATATTTATATCACAATATGGTTGCATATCCAATTTAGATTTCTTAGGTTTGACAGATTGTAATTTTGGCATAAAAGCCCAAACTCTTAATTAAACATATATAAAATGTTTTGACAAGAATTGTTTCTTATTGACGGCTTTTGTTTCTATACGTGTCATAATGTTGATTAAGAATCCATTTAAGTGCTAAATCAAATACATTTGCTGGCACATCCAGTAGTTAATTAAAGGACTCCGAAATTGTAAATTGTGTTTGGCTCTGAACATGTATTTGTTTAATGCCAATAAAAATTTGACTTGACTTGACTTGACTTGAAATACTTATTAATTGGGAGGTGTAGATACCTTGCAAATAAAAATTACACGATCTCTATTGGTCAATGATATCTGCCCCTTTAAGTAATTGACAGATGACCCCGTGTGCGAGACAGTTTGACATGTATATGGCATGCCGCCTTCAAAATCAATCGCCGCCGACATAATCACAACATGATGTCAGTAGTTGAATAGACACGCTAATCCGGAAACGAGACTCAATTAAGCCGTGAAGAGAACACTGCGTCTGTTTGTTAGTTCAAGTCGTTTAGTGTCTAATGCGAGGAATAATGAATTGACACTTTTAGTCAGAAACCTGATTGTTTTATAAATTATTTTCAAAAATATCATGACGCTGATGTATTATTACTAATTCAAAGAGAAAATATATTTTAAAAAAAATAATTTTATGATAAAAAAGAAAGTTGTAGGTACATATTCCCTATTACGTTATTACAGCGAGCAATCATTTTTCCTGTAAAGCAGTCACGTGACTGGACAGGGGAGGTAACCAAATAAATTCAACGAATTATTGGAAAGGCGTATATTTGAGCTACCCATACACCAAGTTTGGAGTCAATAACCCTAAGCAAACTCAAGTAATTGAGCAAAGACTGAATTTCTATTTTTAGCAGCAGTGACCTTGACCTTGACCCTGTGGTCATGATTTGAACAACTTTTGTAGACATCAGTGCCAGGATGCTTCAGGACAAATTTGGTTAAAATCCATCAAGTGGTTTCAGAGGAGATGTTGTTTAAAGGAAATTGTTGATGGACGACGGACGCCGGACGACGGACAAAGACGGGTCACAATAGCTCACCATGAGCCTATGGCTCAGGTGAGCTAAAAATCGACAATTCATACCGCGAATTTTTGTCCTATTCAATTCATCACTTGAGGTAAAATATCCGGCTAGGTTTTTGCTTTAAGAATGGATTTAGAATTTGGCCCGTATTTACTATAAGGTTAGAAAAAAAGAACACATCATTTATTCTTATTCTTAAAATATTTGTCTGCTTTGTTAAACATATGATAGGGGAATCCATAATAGCTATAAATAGCAACATTAACAACCTTGTCATGACGTATATGGTAATACCCAAAGTTTACCGATTACAAACATCAATCATTGACCCGTAGGCAAGGTGATTATCTTTAGTGACACTTTGTTAGTTCAATTAGGGGATTAACAACCTACAATTATCAGAAATGTGGCGACCGCTCAGGGCAAAGTGAATGCAAATTAGCTAACAATATCTTGCTTTTTTTGACAATTATTTAATCGCCAAATTTTACTGCCAATTCTTTGAAATAATCGACAAAAACATAAAATTATCGAAAATGGCGACAATGTCGACTGAAAGCGTGAGCACTGAGGATTTATCATAGGATAGAAACTTTTCATCAATACATGATGTACAACAAAAGTGAGTCCGACCTTTCACAAAAATAACATTAAAATATTTATATTTTCTATTCCTAACTTAAAGCCCCAGCCCTAAACTTAAGTAAGAATAAACTATTGAAAAATCATATTTGTCCATATAGACTCCAATATATAAACTCTCAAACAGAACACAAAAGGTTCGATCGAATTCTTTCTCATAGACGGGATTTTCAATAATTATTGTTAACGAACTTTTAAGAAGCTATATATAGTGGAGGTATATTTAGCAACCTATTTTTGACAAAGAGACCACTTCATGCGCGATCTCGGTTTCTGTGATGTTTCGGAAATCCTACTTTCGCTTTTAGTCGCGCGGACCAAATTTATTTCAGTAAATGAAAATTATATTAGCCCGAACTCATGCTGCAAATTTGTGCCTATAGTTCCAAATACATGTAATATTTCATACAAGAGCGGGTTAAATTGAAGTAATGCCGCTTTAACTGGATAGCTCATAATTATATCACTGAAAGTCTGCAATTATTTGTGACATCTTTGTGCCACCTTTGTTTATCTCCCTGATCAAATGGAACATCTGGTTTTAAAACATTTAAATGATCTGGATCTACACTAGTCACACAAGGTTTATTAAGCCATCTCTATGGAGGAAAGGCAGGGCTTTAGTTGGGGCCATTTATGGGCACCTTCACCTCAGAAAAATTGTTAAAGTCATGCAGTTTTCACTGAAAAGTAACTTAAGCACTTTTTATCATTCCCCTTCAGAGAAAAAATCACGTTATGATCCCCAAATTAAAGGGCATGGGCCTCTTCCCCTGGCAGTAAAAAAAAGCCTGAAAGGGTTCAGTATTTAAACCCTTGAGGACTTATAAATATCACATCTACATATAGTGTGGAACTGAGTGTTTATGCAGTCTGATCTGGATTTATACCGATTTATACCGATTGCTATTTAGTGGATCCATAAATTTCTTTAAAACAACCAATCAATTTATGAAGAGGATGGCTACATTTTTCTGACAGGTATTTCCATTTAATTGATCGAGCAGGTTTTGAATATTATGTATATTATTTAACTTACAGCTGAGAATATCAATTACCTGAAGGGTAAGAACGGTGGATTTGAACCTGCAACCAACGGTCTATACGCTTCTTCTGGTGTCTTTTTTAAATATATAATCTGAAAATGGGATTAAAATATATCATTACATGCACAAAAACTGTGGTTTGTTTATACATGTACAGACTTCCCGAAAGTTGTAAAAAAGTGTCAGACATGTGGTCAGACAAGATGTGAAAATCTGTCTGACCGAAACAAATTCTGTCTGACTGAAACATTTAACACATTAAATAAGCAAAACACAGTATTAAGGGTGTTTTTGTTTTTTTTCAGTGGTACGAATTGTCATTATGACGAATACGTAAAATATTTCATTCGGATATCCTCACTCATTTCCCTCGGAACAGTCTCGAATCAAAACAGCGAGTAAAATTGTAATTAAGCGAGTAAAATTGGAATATGTAGATCAAATTTTTGCCAGACACTCGGTCCTACAACATTGGAAATCACATCAGACCAGTCCAAATTTTACCGGACAGGTCCGATGGTCCGGCGTCTTTCAGGAAGTCTGCATGTATGAAACCTGACCTAAACACTTTTGTTGTCTCTTGTAATATGCAAATTTAACATAAGATTTAGTGAATCATGTGTTACACACAATCCTATCAGAAAAAAAAAAGGAATCAGAAAGATATAAAGCTCATCAGCACCATATAAATTTATAGGACTGGTTATCCTAACCCAAAACTGAATCAATTAAAAGACAGAAGCATTCTTAAACAACTTGTAAACAAATATATCCTTAATCAAGCTGTGAAGTGACTAACTTTATTACAGGTATAATGTTACTCAAATAAATAAATTATCAGGATATAAAATCACATTCTGGTGACATTAATCTGGGTTGATGGTCATAAAACCTAACACCGGAAACAAAAACATTTCACATGTTAAGGTCTATTAGAACTAGGATTTTTCACGACCTTATTTGTATTATTATGTTCAATGACTTAACTTGCCATGGCTCAACTCCTAACATTTGGTTTCTATGTATACTGTGGAGTAATAACAGGCCTGTAATCAGACAGGGTAGTACATTCCTATACATGTACCTGTTTAAGCATACCATGTATTGATCTACTTTGAAGATCAATATATACAACTACTTTAGACTTTATGATTGATTTTATCAGTTACTTAATGATTTCACACACCCTTCTGGGTTTCCATGAGACAGTAATTTCCCTAACATGTACTTAATCACAATACTTTATACCAATGACATTTATGGAATGAGGTCATTAAGAATATGATCATGCTATCAACTTGGCCAAATTACTTGTTCTAATCCGAAGTATTTCCTACAGCAGTTGGTATAATAGAAAATTCAACAACAACAGTCTACATTAAGTCATTCTGATAATGTTGTGTGTCTTAGCCCTTGAAACCAAGGACAGGTTTACAGACCCCGTCAGATATATTTTATAGTTTTCTTCTCAGGTCTATACAGGTATCAAGTCTGTTGTTTGTTTAAACCTGACGGTTAAATCTCTAAATTTCAGCAAACACACAGGCAAATATTTAGGATACTTCTAAAGACTAAACATGTTTGACCATGTACATGTATGTTTACAGTAAAATGGCCAGTTTCTGCCTTTCATTAGTGTTGGCAAGGCCAAAAGCTTCTTGTCTAACATAGTTCAAAGTACTAATTCTGATCACCATTTAAGAAATAATTTTATAAAAAAACTACGCATTACACATTTTCAAAACATTTACAAAGACTTTCTTCCTGTAATTGGTAAAGTCATTAACATAACATTAGACAGCACTGAATGCAGATTTAGAAACTGGCTGTCCCAATGCTTACAGAAACATACTGTGCCACTGTTTATCATAGCACTTGGTGCAAATAATAAACAATTTTTGTCGGTCATTTTTTTTTCTAATAAATTTAACATACATCAATCTAACTTTTGCATTTTAAAAATATTCCGAGTGATATTTAGATAAATACTTACTGCATAAGAAGCTATTAAAAAGGCTGCATTTGCTCTTTTTCTTGCATCAAAACTTGTATAGTGAACAATTCTCTTCTTTGCTAGTGAAAATGACTGAAAGAAAACAAGCTATGTTTTATAAGACATAAATGTATTTAAAGGATATGTATAAAAGAGATATTAGTAGTTGTCATGAATTGTAGGGCAAAAAGGAAAACAAACAGCTATGAACAAAATATGCTGATAACTCATCAAATTTTCAAATCAAAATGGAGCACACAACGATAAAAGGTGTCTTAGGTAATATATTTTGGAAATTTTAGTTGTCAATATATTTAGACACAACTTGCAAATATCTTTTATTGTCTCATAACTAAAAAGTGATCAGATGGCACTTATATGTGCTGGCTGATCTGGATGTACAATGTTGCCCCTACCATAAATGGGTATAAATGGAAGAAAGGGTTAATTTTAGAACGTCATTTCAAGGACTGAAATCAATTGTACATTTTCCCAGTGATGCAAACCATGTATAATGACTGCCTGTTTAATAAAAAAAGGAACCAATATAGAGTTTTTCCCTGTTAATGCAAATAGAAAATATGTGACATGCATGAATCCCCACCCCAACCGCTCTTATCGAGTCCACTATGATACTTCACAATGATAGAAATAAACAATAACTTTCGGGAAGATTGCTTTCATATAATCTAATCTCAAGTAACATTGTTCTATTCATCCAACCTGATAAAATTATTCATTAAGTCTAAAGTATAAGCCTTCTATCACATAGGCAATTGGTAAACCAGTGTAGATCCAGATCAACTGACGCTTTTGTGTTTTCTAATCTGGATCTAGCAATTTACAGAATATTGGTCTAATGACAGTCTTACAACAGCTAACTGAACAATAGTAGTCAATTCAATCCATTTATTAACTGTGCATGTCAACTCATTAGACTTTAACTCTTTACTCCATATAAATGCCTTTTTATGCTATTGCAACCAGTGTGGATCCAGATCAGAAAGCACATCTGTGCCCTCTGATCAGAATCTGCTCTGTTTTTTTCTTTGTCGGAAAAAAAACTAATTAATCAAAAAGCCAAAAGTGCAGATCCTGATCAGATGGCACAGATGTGCTGGCTGATCTGGAGCTTCACTTTTCTTCCAGGCCATAAAGGAGTATATATTGAGGAAAGTGCTGAAGAACCTTTTGGGCATAAGTCATTCCAATTAACAACATTAATTTTTTTTGAACTCCCTGGACACATTAAGTCATTAACCCTACTTTTTGAACCAAACATAACTACAGTACATGTTTAGCCAGACCAGCAGGGAAACCAATTACTGTGTGATTATTATGGCCGCCAGCCAGTAATTTGTCATAACTTGATTAATAGAATAAGAGAAAATTACTACAAAAATGGAGGTAAAACAGGAAAATATCAAGCTAAAAGATTATGTGAAAAGCAAAACCTGTGAAATTCATTAACTTATGCAAATACAGTTTGATTAAGATTTTGATTAAAAGTACAGATCTCTTTCAAATAGGAAATATGACAAACTTAGTTTGGTAAAGTTTCTTGAACATCATTCTTGTTTACTATACATGTGAGGAAATTCCCATCTTCTCTAAGGGAAAAGATATTTTTTGAAGGCTTAATCATCTGATTCATCATGTTATCAAGTGTTTGACATCATGTAATAGTTAGCGGCATCATTTAGAAAATTAAGTTTGTTAAAGTCAAAATTTCAGTGTATGGAAACAACATGTATACACAATACAGACACAAATGTAATGAACAACACAACGAAAAGTTTGCCAGAAAAAGTATTGTGTGCGAGTCTCAGTTATGGGTGTGAGGTGAAGATGGAATAATCTATTACCTTACAGGGCTTTTTCATCAGGAAACTGGGAAGAGGCCCTGGCCTTTCAAATTGGGAAATTTATGCGCGGTAATTGTTCATTTTGGGAAATTTATGTGTGATGATTGTTCATATTGGGAACACAAAATTTATTGAAATAAGGGGTACTGGAGTACAAATTATTATAGAAATAAGCATTTTTAACATTAGTTTAATTTTTATAGCACTTTATTTTTTCAGATTTTCACAATTCTATAGTATTCAGTTCACAAGCTTCAAAGTTCCATGTCTCTTTCCCTGGCATCTTTGAATTTATCGACAAGTGATACTGATCTAAATTCACTTGATAAATTCAAAGATGCCAAGGAAAGAGTCTTCTGTGGAAAAAACGCCAGACTCGGAGGAAGCAACACTAACTGGTACCTCCGTGCTAGAAACGAGTGTGGAACAGGGGTCACACGACTTACAGGAATCCACCAAAATTACCGGAATCCACTTTGATTTACCGGAATCCACCTTACAAATGATGTTCATGGCTATATTTTGGAAATTTGTTTACGAATCGTGATGTAAGAGCGTTTTAAAGCAAAATGCATCTATATTTTACAGTACCGATCCCATTTTTTCGTTGTTATGTCCGTATAAATTTGCCGAGTGCGCTATAACAATTCGTCCGGAATCCACATAAAAATGATTTTCAGACTTAATTTTTTTTTTGGAAATTATTGCTTGTATCTTGATGTCAAAGCGTTTTAAAGCAATATGCATCTAGATTTGACTATAAAGCTCCCATTTTCGTTGTCATGTGAACGTACGTATAAATTTGCCGCTCGCGTGCTTTAAAAATTCGTCCAGAATCCACCTTAAGAATGATTTTTAGAGTTATTATTTTGGAAATTATTACATGTCTCGTGATATCTGAGCGTTTAAAAGCAATATGCATCTAGATTTGAAGTAACGATCCCATTTTTCGTTGTCATACGTGTAGGTATACATTTGCCGCGCTGCGCGCTATAAAATTGCCATTTTTCGTCATGTGACAAATGTTTAAACTGCCGATTCAATCAGAAGACGCTGCTGCATTCTACTTCCAAATAAGTTTAGCTCAATTAAAAATCATATAATAACTTTTCTTTCTTATGATCATTTCACAGTGGTATTTTTGAATACATAGTTACCGCTATTTGCGTGCGAAGATAAATGATTCGAAGCATGTTAAGTGTGACCTGTATGCCACCTACTGGAATTGTCTTGCATAATGAAATGTAAATGTTTTTTCAATTGAACTTTGCTTTTTGCTTTAACACAGCTACATTTAAATCTTACCCAAATACATGTGTATTTTTCTTGTTTGGACCAATATTTTTAACACGCGTTGAGCAATCGCAAGTTTGGAAAAAGTGATCTCCCTTTTACTTATTGACAGTTGGTATTTCCCAGTTGCTAGTAATATTTTCCGTTATGAGATTTGTTTCTGCAACCGGAAATAAACACCGATTTATCTCCCCTGAAAAGGAATAAAATCCAGACTTTCGGAACGTTTGACTGAGTAAGAGTCTGAACTTAACGGATAAGACTGGTTTTGCATATCACGGGTACTAAAATGTCGATACCAGACAAACGCTTCTTCCGGATATATCAATGTAAACAAATTGATCGATTTTTAAACTACTCTAGGGGGAATTTCTAAGATTTTGGGAAATCATGTCTTGCATTTTGGGAAGAAACTCTGCCACAATTGGGAAAAAACTATTTTTTCGGATTGGGAAGTGGCCGAATATCGGCCTCTGTTATATAAGGATGCAAAGCCCTGCCTTAAGTGAACTGTTTCAAAAAGAATTAGGAAAAACCCTGTTCTCACAAAATCAGTTCACTCTCTGTGACAGATAGATTTATCCAGCTTCACCTCAAACTCATGTACATGTAAGACACTTATGAACAAAATACAGGATGATTGGGCTTCTGACTCCCACTCAAAGCATTAATGTGCCACTTTCTACCAAGGCTTAGAAAGGCAGTATGCACCATTTTTTAAATCAGTTCAAGGCAACTAACTCAAGTGGAAATATCATGAAGCCTATCTATAATTCAGGATTATGACATGATTTTATCAGAGGCTTTTGGCTTAAGGCATTGAACAATCTTGATTTGAACTTATTGTGAACTACTAATCCAGCATGTACTCAACAGACTGAACACACCTGTAAAGGACACTGAACTGTGCAATTCTGCACTATTTGCTAGAACAGTCAGTGAAACCTTCAGCAAGTTCACATTTCATAAAATGTACCATTTTCCCCTGTTGTTTAAACATTCCCCTAAGGCAATACATTACATCAGTCCATTACTGTTGTCAATTAGTGCATATATTTAAATGAAGGTAAAACAATGCTTTCTGTTACAACATGACCTAATACAACAACCTTGTAACTAATTTGTGTTGATTAGAAACAATGTGCTGATAATAGTATACACATGTGATGTACTACTGTTGAAAGTAAACAATCGGTACTCTACTGTGTCCTTTTTTCCAATTAGACCAACAGTCAGCAAAATAATCAGTATTTACTTACCTTTAGCTTTTTATTCAGTTTACAACAGTATCTGTATAACATTGACAGATTCAATGGCCCAAAATCTGCATAGAAACTGCAAAAGAACAAAAGTTTCCAGTTACCACTTCTTCATCTTTGCATAATTATTGTTAATTTTTAATATTTCAAAATCTCAATACTGACAATATAAATGTATAATTCTTTAGAGGATGATGATGTTAAGGAAACCCTACCCACATGACAGCTAGTAAGTTTCATACTCTCCGTTTCAAAGTGCAAAGCAACCCATTACTTTTTGTTTGTAATCAATCCCTATTAAAACTGTCAAACTTTTATGGAATATATCAAGACTGTCGCATCTTGCATTTGTGGATTTTGGCACATGGAATATAATCCCTGGCATGACTTAGTCAGTGACTACCAGATACTAACTAAGAAACCCTACACTACATACAACAATTTAACTGTTAAAAATTCATTGTGTATTTGATTTAAAACTAACTTACTTTTCATAAACAAGCTCTTCATCTATACAGAAGTAGTGTGTGTGTGCTGATGATCGTGGTCTGGTTCGTAGTGTTGCAAAATAGAGGCGATCTGAAACATACACATTCACTTTGTTTATGTGCCTATAGCATTTTCACCATATAAGAATCATTTTGTTGCAATGATAAAAACTTCTTAACAGCCTTTGAAAATCACTCGCCTGACCATCTGTGGCAAGCTATCTCCATATAATTACAGATAGTGTAAGGTTACTACATTGACAGAGTCTGCCACATTAAAATATGTGAGAATTAAAGTTATTTAAAAAGCATATTTTTATGCCCTCACGAAGTGAAGAAATAAAGAGTTGCACTCGTCCATATATCCCCCAGTTCTTTTGGCATCAACTCCTCATTATCATGCAGATTTCTTTCAAACTTGTAACAAGCAGGATGTGTTGATGATCATGAAGAAAAGACCTTTTCCTGCGACCATTTTAACCAGAGTTATGATCCTTTGTTACAAATGTTGTTGTAGCAGTGGGGGTATTAGAGTCTGCATTAGACACAATCTAGTTTATAAAACTAGCATCTTTTCTGGGGTTCCTCTCCTTTAAAGTTTCTTCAATTTTATATATTTTCAACATCCTTGTTCGAATCTGACAAGGGAATGTAAATTGCTAAACTCTGAGTAAGTCTGCAGCTTAAGTTTATATTGTTGTTGTGCATTTCTGCTTTTTTATACTATTTATAGCCTGTGAAACAATCTTAAAATTATGTTGCATGACAATAGCCTATGGTGTATAAATTGTTTCATTGGCCACATTCTCATTAATTATTTACACCAAGGGCTTTTATTTGCAATTAAAATGCATCAATAGATTTGCCATAACATTTTGATTTCAAAAGTGTCTAAATGTCTAAAAATACTGTGTTTTTTGGATAAAATCTGGAGATTTGACATACGTCTAAAGATTTGGGGGACAACTGCAGTTTACCAGTATGTACATTGTTGTTGTCGCCCCAAAACTGATTAACTATGCTGGAACTTTAAATAATTTATCCATTGAACAGTCGGTTCAGAACATTAAATTATTAATATATAATTACTATGCAAGCTCAATGTAAACATTGTACCAGTAAACTGCATTCTAGTCAGATTTGGAAGTGGTGGCTGGGTGGGGTGATGTCCCAGCTGGGATCTACATCAGCATTAAATTTTTAATTTCCAAAGATTTCAGCTAATTTAGGATGTTTGGTAGGCCTGTCACTTCTTTGTTTCTTGAAATTCAAAATATTTTTTTTTTAACCCAGAGACTACTCAATTCACTGGGTTGTACAGTATTGAAGTTGTCATTTTTGTCAGCAGTATCTGACTGGAAATCATGACAGTGTTCTGTATCTGTACTTGTCCATTTGATCTTTGAGTCTACATACCTTTAATGAATTCCGACGCACTGCCGATTATGTCTTGTTCATCTGCCATTGTGAAAACCAGTAGTTAATGGGCCGTTGTATATTTAACAAGTGTTGTTCTACTGAATTCACTTGTGGAACTTCTGGGTCAAAAAATAACGACTCTGATGTCGGAAATGCAAATCCTTCCAGGCTAAAATCAACGCAGACTGATAAAACACTTCAAGCACTACCGTTTCATTTTGAATGTTTTAAGAGGGGATCCATATGTGATATTAAAACTTGGATTTTAATAAAATACACTTTTTTATTTATCCACAGCGGCCATCTTTGAAACGGAACGTAATTTGTCATGTGATCACGTTGTGACCAATCGTCTATGCACCAACAACTGTCGTTATGACAATTCAAATTCTGACCAATGAAAAACGCTTTAACTGTATTCAAGAAATAACATGTTGCAAGGGAGACAATCGAATTTAGTCTCATCAACGATGTTTGATATTCGAGTTAATTCTCTTGGCAACGCTTTAAGCAATGCTGTTAAATAGACTAAGGCCCCAGTTACACAGACGGTCGGTGCTCAATCGGTTATTTTTATTTGAATTGCTCGCTGATTTGATCGGCTGTCATGCGTTATTTTATTTCTGTTTTCCTGTGTAACCAGCCATCGGTGATTGACGAGTGTTCATCGGTTAAACAGATATTTCGATGGGTTGCTGGTAAACATTAATTCTCATCTTTTTTTCCATCGGTGGTAAGTATTAGTTGGTCGGTTGCTTATCGGTGGCCCATCAGATATATCGGTTGTAGACAGGTTGTCGATCGGTGATGTCGGTTTTATACAGGATGTCGATCGGTGACGATCGGTTGTAGACAAGTTGTCAATCGGTTCAAAGACCTATATAGGTCTCTGATCGGTTATTTGTAAAATATTTTCACCGATCGAGAATTTTAAACATGTCTAAAAATCCCGATCGGGTATTTTTCACCGACGAAACTCATCTTTCCCCAGCAGCAATTGATAAGTGGCAAACAGGTGACCAATAGTTGATATCGGTGGTCAATCCGTTGTCATCGGTTCACTCATTAATTTGGCTAAAAAAACTACCGATAGACCACCGATGGCTCTGTGTAACTGGGGTTTAAATATGGGGGTGTTTTGACTTAATATGGGGGTGTTTTGACCAAATAGGGGGTATTATGACTTGGGGGTGTTTTGACTTGGGGGCGTTTTGACCTGTTTCCTGTTAAATATATGGTTAGGAAATTTATGTCTTTTGTTATTTATAGACTTAAAGAGTAAATGTAACAAATAATAGACTCTAGTTAATGTAAAATATTGGGTGAATTAAAAAATAATGTTGTTTTTTTTTAAGACGAACTTATCACAGAACGAAGGACAAGATGCAATCACTGAGAATAAATTGAAAAGTTTCACATTTTTCATTTTTTTATTTTTTTTTTTAATTTCAGTTTCGTTAGCTGTGTGTAAATGTCTTTCTGATAAATTTATTTCTAGCATTATGTTGCCCTTTACAACTAACAATCAAGAAGTAATTTTCAAACAACTTTAATCATCACAGAATAAGAATACACATATTTTTCAATTATACAACATTATTATAGTTATTATTAAATCAACAGAAAATGTGCATATTGTAAAGCCCCTATTAAACACACTTAAGGATTGAATCAATATTTGATGGTTTTCATTAAGGTACATATGTATGGAAAACAGTTGGGTTGTTTAAAGTGTGTGAAGCCTGTAGGACTTCTTGCGTACTTCAAACAATCCAACTGTTTTTCGTACCCGAATGAAAACTATCAAATATCGATTCAATGCTTATATTAACACAGATAAATACTCTCATTAATATTACAGATATTATAAGAAGAATTTGTGATAATATGGCTTTTTTGAATGGCTGTTGGAACAGCCATGTTGACGACAAAGTGAAGGATGGCATGTTTTTTCACAGCAACTCGTGGCAGAACGTGCATGCATGGTGACGTCACACGTCAAAACATGGTGCAATGTCCAATAAATTTTTAACCGTTCTACTGAAACCATGCCTTACATCACACTGTTTACCATTAGAAATTATGATTCGTTGGATGAATAAGACTTCATTGTAGAGGACGAAGTTTAAGTCTAAATATTCAATAATGTTAAACAAAATCCCTTAACAACTTATGAAAATGTAATACCGCTGAATACATCAAGTACATCAAGAACACTACTTTCAATTTCTTTTAATAATTTTGATTCCATTTATATCTACACAGTTCTTGTATGAAAGGTCATTAAATGGCTTAAAACACTTTAATTTATTTAAAAAAAGCAAATTCTAAAAGTTTAATAAAAGTTAAGTTTTGATTTCATTTTTTTTGTTCAACTTTATAATCTCATTGCAAATAATGATCTCAACTTCATGCACAGATGAGAAGGCTTATCTGGGTCTACAACGGTTAGCTGTTAAGTGTTTAATGGGTTAAAAGCTGCAAAATTTATAACTGCACATTTTAAAATTGTAAGACATTGGTGTATTCTGATACTTTATCTATTACAGAAAATGTTGTCACTAAGGTAATGTATTTGATCTACTCTATTAGAAACAATATATATATAAAAATATGATTATGAGTATTCAAATTAAACATAGGTGACAAACAACAAGCAAATCAACATGGTGTGAACAATGATGCCAATTACTAGCACGAGACTGGCACTTTATTTCCATCTGGAATTTATAGTGATTAAGAAACCATATAGGACTTAAAAAATTGTTTTTAAATAATATTAATAAATAATTGGGATCCCCTAATAATTGCCCTCCTACTTCATTTTTTTGTTTATTGAATTTCTGATTTTTTTTTAAGAGAATAGGGTAGAGAATGACCCCACTGAGATTTGTTTAATTCTCCATCCAAGTGTATTATTGGGTATCTGTGAGAAATATAAGCCAATGTACCGTGGCTGCCGTAGGATCTTCTTTAACCCTTTCCTCCATAGATACACATTCATTGCGTGTGCAAACAATTTCTAAACTATTTGCTTTTTTATTCATTAGGTTATGACCAAAATGCGACCTGTGCAGATCCTGATCTGGATCTACAGTGGTCGCACATGCGTAAAAATGCGTATATATGGAGGAAGGGGTTAAACTGTTAAACTGTTATAGTATTCTCATTTGATTAAGCCTGTACATAGTAAACTTTCGCTGGAATTAAATTTTACAACTTGTGCATGCAGGATATTTCACGTTAGTGTTTTCTCTGTAGAAAATTGTACATGTTATGAAGGCTTGGAGTGAAACTGATCTAGGTAATCTTGGCATATAGAGAGTTAGTTATACTCCATACTCGACCGGCTGAGTTTGTGTGATCAGCTTGTTCTTCATTGCATATCTTTGATATCAACTAATCCAATAATTTTGTTAGGCTATTTTTGATCAAAATCAATGACTTATAACAAAGACTCCGTTCAGAGTGCTTAGATGTTCTGGTTCTACACTGGTTGTGACATGAAGCTCAGTGTTGAGGGCTTAAATAGGTAACTTGTATCATAGAAAAAAACAGTTTTTATCAAATTATAAATAATAAAACAACACAGGTAAACACATGGATGTAAATATACTAATAATACTAAATTATAAAAAACATTAGAATGAAAATATTATATCAAATTTATATAAAGTCATAAAAATTATTAAATACATTATCATACAAAAAACAAGACTCTAAACATAACAAATCAATGTGATTTTTCCCTGACATTGACTACCACGGCAAAATAACAAGGGCCCAAGATAAAAAAATAAGTTTTGAGATCAGTCTGAAATCTCAAGGATCTGATTGGCTGAAATGGCGACTGGTCGCCATTTCAGCCAATCAGATGCTTGATATTTGAGACTCATCTCCAGATTTAGTTTTAAGATCTTGGGCACAGTAATCCTATGAAATGTATGCTTTGAATCGAAACTGTTTTAATCATAGAAAGGTATTATGCAGAATGAATTAGCAAACTAATTAGCAAAATAGCAAACAGTGTAGACTTTGAGTACAGACAGAGTCAAAATCGAAGTAGACGTTGTATCAGATCTAACAGCAAGCTTCTGTTGATGTAGATGGTTTGTACCATGACACAGACTCCAGAAAAAGTGAGATTATCCCCCCCTCTACAAGCATGCCTTTGCTTTCAAGCCATTTTTTTAGATCTTAACAATAAATACCGGTATTTATCCAAATTTACAAAATCCACATAACATAATTGTTGTAATTTTTGTAGTATTTCTTTGTAAAACTGGTCATTAATTTGCATATATAACCAGTGAACTTTTTCTACAGAAGAACAAAAACATAAACAGTGGTATTATTTTATTTAGCCATGGCTTAATTTTCGCATATTTTGTGCTCGGACCAGTGCTCGAATTAAAAAACTAAGCTAAAATTTAACCATATAATTCTATATACGTATCTGAAACGTGGTAATGTCCGAATGGACCTACACTTTGTATTAAGTTGCCTGTATCACTATTTTATAATAAATTTGAGGTATTGAATAATTATATTCACAAAAGAAAGAATAAGTTATTACTGTCGAATTAGTTTTGGAATATTTTAATATTACTTCAAAACTGTCATGACAATTATGTCTTTGCATTTAGGTCAAAACAGGTCACGTTTTATCAAACAGTATCGTTGTCACCTCATTCAGTTTATTTTGACAGGTAAAAACTTTTTTTAAATTTATAAACTTTTTTTTGAGTAATTGTTTTACAAATTACTGACACTTTTTTGAACATATAACGGGTACCCAGTTTAACAATCTTATTATGTTATGAATGGTCCAGATAGATCAGTCGGTCAAATATCGATTAAAATAATAATTTTGGTTTTGTTGTTTTTTTTAAAATTGGTTATGCACAAATTTATGTCAGCGCAAAACAGTCTTTTTCGGTGATTGCGCGAAATTTTGTGCCAGCGAAATTAAATGATACCACAGTATTTAATAAAACGAAAAAAACAACACAATATAATTACATTTTGATGAATTCAGCAGACTAGTGCCTGAACTGTCCAATATGACTGAACACATTTTCATATATTACAGGCGCGTAGGAGCAGGGGCCGCAGGAGCTGCGTCCGCGGCCCCAATATTTCGGCAAGACGCGGCCCCGGCGGCCAAGACTTAAAAAACCAAAAGAATCTTTTGCTCCTGTGCAATGCCATAAGCAGTGAACTCGAACCATAAGATGGTTGTTTTTACCGGAAATAGTTATCAGCTTAGCTAATACACAGTCAAGTGTCAATGTCAAGGAAACGGTGATGTGTCGGGGGTTGCCTCAGTGTGTTAAAGCCACGGTTGAGCTAATCCCAGTTAAATGTATCGAAAAAAGTAGCACTAAACAATGTCGTATTCTAAGACCATGATCAATAAAGTTGAAGAAAGTGGTTAATTATAAGCGCTCCAAATTTAATATTTTTTGAAAATATTAAAATCATTTCCTAAGGAACATTCTGTAAATCAGTTCATTTTTGTCAGACACATTTTCAAGTATGCATGCGCAAAAGAATGACGACTCGTCGATTCTATCTTATTTCAAGAGAAACCGGCCTTGTGAGGCTGATGCCAACCCCATTGGGCATTCTGAACTTCAAAATTCTGTTTCTTAAGGTACGCGAGCCTTGTGCATTTCATTGTTGACACTACTCAGTTGTGGCGGAGCCTGATCGTCGTTATTTTAGCAAAATTTAACCACTAATCATATGCTCCTGCATCAAAAAGACCTCCAACCTAAGATTAAGGTGAAAAAAAAAAAATACCTAATTTCCTTGCATCAAAATACAAGTACCTGCATCTATTGAAATCCCTGAATATACTGAATTATTTGCTAATGTTGATGGTAGTAACTGTCACAAAGTTTAGCGAAAAAATCACAGTTTCAAATGTTTAAAGTAATGATATCTGTGCAGGGCAAGTTCGATTCAACCAGCCCGCCAGTCTTCCAACACTTTCAGCGCTTTGATTTGATATCGGACCTTTGTACAATTATTACTTTTGCATATAGAGATCTATATATTATAGAAATAATAGACGTTTAAGTTATAAACTGTGATCTTAATGCAGTATTTCAGTATTCGAAATCTGATGACTGAAGCGTTTTATATACACCAATGACTTCATACAAGTGTTGTATAAAATAAGTGACTTATTATATCGACATATTAATGCTATGCTGCCAATATCATCCTTTCTGCGGCCCCAATGTTCAAATCACTCCTACGCGCCTGTATTACTGAAGGTTATAAATTCTGAAATTGATTTCAATGCTCAGAACTGAGCTCAGTGCTCAAAATTGACCTATAAGCCAATGCAAAATTCTGATATACTCGTAAAGATTGGTTGATACTGAAACAAAAGTTTATAACCTTGGTCAACTGACACATTCAAACATTCAATTACGATAAGACTTTACATCCACTCTTGCATGACAGATTATGAACAGCACCAAGGGCTTTTGTATTTTCTGTTCATAAATGCGAAGTCAATCTCTGTTTACCACCAAGTTTCTCTATCATGAGTTTCCTAACAAATGCAAGTATAGCGCAGACAATTAGTTTCTACTACAAGTCTTGAATCCTGGGATCTTTAGGAAAACTAACAGGCTGCACGCCAGCTCGCTTCAGCAAATCATTAATTGGAGTATGGTCTATCTGATTCCGGTCTGCGTGAAAATAGTGAAGAACTTCACCTGCAATCACAAACAAACATTGACATTATAACTCACTCTACTGCAAAAGATTATTTAAGAGATTAAGGTGAGCATGTGAACGCAGTTTAATCCAGATGAGAATACATGGTTAATTGATGAAGCAACTATAGGAAGTTATGTTAATTGTATGAAGAAACTAGAATAAAAATTTTACGGAGTAAACTCAATGGATATGCCTTTTACCAATGTATCGCATATCTTATTCACATCTGTACCACCATGACAGTCGGAGTCAGCAGGAAAGAAAAAGTATTCCTTTAAGCTAAAATAAAAACCCATAAAGACCACCTCGAAAGTAAGACTGCCCTGATAACCCCAAGATCACTGTTTCAATGTCCCCTTAACAGTTTTGCACTATTTTTTACCTCAGAATTAAGACCACTAATATTATGACCACTTCTGACCAGTCCCTGAGGTGGTCTCAGTGGAGGGGTTTTACCATATGTAGTACTTAGATTCCTGAATTTCTTATTATAATTCTCATAAAACAGTAAGAACTGCTTTAAACAAACATCTTGTATAGTTTTGAACATATTATTCAAAGAAAGAATACCTGGTCCGATGATAAAAGAACCCCCCTGCTGTTTGGGGTCCCCTTGCCACTCCTGAACCCTCATGATCTTCCACATTCCTCTTAGCACGCCCATCACAGAGTTCTGTTTCACATGTTTGCTCTCTGAAAAGGAAATAACTGAGCTTTTTACAAAAGATTTAATACTGTTAAAATTTATGCAGGAATGTTAAAACTTTAACGAGTGGGAAAACATTCTGATTATTATCAGCTTCATTCCATCAGATTTCATAATCTAAGTCACTGGATTCCAGTCGAGATTGGTAGTCCAACGTTCAACCTGCAGGCTAATCGGGCTCTATGTGACAAATGCTCTGCTAAAAAGTGCTCAAAAAGGTTTTTTTAATAGGGAAAAATGTAGACCCTCAGCTGATTTCATGATATGCAGGCTAATTGTGGCTCTGTGATGAATGCTGGGCTGTGCTTAAATAGGGTTCAAGATGTGAAACAAGACAACTTACTTGACACATCTGTTGCCTCGTAATCCTGTGTCAAATTCAACAACTTGTATATTTCTCTGTCCGGGTCACAATAAAAGGTATACTGGTACCCAGTTTCCTTTTTGAAATCCTGAAACAGAACAAAACTGTATCTGCAAGCTGCGTCCAACTTTAAAATTCTTCATTTTATACCCCAATGACGCAGTTAAGTCTCTTTTAGGCACCAACGTTTTCAAGCTAAATAAGCCTATATATATCATTTGAAGTTCCATCATTACAGAATTATAATGACCTCACTTTGATGACAAACAAGATTCGCCCATAGAGGAATTTGACAATTTTTGTACCAATAAAGGGCCAAAACTCTTAAGTGGCTGAGTGATTTGGCTGGTTATCAAACTGGCCAAGATATTATGCTCATATACATTTTCCCCAAGTTTCATGAAAATCTGTCAACAACTGTTTGAGTTATTGAGTGGACATTGCTGTGGACACCCCCCAGCCTGCCCGCCCACCTGGACGCCATGGGTGTTTCCATAATACAACCCATCTTTGACAGACATATAAAAAGATATTTAACCTTTTACTCCATATATGGGTTTTACTATAAGTGTGACCAGTGTAGATCCAGATCAGCTGGCACATCCATGCATTCAGAACTGGATTTACACTGGTCATATATTGGTCGGAGGTAACAAACAGTGTAGATCCTGATATCAGAAAGATCACATGAATGTGCCAGCTAATCCAGATCTAAACTATTTGCCAATGGGATAATAACCATATTTCATGAAGGAAAGGGTTAAGAAAATTTCTTCAGTAATATTGGAGATATTCGCCATATTTATTTATGTACTGATACTGGTCAAGTACATATATAGATTTGGCTACCTTGAGGCAACCTGGAATAATAAATATATATTTAATTTCATTTAACACATACATATTATTTAAAAATAAAATGATTTTATGCATGTCTTTCAGCCTCACCATTACTCTACTTAATGTTTTCAAATTGAACAAATCACTTTTCATAGAAAACAAGTTGCAGGATTTACTATAATTCATGGAGTGCTTAGTAAGTGGGTACTGAGCACTTTTCTAGATCAAGTACCGGTACTTTCTACAGACTGTTTTCATTTTCTTATAAAAGTTATAGGCTCATGGGTGTGGCTTCAATATAATTTTATGTTGGTCACTGACTACTAGACTGTGCTCAAGGTTTTGACTAGTGATGATGATAGGCCATGTGTTGCTGTAAAAAAGTGTACTGTGGTCCGCTCTGTCTTCTAAGATGCTGTTCCAATAGCCATTGCAAAAAACTGTTTCAACAGCCGTTGCAAACATCAAATTTAAGAATTGAATAGATAGTTTATTGGTATCATAACATTAAGATTGTCTAACACTCTATATGTATGCCTTTTATCGAATGAGAAAACAGTGTAGATCCAGATCAGCCAGCAAATCCGAGCTATCTAATCAGGACCTGGGCAGTTCGCTTTATGGTCAGAAATAACCTAAATATAAAAGCAAACAGTGCAGATCCCGAACAGATGGCACATATTTGCCAGCTGATCTGGATCTACATTGTTCGCCCATGCCATATAGGCATATATATGAAGGAAAGGGGAAAAGTAAGTGTGAAACCCTTTGGGATAACCTTTGAATTTTTATACCCTCATGACCGCAATATATTATTCATTTTATCCTTGGCTGGAACTTTTGTCTTAAAACTAGGATGTTTTATGACAGAATATAGGCTGGTCTACACTGAATGCATATTAGAATTCATGTTCTTACATTTATGAATTTAAATGGAGCAGGTCCTATGACAACCAATCTAACATTAGCTTCCTGGAGATATTCTAACGGGATCATACCAAGGTCTTCAACATAATCTTGTGTTATGAAGTCCAGTAAGTGCTGAAAAATAAAAGACGCATTAGTTAAGCTATCATTATAGCAGATATTGGTGTGAACATCCTTGTAATTAAGGTTACTTTAAGTCCTCCTCAAACCAAACTTATTTAAGTAGGGAAGCTCTTTGGGAGTCTTGAGTAAGATCTTCTCACACTGTGACAAAAACCACTTTTAATTTTAAACAAGAGCCAGTCGGAAATGACTGCAAGCTCGACTATTCGAAGTCAGACATATTTAAGCACATTTAGAAAACTGGGCTTCATTTAAACTGGGGAGTGATTCAGGAGTTTATGACACCCAACACACACACATGAACAAAAGTTTCTTAATCCAAGTTAGGAAATCAATAAATTACACTTAATTTATTATTGTACTTTTTTTAGAGGGTTTACACAACCCAGTCCATACACCCTTGATCCCGCACCCATCAACCCACTATCCCTGCCCACCTATAGTGATGTGGTGGGGTGTGGTGTAGTATAGTAAAGTACGGTATGCTGGTTGCTGTTGTTGGTGGTGTGGGTGTTGTTGCTGTTGTTGGTATTGTTGATGGTGTTGGTAGTGATGGTGTTGTTGTTGGTGGTTTTTTTAGTTGTTGTTGGTGTTGTTGTCAGTGTTGTTGTTGGTGTTGTTGGTTGTTGGTGTTGTTAATGCTATTGTTGGTGTTGACGTTGTTGTTGGTGGTGTTGTTGGTGTTCGTGTTCGTGTTGTTGGTGTTGGTGTTCTTGGTGTTGTTGTTGGTGGTGTTGTTGATGGTGTTGTTGTTGGTGGTGTTGTTGTTGGTGTTGTTGTTATTTGTGTTATTGTTGGTTGTGTTGTTGGTGTTGTTGTTGTTGGTTGTGGTGGTGATGGTTTTGTTGTTGTTGGTGGTGTTGTTGTTGGTGTTGTTGTCAGTGTTGTTGTTGGTTGTTGATGCTATTGTTGGTGTTGATGTTGTTGTTGGTGGTGTTGTTGACCGTGTTGCTGGTGGTGTAGTTGTTGGTGGTGTTGTTGTTGTTATTTGTGTTATTGTTGGTTGTGTTGTTGGTGTTGTTGTTGGTGGTGGTGTTGTTTTTGGTGGTGGTGTTGTTGGTGGTGGTGTTGTTGGTGGTGATGTTGTTATTGGTGATGGTGTTGTTATTGGTGATGGTGTTGTTGCTGGTGGTGGTGGTGGCATGTGGTGGTGGTATATGGTGCTGGTGGGGTGGTGGTGGTGTTGTGGTGGAGGGTGGTGGTGGTGGTGTTGTGGTGGAGGGTGGTGGTGGTGGTGTTGTTGCTTGTGGTATGTGGTGGGTGGTGGTAGTGTGTGGTGTGTGGTGGTGTGTGGTTGTGGTGGGTGGTGGTGGTGGGTGGTGGTGGTGTGGTGGTGGTGGTGTGGTGGTGTGGTGGTGGTGTGGTGGTGGTGTGGTTGTGGTGTGGTGGTGGTGTGGTGTGGTAGTGTGGTGTGGTGGTGGTGTGGTGGTGGTGGTGTGGTGGTGGTGGTGTGATGGTGGTGGTGTGGTGTGGTCGTGGTGTGGTCGTGGTGGTGTGTTGTGTGGTGGTGGTGTGGTGTGGTATGGTATGGTGTGGTGTGTGGTGTGGTATGGTGTGGTGTGGTGTGGTGTGGTGTGGTGTGGTGTGGTGTGGTGTGGTGTGGTGTGGTATGGTATGGTATGGTATGGTATAGTATAGTATAGTATAGTATAGTATAGTATAGTATAGTATAGTATAGTATAGTATAGTATAGTATAACCTCTCAACACTTTCAACCAAAGTATGTTTAGTACATCTGTTTTAAACCTTTTCTATATGGGCCTTTGAAAATTAACCTGATGTTTGATAACATAAAGGTATACAAAGTTTTAAAGTTGTCGTTTTAATAGAATGAAAGATATGAGGTTTCACCACCTTGCACGCAAACTTTAACCTTAATTTCTAAGTCTAAAAAGGGCAATAACTTGATAAAAATCAAAGAAAGAGTTATGGTTCTTGGCATACATAGTCAGGGTCATGATGGTGAACAAGTGTCTTTAGTTTCAAAGCTATAGTACAAGAAGTATGAAAGTAACTAGCTTGCTCGCAAACTTTAACCTGAAATTCTAAGTTGAAAAAGGGCCATAATTTGATTAAAAATTAAAGAAAGAGTTATGGTTCTTGGCATACATAGTCAGGGTCATGATGGTAAACAAGTGTTGAAAGTTTCAAAGCTATAGTACAAGAAGTATTAAAGAAACTAGCCTGCACGCAAACTTTAACCTGAAATTCTAAGTCGAAAAAGGGCCATAATTTGAACAAAATGGAAGTTAGAGTTATGGTTCTTGGCATACACACTTGGGAGATGATGATGAACAAGTTTGCCAAGTTTCAAAGCTGTAGTGTAAGTAGTATTGAAGTTATGTGTTTGTACAGTAGCTTGCATGCAAACTTTAACCTGAAATTCTAAGTCGAAAAAATGGCCATAATTTGATGAAAATGAAAGTTAGAGTTATGGTTCTTGGCATACACACTCGGGACATGATGATGAACAAGTGTGCCAAGTTTCAAAGCTGTAGTGTAAGTAGTATTGAAGTTATGTGTTTGTACAGTAGCTTGCACGCAAACTTTAACCTGAAATTCTAAGTCAAAAAAGGGCCATAATTTGATCAAAATGAAAGTTAGAGTTATGGTTCTTGGCATACACACTCGGGACATGATGATGAACAAGTGTGCCAAGTTTCAAAGCTGTAGTATAAGTAGTATTGAAGTTATGTGTTTGTACATTAGCTTGCACGCAAACTTTAACCTGAAATTCTAAGTCGAAAAAGGGCCATAATTTGATCAAAATGAAAGTTAGAGTTATGGTTCTTGGCATACATACTCGGGACATGATGATGAATAAGTGTGCCAAGTTTCAAAGCTGTAGCTATAGTAGTTTTTAAGATATCAGTAGGTTGCACGCAAACTTTAACCAAAGCGGGACGCCGACGCCCAAGTGAGTACAATAGCTTGACATATTCTTCGAATAGTCGAGCTAAAAATGGTTAATTCTATTTTGAATACTGATAAGACCAATTTCGATCTAAGGAAACAAGTTTTAAAGACGTGTATATCAATTATTGAAAATGTTCAGATTAGATAGTAGAAATTAAAATATATAAACTACTTCCTGAACTGTTTCATGTTTGATGTATAGAAGATACTCTTTAATAATCATTCAAATGACAGTAAGTTTGAATATGCAGACAGCCAAACCAAAGGTCCAGAAGTTTAAAATCATTTCCACTCAACCCATTTTGTGCAAAAACTATGCATTTAAGACACATGCAAAAAAAGTATGCCAGAAAGTATTTTTAGTGCCAAAAATGTCCTTCAATTTAAAAGCTTGTTGGATAAACATCATAGAACTTCCTTTAAACAAAAGGAAGTGTCTCCTCGACCGGGCTCGGTCGAGGAGACCCAGAGTCTCCTCAACCTGCTGCCGGTCGAGGAGAATACACGTCGGACTGTCTCCTCGACCGGCTCCGGTCTAGGAGAATATACAGGTAGGACTGTCTCCTCAACCGGTTCCAGAATAAATAATTGATAATAAATTGTGTTTAAACATGAAGTGTGGTAAAAATGTTTGTTTCTTTCTTTTATGTAGGTTCTTTCACATGTGAAATAATAATGGAAGTAATAGTAGCACCAATTGCTTGCCCTCTGATGTTTCGGCAATTAAAACTTCTTAAAACTATCAATACTAATTGATCTACTCAGTTTGCAGTTAAATATGTCGCAGCAGCTTTGTTTAATGCCACCGTTCACAGGGTTGGTAATTAGACTATTGTTTGTTGTTACTCAATAAAATACAACAGATATGTCTCTATCATTTGGTCCTTATTAAAATTAAAGAACAATTTCATATTGGCACAATTATTCTGGGTTGATTCTAGATTGGAATCGTATTTTTAAGTGGAATAATAAACACGGATGTCGGAATATATTATCTGTGCTAAACTTTTTCCCCAGAATTTTCATTCACCAGTTTCAAAATGTCTATCAAATTTCAAATTGGAGAAACTTTTCCGGATTATGATAGTTTGAAAGTAAAAATTGTTAAATACCAAAAACAAGACAATATGCAGTGGTACAAAAGAGATTCAAGATCAGTTGCTGAAGCCAAAGCGCGGGCACCAAAGAAAATCTTTAATGAGGAAATTAAGTTTAGAAAATTGACTTTCAGTTGTATTCACGGGGGAAGGAAATTTAAATCATACGGCGATGAAAAAAAAACAAATGAGGTATGTATCTTACAGGGCACGACAAATCCATTGCCCGGTGCCCGCGGGCTACCACAATCTACCCTACGGACTACCAAACAATTCGAGCGAGCGTCCGCCGGGCCACCTCAAAATTCCTATATATTGGTTGCCCGACTTATCAACAGTTTCGAAATATCCAATAAACAGGAAGTTTAGTTATGACACTTTGCGATAAAAACATACACGCGTGGGTAATTATCGATTTCACGCATGGGTAATTATCGATTTCGTCACCTTTGATCTCTTGCTTTCAAATATTGGCAAATACGCACGTTCTGTTGCATACTATGTTTTTAATAGAGCGCGAGGATATAACGAAATTATGCGGTAATTTAATATGTTTTGATTAGATAATCATGCTGTCAATGAAATAACCTGTTGATTTCTTTTTCACACTTTCGGCTGACTAATTAAAGTAACAACAATAATAAATTGAACATCTGTCAAAAATCGGCAAATAATAAGCGCAATTAAATAAAGGGAGGTAATAAAAAGCAACATAATTTAGCCATTTTATACAGGGAAACAGTTACCTAAGTGTTAAAGCGAAAATTTGCTTAAAATATCAACAAAGCAATTGCTCGTAGTCAATTTTTATTTTTTTTATTTTGGTCATCAAAAATATTTTCTGTATTTTGTATATGTATTTAATGGTAGTTCATAGGTCTTTGTTACGGAATATATTGACTATGTACTTAATTACGCAAACACTCCAGCAACATCAGACACGACAGCCAATTGATTATTAAAACTACAAATATAGTTATAGAATTGAGGAATAGAAGGACTGATTAAAAGTAGAAAAACTGAACAGCATCAGCTTAAGATTTTTATCTAAAAAGTAAAAAGGTTCACAGGTATGCATTAAAAATGTATTCTAACTATCATATTATTTCTATAGTTCTCCATACTACTGTGATAAAGTAAATAAATATAATCTTGGGTGTTTACTATTAATCTGGTAATCTAAACACAATTACCGGTCTTGGCTTTGATGAAATGAATATAATCCTATCTATAGTAATAAATACGCGACCAAAAAGTCCGGGCTTCCAAGCAAAAATCTTGGTAGCCCATTGGGCTACCAAGTAATTTTAGGATTTGTCGTGCCCTGATCTTATAAAATTTGTCATATGCTTCGCGGGGACCACGCACGACTATTAAAATGCTCAAATTTTATCAAAGTTTTGCACTATATAATACAATCAAAACACGTTAATTTACTTATTACTCACATGAGGAGTTACTTATATTAGGAAACAAGGATCCCCATAAAAATGATCTTCGTTTACAATTTGTTACGGACTGAGTGCCGGGAAATCAGTCGTTTTAGGTATCAAAACTGTATAGTATTCATGTGTTACATTTTTAGATTCTTAAATGAAGTTTAAGTGTTATACTCACATTTGTATGTCACGTGTTCATCCTTTTCATGAAATAAAAGATTTTCATTCAAGTTTGACGCATTTTTAAACATGTTTATAAGAACATTCAAGAGACAACTCAAAAGTGGTCTTTGAAGACAGGTTGTCTTTGTTCACAGGTAAATTTGTGCTTAAAACCAGTCAGTGGGATAAATACAGTTCAACCTACGCTGACAACCAACTGAAATTTAAGACAACATGTGGATAAAGACCCTTTGTATTTGTGCCACCGACTGATTTAAAGAACATATTCGCCTGTGAATGAAGACCACGTGCCTTCAATTACCATTTTTTATTTCAACTTTTGGAGTAATGCGCTAATAATCCAGATGTATGTTGAGGCATTTTGTGACAGACAGTTGTTAAAAGATTTTAAGCGTACATCTAATGCAAGCAAACAGACGCTAAAATATATCAGATTGAAATGACTGAAGATTTCTCGCTCACAATCATTTTGATAGTGTCACTTACAGTGAAGGCTGTAGTTAGTTGGAAGATATTTGAATATAAGTTTTGACATGATTAAACAATGTGTCAGCCTAAAGTCCCTTCCTGCCGGGATGTGTGAAATCAGCCCCAGTAATCGTGAATATACATGATAAAGTAACTGAATATTGAAAGTTTATTTCAAAAAAAAAATTTAAAATGCGATAAAATTATCGATTGTACGGAAGTACCCACTTCCGTTGTTGAGACTGGAGCCGGTCGAGGAGACAGACCTACGTGTATATTCTCCTCGACCGGCAGCCGTTCGAGGAGACTCTAAGTCTCCTCGACCGGGCCCGGTCAAGGAGACACTTCCTAAACAAAAATATAACCTTTGTCTACAATCATTCCTAATAAAACAAAATTTAGAAAAAACAATCATTTACCCTAACAAAAATAATTATCGTCTTCTGCATTTTGTAGATATCGCCAAACTTTATTTTATTCCCCATTCCATCATAAACAAACTTGTCTCTGATTTTCTCAAAGTTCACAGAATACTCAGGTTCCTCGGTCCGTGACATCCGTAGTTCGTCCACTTCAGCTACATTCTCCTCCTCTTCAGGTTCACGAATATCGTCCTTATCATCTGCCATGTTTGATTTATTAGTGTACACTATCGAGGGTACCAAAAATCATATAAATGATCACTCAGGAACATACATGTGTTTGGCAGGAAACGACAGGTGTAATAGGGGAGATCACTCTAAATATCTTAAAATATTTTTTATAAGATCAGCTTTAGAAAAGTTCCCAAAGCACGATCAACACGTCAAACGTGTTGATTTTATGATTTTAACATATTTTGCGGATAATAGTGTCTATCATCAAAGCAGACCGATTACCTCGAATTAAAATTTGATTGATTATTTCCCCTTGGTGCCAATGTTTATGTAACAACAGAACGCCAGCGCGTTGCCAAGTGACCAATAACTCATTAGCAAATATTTTTAATTGTTGTAGGAGTTGTCTTTCTTTGTATGTTATGTGATAAGATTTCATGTATGCTGCAGCTGTAGTTGTAAATTCTTTGACGATTGAAAATATAAATTGGATCAAGTGTTATTTATATCACAGTGTGCTTCTAGCCCAACTATTTGTGCGCAACAAGGGCTTTTCCACAGTGTACACTCGAAAGTCCGACCTTACTTCCGATAGCACTGACTATACACATAGCCATCACGAAGGAGCTGGTTAAAAAGCGGGTAAGAAATTGAATAAAGAGTAATTATTTAATTATTTTACTTTAAATACTTAGACTAGCAAGAAATAGAGTGCGTCGAGTTATAAAATAAACGTGATACACCGTTAACTTCGAAAAAATACGATCGATCACCAAAATTTCCAAAAAAAATGTCAATCGGGTCACTTCAAACGTCCATTTCAAAGCTTTATTTACATTGTTTGGCCGAAATTCGTTTTACTATGTGAAGTGTATTCATTACTGTATCACTTCATGTAGTTAAATCTTGTCCCAACCCGCTAGTTTTCGAAAAACTCGAATTTTCATTTGCACTGGTAGTGTGACAAGATGGTACGGCTACTAGCCAATTGACAGTCCGGCTACTAGCGTTTTCTTCTAAAAAATGGTACGGCTACTAGTCGTCCCCAAATCATTCAGTCGTCTGAGAAATAAGCATTTATGGCGAATTTATTTAATGAAATTATACAATGGTATCATACTACGTCACGAGCACCTACCAAAAAGATCCATCCCGGACTTTTTTGTAAACAAACCCGTCGCTTCAAAGGTAAACTTTAATTTTTCTAATCTTTGTAGCTGAAAATTGTTTTGTAGCGCAACAAATATTCAAAAGTCTCAATATTATTATTCCGAGAAGCATTTACTGTGAGATGAGCCAGTTTATGAGTTTATTCGGTTTTAATTTGTTTATTGAGAGATCCATCCAGGACTCGGGCCAAAAACAACATACATCGATGCCGAGTTCTGTCGATGCAGCCCTTCATTTATGTAGCCGATTGGAGCCGATTGTTAGATACATTATTAAAGTCATTTTCGACATTTGATTTACGCACAAATCGTGATAGTTTGTCCAATTTCGAGTAAAAAAGTAAAAAGATCCATCTGGGACACGAGTGAAAAATAGATCCATCTGGGACTCGGTTCCGCCGAGCGCTTTGTGTACCTTGTCAATTACAAGTTTTAATCACATAAAGCATTTAATCTATACGAATTATTTAACTTGAAAATAAATATCACTGAACATATTCTCAATACATGTAGCTTACAAACAAGAACGAAGACATTCAATTACAATACTCCATCAAAGTCTCCCAACCGAAAAAGATTTCGTCGGCTATTCACTTCTGAAGGCGGTATGTATTAAAAATTCCGTTTGTATAATTTATTATTCTTCAAGAATGTCAAATAATATTAAACATGTTGTTACTGTATTTGTTTTTATGACATTCAGACAAAAATTATGATATGAACTACTAGTATATTGAGAAAAAAGGGAGCCTAGTATAGGGTTATAAAGTTTTATTTCTTCGCCGTGCAGCTATGATATAAACAGATACACAGGTTGCAGAAGACAACAAACTGCTAAAGAGAACATAAAGAATAAACACTACGATCAGTAATAGACTTCATTGCAAAAAGTTAGCACACATACATCATAAATTTGCATATATTTTGCGGTAAGAAAAAAAAATCTATAAATAATCGAAAATTATTCGGTTGTGTCAAACCGTTAATCGATTACAATTTTGGTTCCGATTCCCATCACTTATATCATTCTTTAGCTTCGTATATTTTAAAGTTTGTTGTCAAATGAGGCAATATAAAATATAAGATAAAATTATAGGCCCATTCAACTTGTCAAAACGTTTTTTTTATTGTGAAAATTAATTAACCACGTTGACCCTTTTCAAAAGAAAGTATAAATGACCAAATATTTATGTTCTCAAACAATCCCCTATCATGAGACCCGGTCCGAATTAAAACGTCACAGTATTTTTGTAGCCCACAAAATTACTAACGAATGTTTTCAATCACTCGGCGAAAAGTTATCGGTTTTTTCCGTACGTGGGCCGTAAGAACGCAGAACGAGGTGACGTCATTTACATAAAAATTGTAAACACAAAATCATGCAAACATGGAAAGAAAAAAACGAGGACAAATTGAGATTATTTAATTAAGTTTTAACTTTATTACAAGGTAAACAAAGAAAGATGTAAATGTTATACGACCCATCCTGGTAACGGCTTTTAGTGGGGAATACGTCATCAATTTATGCACTTCTGCACAATAAGCGACCGTCGCCTGCCGAGAGTTGCCGAAAATCAGCTCTGAAAGATTCGCTGTATGTTTTGTAAACAAGATAAACGATCCGTAAAACATGCTGCAAATCAATAAGATAATACCCTTTTCTTATTGTAAGGTTTATTTTTTGTGTTATTATGCATACAGGTGAAATCTAAAATGTTTAGGTTAATAAAAATATGCTGTTTGACAAGTTTATTGGGTCTTTAATAAAGGAAATATTTAATGCAGATGAGTTGGGAATCCCGCCAGAAATGTTATTGCCATACACATCCCAAGATGTTCCGACGCCTTATATCTACCCTAGTACTTCGCAATCATGTGGAGCATGTGGCAACCGTACGTATGCCCCAAACCAAGCTTCTGTTTTGTTTTTTTTTAAAATTAACATTTATACATATCTTAAAATAAATCTAATATGTATGAATGGAATTGAAAATAAAATTTAACAACTGTTTACAAAAGCGGTTTTGTCTCCTCGAGGTCAAGGTCACAGCTTAATGTCAAAGGTCACGAAATTTACACATTCTTTGATATTTTGAGTGTTTGCTAGTTGTTTTCATAATAACTTAGCAAATATGTTAAATATCCCCAAAAAAGATTCACAGAAATATAACTGGGTGTGTAACTCCAAGGTCAAGATCATTGGACCTTGCATTTACGCAGAGGATTTAAAGTTTCATTAAATTACATGTCATGGCAGCTGTTATCTTTCATGCTTGAATCGAAACAATAAATTCGTAACTTTCACATTTCGTGTAATGATACAATGGTTATTCGTTTGTTCACTTATCATTTGGCTTAAACTCATACTTGTATTTCAATAAATCAGTTTATATCGGTCTTATTTTGTGTCTGCAATTATAGTAGTTTTAACAGAGTAAGTTTATTTCTTCTAGCACTATTATTGCATATTTACTGGCAGAATGCCAGCTTGCCACACACAACACACGTGTATTTCCCGGTTCCTTCATGTTTTTTTCATGTTTTCGCAATCCACTCTTACTGTAAAATTCCTTGCCACAATGTGAACAGGTAAACATTGTTTTGAAATATTAAATTAATTATTTCTCATAACATATATATCAGTACGGATTACAGTCAAAACGGCCTCACGTAAAAACGGCCTCAAGTTAAAACGGCCTCATTTTGGTTAAAACGGCCTCACTTTCAAAAAAATATTGGTTAAAACGGCCTCAAAACGGCCTCACTTTAAAAAATTTTTTTGTTGTTTTCTATTATGGTATTTCATTACTTTTACGAGAAATTGTTGTAAATAAAACAAGAATGTCATAAGTTGTATCGATTTTAATTAATATAAAAATACATATGTATATATGTGCATGACTGTATCTCAAATGCATTTAACGTATCAAGTACATATCAGCATGACTGTATCTATCTAATGTCTGTATCTGACTGATCTAAATAAACGATATGTTCTGTTCTGTTCTGTTCTACTGGTCAGCAACAGCAAATTTCTTCTCAAGTCTTGGTCTGTAAATTGCTGACATCAACTTCAGCAAACCGGTGGTCGTCACCTCATCTTTACGATAGCTGAAATAGTAAAAAAAACAACATTATGTAGTTGTAAATGTAGCCTTTATTTTATTCTTCTGCTTATAATTATTTATAATATTATTATTTTAGTATTTATATTATCATGTCATAATAATATTTTTATTGAATTTTATATTTGTAAAACAAAAATTAACAAAAGTGAACGTGTTATTGATTTAACGACAAAATTATACCTTTCCCAGGCCGCAAATATCAAAAAGTGACTCGTAAAATTAATTTTAAATACGATTTTAAAATACGACTATTTAACTTTAAATACTCAACAATATAGGAAGATTATAATTATACACGTGTTATTCTACAAGCAAAAGTAGAGAAGGCTATTACCTGAACTTTCCTAAATAAGGCTTGTCCCCAATGGAAGAAACAACCCTTCATCGTCACAGCAGGGAAGACCTCTCTGACCGCCTTCCAGATGGCTGCCTCAAAGTCGGCCACAATCTCTTCAACCTGTTCCTGTTCCTCTTCCTCCAACCCTCTGTGGATGGCCTGTAATAGACAAAATAAAACATATAATAGTTCTTATTATTATAACGCCATTGCAAATCGTCAATTTAGTGTATGCACCAACGAAGAATAAGTAATACCATAAAATTTTAATACCAAATTCACCGTTGCGCAAATAAAGAAAGAAATACCTGAAATACTCTGGCGTAGTCTTGTGTAGACCGTCCTGACATTGCTATGAAAATCAGCGGTATCTGCTTGGAGCAATCTCCCCGACGAACAAATGCATGAATGGTAAGCAGCTGGTTGAAAGGTCGTCTCATTACCTGCAATATATATACATATATATATATATATAATATATATAATACATAAACACAAAATATTCTTCGTCAATGTTCAGTTCAAAGGATATTCTTTGCGACTAAATTAGCATTTTCTATCTGGGTTATAAAGTAATAAAATGTAATTCGTATAAATATGACCAACCTGAAAGGTACCGTCGATGTACCATCTTCTAGCCTGGCGCAGCAAGTCCAGCTGTTCGTCTGTAGCAAAGATCAGATGGCGTTTACCGTCCACAACAACCTCTCGGCGGTAAAAATCTGGAGGCATGGCTGCCTTGTCCAACTGTAAGTACATAATATTTGCATCATATAATGTGGAATTTATCGGAGTTATATTATAGAAGTTATATCACGAACAATATATATTACACGAGTTTTTGTATTCTAAAATAAGTTTGTTAGAGAATGAGCAACCAATGCTATACCTCAAAATCCATGTCTTTTGGCTCTTCAGGACGCATGTCTTGTCTGACGCGATTCACTGCACGTGCAATGTAGTCTGGACGGATGTTGGCAACCCCCGTTAGCAAATCGATGTCTTCATTTGCCTCTGACACAATGGTGGCGGCGGATCTTGCTGTATCTCGAGTTGCAACTGCTTTGGCCTATGCAAGAAAAGACATCAAATACTTGATTTTTAATATTAAAGTACTGTAAGTCAACCGATAAATAAAATAATTGTCAGTTCATAATCATTTATCAAGTATTAAAAATATATACTTACTTTAACCGAAACTTTGATCTTCATCTCGCGCGTTGGATCTGGTGGATGGACGTGCTAGATCTTGTTACTGGTGAAAACGTCCCCTCTCTGAACCACAACAGCTGAACATTCCAATCTCTTATTGCGCACTGAACACCTCCATGTAGTAGCACGTGGCCGTCGGTACTGAAAAATAAAGAAAAACAAGTTAAGTGATTTTTTTTTTGTAATATCATATTATAAGTAGTATTTCATATATTTTTACCGTTTTGAACTAGTATCGTGCAAGTTTTAATACACATACTGTTTAGTTTAATATTACCTTCACGACATAGCTGTATCCATCTGATGCCACTAAAATGTCCTTTCCCTTCTGGGAACCGCGTGATACAACCTCATAAGTCGTTGGCTGGTCTGGTATGTGGTGCTCAGGCGGTTGTTGATCTACCAGCGATCTAAAATTGAAAAAGGTAAGGTATTCTGTTAGGAATTTCAATGAGACACATGCATTGAAATAAAATAGGCAGATTTGAAATCACAGCATGGCAAAATATTATTAATCATAATTGATATATTCATTCTGCAATAATCATAATAATATTAAAGCATAATTAAATATTGAATATATTGATATATTTCCTCAGCAATCCTAATACTAAAAGCATTGTTAAAGATTTAATATAATGATGTATTTATTCAGCACTTCAAATGGTATATAATATTTCTCTAATTATCACCTTTCATGTACAATGATTGGATCGCTGAACGAACGGTCAACACGCATAGACTGCATATGTGGCTGAGATGAATCAAGAGATGACTCGTGGTCGGCGTCAGTCGTGTCAGCATCCGCCATCTGATCGGTGTCATCAGCAGGCACACTAACGTCTTGTTGAAACTAAAAATAGAAATTAGTAAATTAGTAATATACAAAATTTTATTAGTTCGTTAAGGTATGTATTTTCGATATCTCATCCCGAAATAAAGACCAACCCATTTGCCTCTGAAATTGGTAATATAAAAAAATTTCATTACTTCGTTAAGTTCTGCATTGTCGATATCTCATACCGAAATAAAGACCAACCCACTATTAAGACTACTTTTCTCAATCCCAGATGTGATTTTAATAGCCGTGAACTTTGGAGAGAGCACTTACCGACTCTTCTAGTGTGTCATCAGCTCGAGAAGCAATAGTGACATCCTCCGACAATCTGCCGACATCGACGTCATGAACAATCGTTTCCAAAGTTGACGTTGACGCTGACGTTGAGTTCAACGGAGCTTGGACCAATGGTTGGATATTCATGTTATCGCAACCCCTACACAGGAATGGGATGTCTTCTCTCATTTTTACTGCACGCCTATACCGTGCTCGAGTGATGCCTGAAATGTAAAAAAAGGATGAAATATGCATATCAGGAATCGCCACATTGAGAAAAAAATTAAGTGCTTTAACAGCGCATTTGATTAAATTATTGATTTTTTAATGTGCGCTACCATTTAATGTTCACACCTGATTTTGTTGTTAATAGGCATTATACTTATTAAATAATTGATTAGAATGTATGTAGATGGCTACCTAATGATATAATGATAGGTTTTGTATTTGAAGTCTTTTTATTGTTTATTTCTCACAAGTTTGACATTTAATTCGTTTTAGGGAATTAAGAGAGCTTTGAAAAAAAACTCGATATTTATATATCTTTTTAAAATAGGATAGTTTTGAACTTTCATTCAATGATATCCTAATTCCAGAATTGCTTAAATAACTTTTGTATTTGGTTGTATTGCAAATTTCTTCTATTAGATCAACGATTATCACCAGTAACAAACATTTGTCGCTGAGGTGTGAACATTGAATTGAAATATTTAATTTAATCAAAAATGAAATAAACACGTTTGCTTTTTAATTTTTGAACTTTTTTATTCACGCATAAATAAAAATCTTGATATATTTAAATTAAATGCCCAATCTTTTATACAACTTTTTATTAAATCCTAATTAAAATATTTTCAAAATAAATTGTTTCTCGTAAAGGTTTTATCGTCCGCTTTATTATGCAAAAAGAATGTTAAAGATATATTATAAAATACATATTATAACAGAACAGAACATAAAAGTATAGGGGTAGGTCCGTGTTTTCCTTTTGCGATTAAATTTTATTCTAACGACGGCCTATCTTTGAGACAAAAACTAATTAACTTCTAATTGGAATACATTCAAAATAATATGTTTCTTATATAGCCAGGAGTGTTTTCCTTTACATGCAAAACTAATTTTGAAGTTATCTTAAGACATAAAAAAAGGTAAGGGGTAGGACCGTGTTTTCCGTATTAGACTAAATTTGAATCTAAAGAAGGCCCATCTTTGCTACAAAAATTTATTAACCTTTTTTTGAAATATTTTCTAAAGAAAATGATTCTAATATAGCCAATAGGTTCCTCTTTTACATGCAAAAGGAATTTTGAATATATCTTAAGATAAAAAGTTATGGGTAGGGCCTTGTTTTCCGTCTCCGACTAAATTTCTAAAGAAAATGATACTGTAATGGATACACTGATAATGTACGTGTGTAAATGTCTGTTTTCAAAAAAAATCGCACTTTCCTGCTGACGGAAAAAGCGAAACCGTCTGCAATCGTATTATATGAAACATTATAGTTATGATTTGTCTTACCGGTATAACATGTCCTGTGTTGCCACCTGTCACAAGAGTCACAGGAAACAGCTTCTTGTCGGTCCCTAACAATAACTCCACACTCAATACAATTGTCCATTGTATAAATTACACAAATTACACGGAAAACATAAAGTTTACACACACAAACAGATGTTTATAATCAATTCAATTCTTTAAACAAATCACAAAATTATTATAAAACACTATCCAAATCAATTACTTTAATAAGATATAACTTGATTACAGTTCTAAGTGATAATGAATTAAAGACATACTTCGATTATCAGTTAAGTGATTTGATCCCATTATTTTAATTGTCATTATCACAAACAATTATTGCACACATTGAACAGAACAGAACAGAACAGTTAATAATTATTAATTTGCCGATGTTGTAACAAACAACAACATATTTAACATAATTTACAGTAATTTTCACTTTCAATATTTTTCACACAACTCGTTAATATTCTATAATTTTTAATAATTTAAAACTGTTTGTAAGAAAACTGTTATTTTTAATTATACTTCAATTATAACATTAAAGTAGCGAATTGACATGTACATATTTCCATTGTCAACAGTAATATAGCATTATAAACGATCACTCATTGCATTTAATTTAAGTTTTCTCATATAATATTTAAAATTTATTTCAAAATCGAGGCCGTTATAACAAAATATTGAGGCCGTTTTAACTAAAAGTGCGGCCGTTTTGACTAAAAGTGCGGCCGTTTTAACCAAAAAAATAAAAAGTGAGGCCGTTTTGACCAATTTGTGAGGCCGTTTTAACCAAAATGAGGCCGTTTTAACTTGAGGCCGTTTTTACGTGAGGCCGTTTTAACTAGCACCCATCAGTACGAAATATAGAATAAACCCGCAGTGTTGGGCCTCGCCAAGTAGGAAAATTCAATGTAAAGTTGTCCTAAATAAGTAATATAACTGTATGATTTGCATACATTATGCACATCAGAACTTTTATTTTTTATTGTTCGTCCATAGTACTGGTTAAGTGTCGGGATGTTTAAAGGCCTGATGCCCTTTAAGTTGACAGTTGATAAAACAGTTGATGATGCCCTTGCTTGCTTTATATTACATTATTGTTTGTAAGCTACATGTATTGAGAATATGTTCAGTGATATTTATTTTCAAGTTAAATAATTCGTATAGATTAAATGCTTTATGTGAATAAAACATGTAACTGACAAGGTACACAAAGCAAGCGCTCGACGGAACCGAGTCCTAGATGGATCTATTTTTCACTCGTGTCCCAGATGGATCTTTTTACTTTTTTACTCGAAATTGGACAAACTATCACGATTTGTGCGTAAATCAAATGTCGAAAATGACTTTAATAATGTATCTAACAATCGGCTCCAATCGGCTACAAAAATGAAGGGCTGCATCGACAGAACTCGACATCGATGTATGTTGTTTTTGGCCCGAGGATCTCTCAATAAACAAATTAAAACCGAATAAACTCATAAACTGGCTCATCTCACAGTAAAGGCTTCTCGGAATAATAATATTGAGACTTATGAATATTTGTTGCGCTACAAAACAATTTTCAGCTACGAAGATTTCAAACAGAAAAATTAAAGTTTACCTTTGAAGCGACGGGTTTGTTTACAAAAAAAAGTCCGGGGTGGATCTTTTTGGTAGGTGCTCGTGACGTAGTATGATACCATTGTTATATGTATACAAGAGACCTTTGATGCGTAGCAATAAGGGTCGCCGCAGAAATCATTGGATATTTACTATACAAGTTACAATGGGGTGCAATGGAAAGAAACAATGGCACTGAATTGTACACTATTAAATTGCTTGACAATCTCACAGCCTTAATGAAAATTGCTTAAAATTCTATTGACTACATCGTTTATTAACGCAAAACCTTGAAAGATGTCGTAACGCAAAAAAAATGTCTGATTGGTAAGAGGAAACCATGATGGGCTGAACATCGGAGTTGGATTTAAGACAATATTTGCGCGACACTAGAACTCATTGAGGTGAACATTTGTGTGAAGTTTTATAGAAATCCCTCCATTCATATAGGAGAAATGGTCCGGACAAATCCGGACGGACGCACGGACGGACGCACGCACGCACGCACATACACCGAACCGCCAAAAGTGGCGACTAAGTCGAGCTGACCGCAAGCGGGCTCGACAAAAATATGTTTTAGCCAATCTATAAAAGATTTTTATCAGATTGCAACCATTAGCAGACACTTATTGCAAAGCACTCAGAAGCCCAAATCACCATGTACAAAAGCACTTCTTACAATCAACAAAACTTGCGTGCGTGCGTGCGTGTATGGGGGAATAGGCTATACGATCCTGGGGAAATGCGTTTGGACTTCTAGAGTAAGTCGAGTTGATTAAGGAGTTATCTTGCATCGTTGCAAATGGTGCGTAAAATTGAAATAATTATGCAACACAAATTTTTAGCAATTCATTTCAAATTGGAGTAACCATACACGAGTTTTGTCGTCGCTTTCAATATTTGTTATCATTTAGTACCCGCCCTTTGGCTTTGCAATGCTATTAAATTCTTATGTTTATATGTTTGTATGCTTTTGCATGCAACATTGTTGAGCTGATGGGTGGGTTGGAGTTATTTCACCAAGACAATTTGTACTTGTTTTGTGATACGAGAACCTGTTGGGGCAAGTGTGAGGTTGGTGCACCCTAGAACCTGGTTTAAACCCCCAGTGGCAATTTGTTTTGCCACTGACCGTTCCAAGGCGGTATCCCCAAGGGTTCTCTTGTTTATTAATTGTTTGTGGCGTCCTATTTGAATTGACATACATATATAAAATATGCGCTCTCTCTCTCTTCCTCTCTTCTTTTTCGCTGCGTGGGGAGGCTGTGTTTTTTGAGTGTGGCAATTCCTGATATGCATATGTTGCTTTTTCACCAGAAACCAAATATCAAATATGTACTTTCTTTGCAGTATGTTTCAAAATGCGACTGTTCTGCTGAAAGAAAATAGTAAAGCAAGTTTTGTACGTATATGGGCGGATTTTTTAAAATATGATTTACGAAAATAGAGAAGTCCAAAGTATATTTGTAACGGGGATTGCGGAATACTGCTACAGAGATAATAGGCGATGAAAATTATCAAAATATTTCATTTTTAGCCTATATTCAAACTATTTTAGAGATATTTAACAATAATTTATAATATCCCCGAAGGTTCTCTTGTTTATTAATTGTTTGTGGCGTCCTATTTGAATTGACATACATATATAAAACATGAGCTCTCTCTCTCTCTCTCTCTCTCTCTCTCTCTCTCTTCCTCTCTTCTTTTCGCTGCGTGGGGAGGCTGTGTTTTTTGAGTGTGGCGATTCCTGATATGCATATGTTGCTTTTTTACGTTATAAATAACATTTAAATTGAAGCTAGTATTTTTGTTTTGTATTTTCTTATCTAACAAATAATAACGCACTCTTTCTTTCGCTCCACTGTTTTAAAATGTTGTGATTTCTGAATGTGACTAATCCTGATTGCTCTCCCTTTATTCACACATGCATACGCGCGCTAGAAAAATACATGACAGCAAAACGTAACAAAACACAGTCGCATTCATAGGAAAGGTGAGGGCCGAAATGTTGCACGCTTTTTTTTTTATTTAAAGTTTGTATTTACAAAAAAACAACAACAAATAATTATTTGAATCACGCTTGTTCTTTTTCTTATTTTTTTTTCAATTCATTTTATTTACCGCTTACAACATTTCATCGACGCGCATTTACTTACGGGTAAATTAATACCGCGCCAGAGGTTCTCGATATCCCCGTGAAACTTAGGGGTTATTACACCGCGCCAGTGGTATGGGGTAATGGTGTAAGCCAGTATTTTGTTGAGATACACGATTTTTTTTGTGTTTTTATTTATTTATTTTTTTTTAGTTTTTTTTTTATTTACCACAATTATATTGTTTACAGCTTACATCATTTTATCGACGCGCATTTACTTACGGGTAACTTAATACCGCGCCAGAGGTTCTCGATATCCCCGTGAAACTTAGGGGTTATTACACCGCGCCAGTGGTGTGGGGTAATGGTGTAAGCGAGTATTTTTGTTGAGATACACGATTTTTTTTTTGTATTGTGAAAGTGAATATAGAAAAACATAAGAACAAGCGCGACAATTATGTTTTTGTGCGCGCTAAATGAAAAAAAAATAAGTACATATAAAAGACAACTGAAACAAAATACAAAAGAAAATTATGATTAAATCTCCCTCTCTCTTTCTCTCTCTCTCTCTCTCTCTCTCTCTCTCTCTCCCTCCCTCTCTCTCTCTCTCTCTCTCTCTCTCTCTCTCTCTCTCTCTCTCTCTCTCTCTCTCTCTCTCTCCCTACATATTTTTTACTAATAAGTGGTATGTTCATTTAGCCCCGATTGCATCGCGGACACTCTAACGCTCCGAGTTGATTTTGGTGATAACAGAACGGAATGCGTTCCGGTAGGTATAACTCTACCATTGCGACCATTTCCTTGAGATTCCTCAATTCTCGCAGACCTAAACATACTCCTTTTCGCGTGGGTACTAGATCTTTGCATTTTGGCGGCATCCAATATTTTCTGATATTGACAAACGGATGATCCGACGAGAGCGACACGCGAACGTCATCTCCTATTTCGTAGCTTATATTACATTCTTCCCCTTTTACTATTCCATTAAAGGCATCTTCGAGTTGCTCTAAATTGTCGGTCAACTCGTACCAAATGTCGTCGGACAGTTCGATAGATTTTTCTAACGGTTTACCGTTTATTGTTCCTCTGCTAAAGTGGCTAAGTGTTACCGTTACTTTTCCGTTAGTGTACGAACGCACGACTAATGAAGCTCTTGATCCCAAAGATGATGTAAACTTATTGATGTAGTCTGTCTTTGGTGCTGGAAATTGTAAAAAAAAAAAGTTAAATAAAAGATGAATTTCCGCGACTGGCGAGCGGAGTTTTAAAATTTATCATTTGATTGAACAGCGATCGAACATTATCTAATCTTGATTTCTCTTCTGAAAGGAGTACAGTACATATAAGAGTTAAAATCAGTACTACCGAGAACGCGGTCAGTTTTATCAGTGCCATTTTTCGCGCCCATTTTACGTAATCGTCACTTAAATTCGACATTTTTTAAAGCTGTTATTTAGTTCTAAAAAACGAATGAGCCAACGCAATTTTTTTATCCGATATTTTAAAATATCGATTTGCAAACTTCTTAATTTGTTTAAATGTTCCTGCGGGTTGGAAAGCGGCATACTAAATGAACATTGTATCTTATGATTTCGCCGATTTATACGAATGTATCGGATGAATATCCAACTATCTTTGCGACTAAGCACAATATATGACTGCCCCACACAAAAAATAACACGAACACGTGCCATTAATAAGAAAAGGTGACGGAATAGCTCCTGGAATGTTTAACAAACATTATCGGCACCCTATGAATCCTATAGTTATAATGGTTTTCCGCCTCAGAACAGTAAAACCATATATATATATATATATATATTGCCATATTCGCTTTAGTATATGATCATATGTAATGTTGCCTTCTAATAAAAAAAAGCTATTTGTATCAGTTTTCCACTGATGAATGTTGGTGAGAAAATCTAGAAACGGGTTTAAGAACAATATCAAGAGGGACTGTGGGTACACCATCATCTAACACTTTCCTTTTGCCTATCAATATAGGTATCGAGGAACTCGTAGGTAAACTGCAGCATGCGTAATTTGGCGTAATTCAGTATGAAAAAGGGTACCTGAATGGGTAGATCAAAAGTGATATGATCCTTGGCAGACTCTGTTTCATAAAATTCATCTTCTTCGCTTAGACACGTTAGTTTTTGGGTCGGCACGACCCAGTTTAGCCGGTTTTCGACAATCGTTTTGAATTACTGCAAACCTAACAATTTAGGGTTGCATGCAAGACTGTCGTACCTCCTTCTTTATTTCAATGTTGTTACGACAGTCTTGCGTGCTACCTTAGAATATAGTTCTTAGTTTCAAAAAGTAAGTCAATGCTGCAGAGCGGTCAATTTTGTAATGCTGTGCAAAATGATAAAAGTTATATTTAAACATATGGAATCAATCAATATTTGAAGAAATTTAACTCGTGGAACGTCAGACAAGATTTTGAGACATGAACGCGCATGAATACCTAATGGCAGATCGCCTTATTGGATTCGACAACGTTCGGTTAAAACGAAAAATTCATCGCAATCAACTGAATAGTGAGTATTTATCGAGTTATTTTCGTGATGCAATGTTATATAACACCCAGGTTACATTTGAATGTATATTGACAATAGCATTTCTCTTTGTAAATAGAATTTTTCATATGGAAAATGGAGGTGGATTTGGTGGTTTACGAATGGTAACGTTACAAAATCTTTGTAAAACTGAAATTTTATATTCTTCTTCCAGAATACTTTAATACCGTCTTCAACTGACTAAAGTTTAACATGTTTAGATTCGAAAGACTATAGGCTACCGCAGTAAACGAGATTTTCGCTCTTTTGGTTTTATTGAACGTTACGTCCCGTTACGTCATTTAATGCACTCTTCAAAATGAAAGTAGGAGTTTCCGCTGAGTAGGACAAGGCAAAACTTTTTTTTTAATTTAGGGCCCTAATCATTGTGGCTATTTATTGTGGAACCTTGTAGCGATGTAAGTAATAAAATCATTTCAATGTATTGCATTGAAAGAAGTCGGATTTTGTACGATTGACGAACATCGTGTAAGATTTTTATAAAAATTTCCATTTGAATGCTTCAAACATAAAGCATCTGATTGACAATGATTTATTTTTAACACATTTAGATCTGTTGAAAATTGTGTTTAAAGTAAGTTAAAAATCATACATGAATTGATTTAACAGATATATTAATGAATACATTTTATGCATTTGATCAAAAGAACCTGAATTTCCATTGGCATCAGATAATATCCAGATCTGACATGAATGAAATTTTCCCATATCATAACCCATTCCCAAATCATAACCGGCTGCATAGTTGACACAGGGTTTTCTGAATAATTGCACCTTATATGTAGACCTTCTGAAATGCATATTGGGAATCGCCAGTTCGCCACATTCAGAAAAAAACAGCCTCACCACACAGTCAAGAGAAGACTGGCTTAGAGAGGGAGAGAGAGCATTGTTAATAAAATGATCAGTTTCAAAAGAGACGCCACTAACAATGAACAAAAATGAGAACCCTAGTGGTTCCCGCCTTGGAACAGTCAGTGAAATCTGCTATCAGAAGTTTTTACTACTTTCAATTTTGTCTTGCACTCCATTCAATGATGTCTCACAGGTCATTTAATCAGAACAGATATTCTCAAAATAACCCAGGGAAAACCAAAAGAAGAAGAAGAGTAGAACCTCAGGGATTCACTGAGTATACAGAACAGGAACTTCACAAATTATATGAATTTATTTAATAGTATCTCTTATGTATCATTGTTTATTTAATTATTCATAAACAGGAATAGATGATCTTTGGATCTGGTCAGACCCGTATCAACTAAGTTTGACATAATACCCCATTTGAAGCTGTATAGAACTGTTTGACATCATGCAATGAAGTGGACAACAAAAGTGAAGGTAAAATAAAAATGTTTGAGTTTAATCCACAATGACTGTTTTAGGAGATGTAATTTTTGTAAACAGTATATTTTAGTTTATTTGTAATGCTTGAGCTGCCATAACGCTGTGTCAACATTGCAACTGGTAAATTCTTGTAACATGTAACTGGGTGGGGTACAAATCTATTGCATTCGGAAAATGTAATATTTTTCCGGATCTGGATATTTTCAGATGGAAATTCAGGTTCCTGTAAATTGTAATCTGATGAATAATCAGAGTTCATTTATATTGACATGCAGCCAGACTGGTTTAGGTGGGGCGACAACTAGTACTTCCCACAAGGTTTAGCCAGACTGGTTTAGGTGGGGCGACTACTACCCACAAGGTTCATGCTCTGGGCCCAAAAATACAGTATGAATGGACTTAAACTTTAAAGCAATTTGATGTTATTTATTCTGTGTTCTGTTTCAACAGTGCAACAGTAATTACTATGCTGATATGATATTGTAAATGAATCACTTCATAAATTAGAAATTTTCTACAGAACAATGTTAATTATTACCTCAAATACCTAATGCAAATAATGTAAATTCAGTATTGAACAGTTTGATCTCATGTGGCATTAAAATGATGTTTAAAACTTTCCCCAAATCTGTTATCCGTACTGAATGGGTGAGATCTGTAACCATTTACAAATATCTTACTGGGATTTCCACAAGAGAAACATTTACACCACCCATTTTATGTATAACTCAAATTAAGAGGTCGCAAACATTGCAAATGGCAAAACATGCTAAAATTTCAAAAAATGAATTTTGGGGGAAATACTTATTTCCACCTAGATTTTAGTAAATAAATGTATTTAGCTATGGATTTAGTAAATGTTTGCAAGCTCAATTTAGTCTAATTCCTGTTCTAATTACCAAGCACATACTTATACAAAAGAAAAACCATTTGCATGAGAACTCTGAAATTCATGGACAATATACCGAAGCAACTAATACCTGAAATAAGTATATGCTGGTCTACAATGTTTTATTATAAAGAATATTTGTAATTTGAGCAAAGATCAAAATAATTGTTATAATTTTGTGTTTGTTAAATATGTATTTCAGTGTTATAATCAAATGAAAGAAATGTGACATCTCTGGTTCAAAAAACATGGAATTGGAAGAGCAGAGGAAGAAGGCTAATGGTATATTTAATTTTATTAGTTGACTATTAACAGGGCTCTCACCTATCAGGGAGAAGTTTTGTCATAATTTACTGAATTATGGAGAAGTTTGCAGTCAAAGGCATTCTTTCCCTATATATTAAATACAAAATACTTCTCCCAAAGTTAAACGAAGAGAGAAGTCTGGTCACTTTTGATGGGACTACTTCCTTCAAGTCTCTCTCTAGTGAGAGCCCTGTATGAATATACAGTACAGGTATTCCATACTTTGTCCTTTTACATGACTGCAGTGTAGCGAAATCTCGAGGCATGTCATCACCTGACCTGATCATGCCATAATCCTGGCAGACACTACATTGTATATCACATTCATACTTGGCTATTTTATGATGGCCCAGCAATTACAATATTTGCTCAGAACCCCTGTATTGGCCCAGAACTTTAAGTCTTCATATGAATTTGATGTTTTTATTCTGTTAATTAAAAAAATTATCACTCAAGTATATTCCTATGGACCATGTTATTGGGCCTCGGGCTGTCATATATACCCTCGGCCTTCTGCCTCAGGCATATATGACTACCCTTGGCCCAATAACATGGCCAACATGAATTCACTTGAATAATTACATTATACAATATTCGTCTGTGGGCCACCTTGCACAAACACGATGTGTTCTTGTGGTTGCTTATTCATTTAATAAGTAGGGTAATCTCATATGAATGTGTCTCAAAAATCCAATGCTGTTTCTGTTTTCTCGGTTAATAACTTGACCCTTTACTCCATTTACACGCCATTTCACCACATGGGCAACCAGTGTAAATCCAGATCAGATAGAGATAGCACAGATGTAGCTCCAGATCAGCTTGCACATCAGACATTTTTGTGGTCTGATCTGTATCTACTCTGTTCATTAGATACATTTAAACTAAAGCTCTTTTAATTGGAAGCAGATGTGTCAGCACCTAGATCTACAATAGATGGTCATGTGTTAAAAGGTGTATCCTACCAGTAAAATGGAGTATCAAAATGCAAGTGTGTTATTGTAATAATTAACCCTTTACTACATATATACACATTTTCATGCCTGTGCAACCAGTGTAGAGATACAGATCAGATGGCAGATCTGATCTGGATCTGCACTGGTCACATTGTGGTCAGAAATAACCTATTGAATAAAAAAGCTAACAGTTTAGATCCTAATCAGGCAGTATGGATGTGTCGGCTGATCTAGATCTACACTGATCACCCATGCCACAAAGGCATATACATGGACGAAAAGGTTACATGGGATAAATTGTGTAGGAGCCTATAGGAATTGAAGATGGCACAAAGCTTACATCAGAAAAACCTCTTTTGTGTGATATTTATAAACAAAAATTACCTTAAAACAAATTATGACAACAGTGTAATCTGTTAACTGTTTAACTGCAACAGCTATTTATGTACATATTCATAAGCAACAAAAAGTACAGTGAAATTGACTTGGGTTATTTGTTATGATTTAAAATACAACATTTATTATTTTCAGCCATGTGTACCATCAGTCAAGTAAAAGCTGTGGACTTGAAATGTTTTCAAAATTGGTAGAAAACTAGGGAGCAGAATATGAATGTTACTGTAAAAAATGGAGACAAGGTTTGCATTTTTTATTTCCATGAATAAGAGCTGCATGACTGTATGATAGAGACACTTAATCTATCTGTTAATGTTGGTATTTGTATCTTGTAACTAGAAAACATAAAATTGTGTTTGTATGTTTGTGAAGACTTGTAAGACCTCAGTTCACAAGAAAATTAATCAACCTATAAAAAAGTTACTGTGTTGTTTTTGACCCTTTCTTCCATGAATACATGACATGAGTGACCAGTGTATATCCAGATCAGCAGGCATATCTGTGCAGTCTTAATAGGATCAACATGGTTCATAATAAGATTCCTTAGGCTGTTTCTTACAAATATGCCAACAGTGTAGATTCCAATCAATCCAGATCAGACTCCAGAATTATATTGTTTGTGACAACATGCTTGAGCTGATGTAAATTTTCAGGTCAAGGTCACATTTGATGGAGTTAATCCCTTTCTGTACTTTTATTTAAACAGAAAAACTTAATGTTGACTATAACTTTGCCTTTTCTTAATATTTCTACATCAAACTTTCAAATTATATTGCTCATGACAACACACTCATCATGACTCCAAGTTCTTTATATCAAGATGGGGTTTTTCCCCCTCTTGTTCTTGAATTTTATAACCTGACATAGCTCCCAGGGAGACATAAGTGAACACCCACCTAGTGTAACTTTTTGGTGGATTCTGGAAATTAATAACCAAAATTACCCTTAATTTAAGGAAAACGAAGACACTTCAGGTAAAATCGCAAGGGTCAGAATGATTTCTTTTTTTTTTAATTTTCAAAAGTCAAAAGGTTATTTCCTGTGTCAAATGTCTATATGATTAAGGCAATTCCAAGGAGTTAAGGTTCATCATAAGAAATGAGAAAAATATGGTCAGTTTCAAAACATACACCACAACCAATGAACAAAAATGAGAACCCAAGGGTTACCATGTCAAGAGTCAGGATAAATGTAGTATTGCCAGGGCAAGAAAATTAATATTATTGGACAAAACTAATTTATTGTCAAATATTTATCGGTTTCTAATTTCGACAAATAAATTAAAAAAAGCACAGACCATAAATTATGCTTGAATTTCAATATAAATAGGTAATTTGTTGAAATTAATATTTCAGGACAACAGCTTCACATGGAATGCTGTGAGGAGACCAGTTTGACAATTCTGTCTATGACTGTCTGATGCTCCCTGGGAGCATACAGCCTTTATATTGCCACTAATTCCTGCAATGGAACATGCTGCTTTTGTAACGGACAAGAATAAAAAAAATCACAAATGTCGATACAAATAGTGGGTGCGAAAATGAGACAATTTATATAAAATATAACAAAACGTTAGAATGTGCACCACATTGAAAAAGCATCAGTTGACAAAAAAGCATCAGTGTAATTGTGTGTTTGAACATTATTTGCTGAATAATAAAACTATTGGAAAAAAACATAGTGTCACTTGTAGTTTTATTTTAAATCATGTGACCCAATACTGTTTGTTGATTTCAAGTTTGAATATTCAAAGACAATGACAAGCTTAGCTACTTTTTGTGTCGCCCTTTTTGAAGAAATGGCGATTCATAGGGATCGCTTTGTCCTTCGGTCCATCCGGGCCCACCGATGGCACTTGTTGGGTACCAAAATACCCAACAAATGCCCATCTGTGAGAACTTTCCATTCATTCCGTTAGTCTGTTATTGGGTAGTTTTTCGCTTGTTGGGTAGTTTTAAACAAAAGAAATACCCAACAAATGCCCATCTGTGGGAGCGTCCGTCCGTCAAGAAAACTTAACGTTGGCTATAACTTTGCCATTCCTCAATATTTCTTCATGAAACTTTCAAATTATATTGCTTATGACAACAGGCTCATGATGATGCCAAATTCTTAAAGTCAAGGTCACATTTGGTTGAGTTATGACCCTTTTTGAACTTGCATTATTTCCGACATTATACCAGAGGGCGACACAAGAGTTCATCTGAAAACCCATCTAGTTCCGTCATATGTGTCACCGTATCTCAACTTAGAATTTTAGGTGCTGTCTATTGATACTGTGCTAGCAAACAACTGCTCACAGGATTCTTCCAAACTTTACAAAAGTATTCACGCCATTAAGGTAATATTCATTTGTCATTGAACTCTCATTGATAAAATGAAAAATTAAAAAGTCTGTCTAAATGCAAAATGCAAGAACGAAAGGAGTAATACCTTTAAATAAGTGTAGTGTCTGAGGACTGTGACCAGCTTTGTTTCACTGTTGACCATATGACCTATGTAGTATGATATCCTTCACTTAATTTTGATTGGTCAGTTCCGAGAGAGGCATTGTCTTATTTCATATTATCGTCTACAAGTCCAATCATATTCTAATTATATCTTTAGACATATTGTCCTTCCACCAGGTTTGCTCTCCATGTCACTGACTGCGTCTGCAAACTTGATAACAGTATTTGCCTTGACTTGTTAATTGGACCTTAATTGTTTTGGGGTCGAATATCTATGTCTCAGTGGTCATAAAGTAAATTGGTCCCCGTCCTTGAGGCGAAAGTTTGTTTCTGGTCCAACTTAATAAAACACAAACTCTTTGCCAAAGATCCATCGCATTTCAATTGTGTTTTGATGGCCGACCCATCAGTACCTCCAGTCCTTTGATTTGAAATTAGGATTATTGACGAAACATGAAGCATTATAATGACCCTTGTGATATGCATAAAGGACGTGCTTGAGTTGATCCAATAACAAAGTACCGTACGCGGCGTTTCCTTCAGTTTTCTTCGTGTCCCCCAATATTTTCTTGCTTGGACTGGCGTCCCCTGCGCGTCTGCCTTCACTTACATCATCAGCAAAACCTTTGAACATCTTTGTTTTTGATACTCCACTACTTGATAGATATTCGTAACCCGCAATCCATTTTCTAAGTACCATTTGAGAAGTGGTGTAGCGATCATAATTTTTTCGGCTTTCATCCCGCCCACCAGTAAAACGCGATCGTTTTGGGAAATATTCGCGTCTCTCGCATAGTTCTGCATATGCTCCCCTATTGAATCGAATGGAATCGAAGAGGTACAAAATATTGGAGACATTTCATGAAAATATTCATAGGGGCTCGGGCGATTTCTAAATTTTGGAAGATCCGGAAATTTATCGGGAACGCGAATATCGAGTTCCACTAAGCCAAACAGCGACCCATCACGAACAGCTTGACAAATGTCAGATTCAGAAACAGATCCCGGTCGTTTTCGACAAAAGTCCGGTCTGTTTTTACGTATAATACTGTAAATGTTGCCATTATCTTTACAATATTGTCTAAATTCACACTCCCACATAACCTCTAAATAGTAACCTTGACTTTCTATAGTTTGTTCGATTGATTTTGTCTTCTGGTATTTTTCTTCCCTCTGTTTGTGCCATTCAGGATCTTTGATATTTTTAACAATAGGACAATCGGGCTTATTGCATCCATGAAAATAGCATCCGTGAAATTGATAAACGGTCTGCGTGTCTCGACAAAAACCATCAACGGGGTATTGCAATATTTTTTTCTCATAGCCCGTATTTCTGAAGTGTGCTATAAAATGGCTGCTTTTTGAATTGAGATGATCTAACCAATTGAATGCTTGAACGCACTTGTCTCTAATATCTGGCTTAAAATTATTTTCCTTCTTACGACGCACGAAAATACCGGTAGGCAGGTCTTGATCTATTGCCCATAAATATAGAGAATTACAGTCATAACCCATTACTTTTTTGCACGGCTTCCCGCCTCTTATAAATGAGTTTTGTTTTTCTGCGTGTCTGGAAAAAAGGATCGATGGGCCGCCAAAACAATTATTTCTCATAGTATGAAATAGGTCCCTGTTAAATTGATCTATCAAAGAAAACGTGCACCCGTTCGCTCGTGCGTACTGAAACAACAGTTTTCTAGAAATGCCGGGGAGAGATATGGTTTCTTTAAATACGTCGATGCCTCTTTCGAAATAGTGGTTTTGCATTTTTTCAACAGCGTCTCTAAACGGGGCCACATCTTTGCAGTTATAATAAATTAACCAGTCCTTAAATGTGGCCATGTTTTGTTCATCCCAGACCCTTTTGCAGTCTTCATAATCTCCCTCACTTAGGTGTTCATCTTTAAGTGAACTGTAAAAAGCTTCTCTAGGAGGAAGTTCTGGGTAAGACAGTTTTTCGGCGTCAGTGAACCACTCGTAAGGGAAAACTGATTTGCCTTCTGTGATATCATACGCTTTAAGGAAACTTTTATAACTATGTCCCGCCGCAATAAACTGCGTAATATCGAGAAATTTAAACTGTTGGTTACTGACTAGAACGTAGCTGTTCCCCTTTTTAATGACAAATGGGCGGTCTTTGTCATCATGAATTTCCAACGCTAATAAGAGTTTTTGTTTGATCAAGTTTAAATCGTATCGGCTTGAATTGAAACCTAGGACCGGTATTTGCTGAAGGTAACCGTCGAACTTTGCTTGCAGAGAGTACATGTAATCTAACCGACGAGCGGCACCCGCAATTATGTTAGCATCTGCTTCTGAGGTAGGTGTTCTCGAAGAAATATCTTGCAATTTTCTAATTTCTGCCGTTATTTGAAAAATTTCCCGTTCCCATCTTTGCCTTCTAGCGAGATATGTTGCCTTTTTCTGAATTTTTGACATGTATTCTATCATTTCGCGGACTAATTCATCTAAGGATTCATTTATGAAACAAACGGGTTCGCGAAATCCATCTACATTGCTGGACAGAGCGACTGAGATTGGTACGTGTTCACTGACCCATTCTAAATTTGTACCGGAAGTATCGTGCACCGGTTTTAACATAGCCTCAAAGTCAAAACAAATGAAGAAGGGATAAGAAGTATGCTCAATTTCAATGCCTTCAGACTTGAGCAGATCGAAAATGGTTTCCTTAGGTTTATAAAATCCACCGGGATATATGTATTTTGTTTTCTGTAAACACGTGCTTTCGTGTCTTGCGCATTCATATTTGGTTATATATTCATATATTGCTTATAGAGAACTTTGCAGTGCTTACACATGTACGCATTTGCGTATTTTTCGAAGTCAGTTATGTAACTTAGATGATTTCCGTGTACATTAAGATGCAAAGTGTCCGAAAATCGACCCAAAGACCTATGATTTAAATGAGCGAACCCGTTTTCGTCCAACGAATAAATTTCTACGTTTATCTCAAAAACGTCTTCAAAAATAGGTATACTTTGAGAATAAGTAGACCTTTGAACGGTAACTCTGGCTCCGTCATAACAATCCATCTATCAAACAACTCTTTCGTTCTTTTCTCTATAGATTTAAAATGTTTTAAATAGACAAACTCCCTCCCCAATAGTTTCCGGTTTTCGTGAACGGCCAGACAACGGAATGCACACAGGTAATCGTCAAAGTTGGAGCCCGTTTTGGGATTTTTATCTAAGGCGATGATTCCCTGTTTATTTTTTATAAGTTCAGATACCTCCTTGGAATGACCTAATGGAAAACTTGTCTTATAAACAGAAAAACGTACGTTCGTAAGCAGAACGGGGATCCACTTTGTATCATCCCTTCCAGTCAGTAAATGATCCGTTAGATTCAATCTGTTTAAGGCGGATTCCAGGCGAGCTAAATCTGATCTATTTCTTATCAATATAGGTCTTTGAAGTACCCCCTCGTGGTTGAATGGTTTAAAATATCTGTACATAGATGCGTTTTCCCTTGATTGTAAAATATACCCGAAATTTACATTTATTTTGAAAGCGGACGACTGTTGGTCGAACACTGATCGCGCAAACTGCATTAATTCTAAAGTAGATATATCATTTTGAATAGGGAAATTGTAAACGGACTGAATAGCTCCTTCCCTTCTTCTTTCCAAAATAATTGGTCTGTTTGTATTATACACGTTTCTGAGGTGCGAATTAATTTCACCATTCGCTTCTATCCAAGGAGGTAACTCATTTCCCCACGGCTCTCTGTGCATACCACCACTTCCGGTTTGATAGTGTTCCTGTTGTTGGTGGTGAACGAGGAACTGCTTTGTTTCGAAGCGTCTGTCGCATGAGCGGCACTTGAAGGAGCTCGGACCGGCTCCGCCTAGTCACGCTTCACGTTCCTCTTCGTGTGTATGAATATGTTGTTGTTGTGTTTGTAGCATGTGTTGTTGTTGCTGTTGTTGTGGCGGCGGCGGCGGCGGTAAACGTGTACCTTGGCAAATTTTCTTGTGTTCGTTTAATGCTTTCCTTGAATTAAATTTGGAATTGCAAGGTTTGCACGTGACAGTCGGGTTCGTCTTATTGTGGTAACTAGCATGACGCCTGAGACCCGACGTGTTTGCAAAAGATTTCCCGCAAATACTACATACTAATCCCGTTGGTTTTTTATTACACATTGTTTCGTGTCTCGTCAAATTTGATTTGATGGAGAATTCGGCGGAACAAACATTACACCATTGTTTTTCGGCCGTATGTTTCGCTTTCACGTGCCTGTTTAGATCAGATTTATGCTTGAAGCTGCAAGGACATTGATGGCATTTAACTCTGTCGCCGGATCCGGTCATGACCGTGGTAACCTGCTTTAACTTTGAAAGTACGAGCGGATGAGTCTCGTATCCGTGCGTTTTCGCGAAATCCAAAACTTCTTCACGCGTTGATAGCGTGCTTAACATTAAACGTAAACTATCAGATGACTCGAGCCAGTCTCTAGATACAAATGTATTAACATCATTCTGCTCCGCCCATGATTTAATTTCCTCCAGACGACTTGCCGGATCAACGATCCCAAACCCGACAGCTATGTTTATCAAATGTGATATAATTAAGGGGTGAAACTCTAGGTTTCTGTCCCTTGCCCAAAATAAAGTTTCATTAAATCCTCTATTTTCTTTCACATATAATTTAATCAGTGCGCTGCTGTCTCCTAATGACCTATGTTTTCTAGAACGGCGGGGTGATCAGATTGATCCATTTCCTCCGCCCAAACATTTATATCCGATATGGAGTTCAGAAATGGAAGAACTATATCAGGGTTATGTCTTTGATTCTCGGGTAAGTTTTGAACATACCCGTTGTACGGGTTTAAAGGTTCGAAAGGACAGACATCGTCAATATTTACTGACGAAATTTCCGAAATATCACTGAATTGGGGAATTGATGATGTATCGAGTTTTAGTCGTTTTGGGGACGAGGTTAGATTGGTTTTACTTTTCCCGGATTTTGATTTTTTGAATGAAAACTTTTTCCTCGGTTCGGATGCGATATCGTTTTGTGACGAGGTTTCTGATTCTACTTGTTGCTGACTCGGACCCGGACACGGACTTCGGTTCGATCTGAGGCACTGGTCTAGACTATCCGTGAACGGTGTATCGTTCACTAAGGCGTTGCACATGTCCGAGATTTCGGCGGGACTTAAAACCACGCGTCTTGATTGGGACAGTGCCGAGTTATTGGAATCCCGACACGAAGCATCTAGACTGTGCGGGAAAGGCGAGTCATTTAGCAAGGCGTTGCATAAATCAGATACCTCGGCGTCACTTACAGTCACCCGGTTAGACTGGTATCTTGATAAAACTTCCATAAAAATATTAATAAAATGCCCCCGATTTTCGTTCACGTATTCCGTCACCTTTTCCATTATTTTAGTTTTTGTTAAAGGATGATTAATCATCCCGTTACCCCTAGCCCAAGTCACGAAAGATTGGATCGATTCATCCGAGCGATCTTGAATGATGGCGTGGGTTTGTTGCGTAACATTAAAACACAACAAACTATCCTCACCATCATCCAGGTACTCACGTCTGATCTGCTGCAGCCTGTCCCTGACTCGTGGATGATCCAACAAACCTTTGTTACTCGCCCATTCTATCACCTCGTTTTCGGTCATCAGACTCATTAAATGAGACTCAATTGCCTGATCTTCGGCATTGAACATTGCTTGCTGTGATGATGATGAAGCCATGACTATGACGTAAAAAAAAACTAAACACTCCACGAACTTTGTTCTTTAAAATACATTATCACAAAAACCTAAATTAGCGCAACTTGTTTCCCTTCAATAAAAAAAAATGCGAATGGAAAAAAAAATGTTTGGTCAGGTAAAAATATTTGAAACCAAAGTTGGCATTGAGTAAAATCCCAGCAGACGATGTTCTGTCCAAAATTTCAGCTAAATTCGCTACTGTTCGGTCATTTATAGGCATCATATATCAGTAAAATAAATAATAATAAAAAATAACCACTTGTGAAATGGCTGCTTTAAATTGAAAAAAATATATATATAGAATTCCTCGTTGTTAAATTTATAGTTCCTACCGCCGCGGTGTACATTTATAATGACGAAGTCTATTTCAAATTGAAAAGAAAATGTCCCGACGAAAATGAAAAAAACAACAACAACAAAACAACGTTGTTTGAGTTAAAGTTTGATATTATATTTACAAAAAATAGTCATTGATGCGATTTCGCGCTTTTTTGCACTTGCAAGTATCTCTATCTATCACTAGATAAACGCGAATAATAGTTTTATATGTTTTGCATTTTCTGAATTTCTTCTTCCTCACAATATAATCCATAAATGGAATACTTCGTTCGATTCTCATTATTGTCTAACAAATTAAATGAAAAGAAAACAAAATGACTCACCGACGATGAAGTCTCGAACTGTCCTAAATTCCGTCACAAGTATAAGAATAAAATTCTTAAAACTGAATGAAATCAGTACAGAAATGAAAAAATTGCGACCCTTGTATACAGGTAATGCTAAATAATTGTATCTACTTGGTTTATTTATGATTGGATATCGCCGAGTCCGGGAGGCGGAGTTACGCATTTCTATGTGGCAATATGCATCCCTTTGTACAGTCTGATCTCGATCTCACGTATAGACTGAATCGTATTATTACTTGACTATCTCAAAATAAATGGGTGGAGTTAAGGATCTCTATCATAATCTGACTTGATTCTATCACGCCCGCCCTAGGAATCACGTGGTACATGCTGATCCGGATCTACACTGCTCAGTTTAAGATTAGTCAGATACTTTCGGGTCAGCGCAGATGCGGATGTCGCTACATGCACCAATTTGTAACACAAAATAATATCACGTTGTAGGGGATTAGATGTATGTTAGAACATTTAAATAACAATTCGCAAGAAATCATGCATTCTTTTCGTCACCGTAGCGTGATAACTGCGAGAATTTTTATAATGTATCTTAGATATGATCCCCTTTATCAAGAATGTTTAAATGTATTATTTTTTTATCAAGACTCAATAACATCCTATGTTCACTCTCAACATTATTTTTCTTCCAATTCTAATTCTAATTCTGTTTGCTTTAAATATGATATAAACCACGACAATAATACTGACATCTCCTATTATAAATGTTTGGTCGAACAATATTTCTTTTAAAAAACCAACAAAGTCGGCATTTGCTAAAATATGGAGTGGAGTGTTGGAGTGGAGTGTTGGAGTGGAGCCTGGAGTGAAGTTTGGAGTCAGATTTTGGAGTGACTTTGGAGTCGAAAATTGGAGTGAAATTTTGGAGTTGAATTTTGGAGTCACCTTGAAAAGTTGTTGAAGTATATGATAACTTGAGCGTTAATTATTTTATCTGGTATGGAGTTTAGATTAGTCTGAGTTCTATGATCTTTGTACAGAGTCTGGAAATAATTTTTGTATAGAAAACTGGCTCTTGAGACTTTGGACTGATCTAAAACAAGTTGTTTGTAGAGAACTCGAGACGAGTAAATCAGTACCACCATTCAGGAGTATCAAACTATTTTTAATGTTCTGTAGTAATTTTCTTGTTTACATTTACTTGAATTAATGTTTTGGGGCACCTACTTGATTGTGAAATAAAATGATAAGATGTGCTTGAAGGCTGTAAATTTTAATAAAAGATATTTTCAGAAAAATATTAATTCCAAGACAGTACATTCAGATTCCACGAGAAAGCCATTTCATACATTTTTGTTTTCATAGATCAAAATCTTAAAACACACAAACATTCTGCAAAAATGTATTATTAATTATACACTTTCTTTTTTCCGACAACCTAATAAAAGAAATGGAATCAACAATGACTCTTGAAATCTTGTAATAACAAATATTTGAAATTTGACTCCAATTTTTGACTCCAAAATTTGACTCCAATTTTTGACTCCAAAATTTGACTCCAATTTTTGACTCCAAAGTCACTCCAAAATCTGACTCCAAACTGCACTCCAGACTCCACTCCACAACTCCACTCCAACACTCCACTCCATATTTTAGCAAATGCCAACAAAGTCGTGATATTGGGCCGAGTACTGGAACGTGTAACGAATAATCTATACTCGCACTATTTGTATTTCAAGTAAACCTCTTAAAAACGACAATTTATTTGCATCGAATGAACACGAGGGTGTATTCAACTTGTTGCTTCTGATGTCAATAAACAACGGTGTCATTAAAACTTATAACCTACTTTTCTTTTTTTTCATATTTATTTGACGAAAACAAACTTAAAACAAAAAGAATAAATGTTTTAGTGAAATATCGATTTTAATTATGGTGTTCAAGAGTGAAACAAAATCGATATTTCACTGAAACAAATAAATATCAACTATTTTCTTGTTCCACCCCAGGAATTTCGCGTTTTCCACAAAGCAGCTATTGTAAAGACTATTTTACTATTAAAAATAGAGTTTCTTGTCAATTATATTTTTTATTAGCCAATGTTTAATGTCATTAAAAAATAAAACTCATAGATTGTTCTTACCAGACGTGTTTTTAGTAAATGTAGAATCGTGTATTATGTTTGCTAAAGTAAGTCTATGTGATCAGGGAAAGCGGAAAAAAGACTGTTAATATATTGGACGGAGAGAAGGGCTAAAATATGTGTCGCTACTATTGTGGTTATCTCAAGCAAAGGCCCCTGACCTCTTTCGGTTCAGCGAATCATTTTTCGGTCACAGACACATCCTAATAACGCACCGTGGTATTCAAACTCTACTACTGCATGAAGCTCATGAAAACTGTTTTACATATTTCATTTAATTTCCTGGTAACATATTTTTATCAATGAGTTTTAGAAATGCGCTGAAATTACAGATGTTGTCTTCAGCATGCACGATGTGCGCTCTGTGTTTTACTGTGGTCCAGTTGTTTTGATTAATTAAGCCCCGCTGTTTTCAAAATAAACACTAGTTAGCGCTCTTGATCCCTCGGGACACGACGGACAGGCGGGTTTGAGTTCTTAGATAAGCAGAAGCGTGTCACGCAACGTGTAACAGTCGTCTGCTTTACGTGTATTTAATGATGCTGAGAATGTGAACAGATATAATTATCGGCTGGTGGAATTAAATCCTCATTATTAATGATTAGTAATTAAGAGAATTGATATCAGTTTGAATTAACGTTTGTTTTTCCACCCGTGCGGTGGTCAGTTTGTTTACTTGTGTAACAGTGAATTGTCCGTATTCGTTCTGGTGTCATACAAAAATGTTTGGAATAACGTAATTGTTTTCAGATTAACTCGTGGCATTACCGAACTAGATGGGGTTTTGAATGATTGATTTGAGATTGCTTGTGATAAGAATTTATCCCTGCAAATTGTGGATAAGGAAAAATAAGGGGTGAGCAAGTATATTGGAATAAATAAAGACATGAAATACTAAATTTACTTATTAATTCTCAATATAACGCAATTTATAGTTTTGTTGAAACATTGTCATTGATATGAGTGGCTGTTAAAGACAGTAAAAAACTAGAACAAAATCTCAGTTTAGGTCATATTCAAACTGACTGTTTAAGACAGGTGGTTGCTTATCGCAGGTGGGTGCTAAGGTAGATTTCACTGTAATTGCGTGTTTGGTTTCGGGACAACTGGATTTAAGATCGCTAATTTTCATAGATAGATGCATGAATTAATACTCTCGTGTACGAATGAGCTAAATTGTTAACAGTTTTATAAACAAGAAAAGCTATACGGCATTCAAAGCGATCTGTTATTGAATTCTTTATATTTGTTCTCGTTTAAAAGTCGAACATTATTTTGTCTACTGAGTTTCTTTATCCGCACAAATATTTATGATAGAAAATTATATTGTTTACAGATAACTTAACCAGGTGGTTGAATAAAATCAATTTAACAATTCCCTTGCCCTAGCTATCTGTCACCGAACACTCAATTATATCCCATCGAAAGTTCATCATAACATCATCACGCATCATTATCTAGCAGAAGCGAAGTGAGTACACTTGTACATCATGATGCATCATTATCTAGCACATGCGAAATGACCTCATGTACATCATGATGCTCTATCGTGCATCAATATCAAGCACATGCGAAATGCATCCTATTAAGGGGGTAAGTTTACGACATATATATACTACTGATACATCAATAACATTTATTTGTGAAAAGTTTTACTAAACAGCATTTGATTATTCCCCTTCTGGACGGCCCTTAACGTACACGAAGGGGAGTTAATTACATGGTAACTAAATTATATGGTATTTAGTCCCTTGTTAATTTTTAAGTTCTTCATGTTATACTTTTCATGTTACCTTATATAAACTATAGAATTTCTGCAGAGTACTGTGGCGGAGGACAGAGGACCTGATTTCAACGATGCTACATTGACCCAAACTCCTCGCAGCGGTTACGTCCCCTTACAATCAACATGATCAGATTGACATTGATCTTCACTTCAAGTCACGCTCATGCATTGTGTGTGTGAAATTAGTCTTCCATTTTTCCCGGTAGTCTAGAAAATTCAAATGCCCATATTTTTTCTGATCTCCTTAAATTTCAACATGATGCAAACCACACGTGGAATCAAGGAGTTTTATTATTTATTTGCTCGGTGATTCGGAAGGTTCAGCAGTATTTACATTCCCGGTATGTTCCGCTAAATTGTGCTGACTGTCATAATGGTGTTTCTTTACGAAGGATTTGGTTCAGGTTTATATAGTTCGACCTTGGTCTTGTCAAGGATAATGAGATTTCATTTCACATTTTTGTTGTCATAACATAATTACTAGTATTATACATTTTTCCAAAACGGCCTTCGTGTTTAATGTTAACATTAATTTTAAGTCCTTCAGCGTTACTATATAAGCCAAATTAGTGTTTTCCGATTATATTTACATGCATTATCCCCATCTCAATTTAGGACATGGATAACATATATGAGTAAGCACATTTAATACACAAATAATATACCTGAAAAGGGCCAATACGAAATTATAGATCCGATGAAAACATCCCCGGCGCCCCCAATCTCCCTGGGTTGAAGGATATAAAACTGAGCATGGAATCCAGTCTCAGATCTCAAGCATCTGATTGGCTAAAATTGTGACCAGTCGCCATTATATAACCTTGGGACCTGGAATAGCTGCAGTCTCTGTGTTCTCCGAAATATCCGCAGGGCTGTAACATATCGCGCGATATTAAAATGAATAAAGGGAAGTTGTTCAACCTTAAAAAACATCCTCTTCTCCCCTATCCCAGAATACTAGAGTGTCAGAAGAGGTAAGGACAGTCTGTTATATCCCAGAAATAAGGAAGTGTAAAGGTAATGACCGACTAACCAATCCGAGAAACTTCTGTATGTAGGGGTCCAATTCGAGAAACTTCGGAGTGTAGAGGTAATGACCGTCTCTCCAATTCCAGAAACTTCGGAGTGTATATATAATGACCGTTTCTCCAATTCCAGAAACTTCGGAGTGTAGAGGTAATGGCCGTCTCACCAATCTCAGAAACTTCGGAGTGCAGAGGTAATATCCGTAGGGTAAGGATAGTCTAACAATCCCAGAAACGTTGGTGTGTAGGAGTAATGACCGTCTCCTCAAACATTGGTGTGTAGAGGTAAGGCAACGTTTTCATTATACTTTCAAACGAACGTAAGACTTGGTGCACACTTTTATACTACGGTGAATGATTCTGCCATTTCGCGTGTTCGTGTCGGAAATGTCTAAGTGACGAAAACGCGAAAGATCGAAATAATGCATATTTGTTCGCTTCGGCGGGTCAAAATTTCTTAGAAAAAAACACACGAAAGGTCGAAAACTGTTTATTTTGTGTGTTCGACTTTTGACTTTCGAGGCAAATAGGTGAAGTAAGGAAGTAATAAAGGAAGAAATGAAATTTTAGCGACGATCACGTGAACTTTTGTATCAATCACTTGTCGTGTCAGCGGGTATCAAAACTTTGCGTTGTCGCCCTTTTTTGTCGTGTCTCCGTTTATAAATTTTCCTCGAAAATCGAGCGGCGATCACACAACAAATAAGCAGTTTTCGACATTTTTTTTTGCTTCGGTCCGCCTACACGAACACACGACAACTGCGCATTTTCGCCGGCTTTTCGTGGGTTCGCCTTTCGGTGAACATGCGCATAAAATACACTTAAACATGATTATATTTAAATATAACTATATTTTCTGGACGAATTGTGGGTCATAACTTATAAGTACTAGTTAACTATTACTAGATGACCATTACCATGTACATCTATTCAGACCCAAGAGATAATGGGTCCAGCTTCATATAGAGGTTTTCTGCGAAAGATAAGTACCAGCGGATCCGGCTTCATACAGTTTTCAGCAAAAGATAAGTACCTGCGATTGGGTTTTGGTCTCGATGATTCTAGTACATAGGCATATTGTTATGAATCCAGAATCATGCTATTTTCGAGTTTCTTGCAGTTTTGAAAGTGAACATCGTGGAAAATGGGGAATGTCGTGAACACTGATTGTCTTATTACGTTGTCCGATGCAGTGTTTTCGTATAGTTTTGTTGTTTTTTTTTCATTTTGAGAAAACAGATATATTATTTCTCATCTTTGATCATTCTGTCCGTCTGTTTCTTATTTCCAATACACTAAATGGTTTCGAAATACGGAAACACTTAGCAACGTTAAAACACATTTCAAGTTCTCATTTCACAGCACGTTCAATGTTTTTATTAACTCATTTTTCTGAATTCGTAGTCTGTAAGTTTAGTGACAAATACTTACTTACCGTATTAGACTAGTAAGTTATACAGCGGGGGTGATTTAGCACGGAGGGCATCGCGCACAACCGTTACGAAGCGAGAACATTGTTTTGCAAAGTTCCGGTGACGGTACTGTCGAGGTTTATTTTTATAAGGAAAAGAAGGTGGTCAGCTTTGACTCATTTTTATTAAAGGTTCAAGCATTTCTTTGAAAAACTGAAAATTTTATTTGATGCGTGTTGGATGCGTTTTGGATTGATGTGCAGCCTGCATATAATGTGAGACCAATACACCAAAACATCGTTGAATGTGTATTATTGTTTTTCTCCTCATTTGTACATTGTAAAATGTATTGAGTGTATGAATAAACTTGCACCCTTGTACCCATGAATTATGACAAACATTCCGACTCTGAGCTGAGTGAGATTTAATTAGAGGCGAAAAGTTTTTTCGATTTTAACGAGAGGAAAAGTTTTTTCGATTTTAACGAGAGGCGAAAAGATTTGTTTTATCTATTTGCATGCACTATTCAGTTGTATTCTTGGCTTGCTTCCTTTGAGTCATTCATTAAATAAAACAGATCAAGGCATGGAATTTGAACTGGCTGTTGTATGAAGACATGACTATACGATATTGTATCAAAACTTTATAAATGTTGCCGTATTTACTGAGTTACGTTTTAATTTGACATTTGACATTTATGAGTCAAACTTTCGCTTTTAACTCGCCGTAGTTTATTTATTTCAAGATGAAATGTTGTGACACTTTCAGAACTTAGTCATCATTTAGGCCTATTCACCAGGGCGCTGATATGTTTCATTTATTAAAAGGTTTTGAATTAGAGATACAATAAGAAATACTGACACCACCTCTCCTCTAAAATCCTTTACCTAGTGCTGTATGTATGAGTGCCACCTGTACTTGGGAGAGCCAGTACCAGGGTTTGACTACCGTCACTGTCCAGAACTTTGAGGAATTTTTTTTCTCGCTTCGCTAGAGGTAACCGTTACAAGTGCGCGATTCCCTTCCGTGTGTATCGAGATATCGATGTCATCACCGAGTCCAATCGTTCACTATAGGGGAGACCGGGGCTAGTTCGGCCCCATTTTTAAAAACATGCAATTTTTTAATGAATTCAAAATGTAATTCTCTACAAATTTTCATAAATAGTAAAGAAATTTTATGGGCTTGATTACCCCTGAACATTAAATGAAGTTTCTCTTTGAAAGAAATGGTAATTGGTTTTTGAAGTAATAAGGTCATAGTGTCCAAACTTGCCCCGACATTGGGCAGATTTTTAAAAATTATTTTCTTGTAGACTTAAAAACTATAAGGCTCAGAAATCAACTTTTATTAACAATACTTTTAAACATGTTTTATATATAACTTGTTGTGTAATATATTTTATGAAGCTGCTGCGATGCAGCAGTCCTTTTGTTTGGTTGTTGAACACAACTGTCTATTGATTTGTAACTTTTATTCTTTGTAGTTATAAAATATCAATTGTAGATCCACAAGTATAATTTAACAATATTAATTTAAACTCAAGTATGAATTGTGCACAGTGGTTAATCCAACTGTCACAGTAGAAGGAAAATCCGTTCTATGTGTTACTTTAGAAGGCAAAATCCATTCTGTCTTTTAAACATGTTTTGCATTGCGTTTTTATAAGGCAATAATAACTTGTTGACACATGTTGAGACATATGCTCGAAATTGCATTTAGTAATTAAATGTTTAGTTAACAATACAAGTATCAAAATATATAGGAAGCCACAGAAGGCTAATCCTTTCATATTGTGATTAAATATTAATGATTAAGATCAAGGTGTTATAAACAATGATTGGCATTTGATTAGTTAACTTTACTCTAGTACTTCTTAACATATTTGAGGATTAACAACTAGAATTAGAATTTGATACTCAAATAAAAATAGGAATTAATTTCAATGCACAAATTTTAATATTTGCTGCATAATATATACATATATAAATCAGCGTGGGTGCATGTGCATTTAGTGTGTACGAGCACAGAAACCGGAATTTCCATCAGAAAACATTCAGATACCACATAAACGACATTTCACCCTATATGCCTATATATTTGTAGGTAGGCATACAGTGTAAAATGTCATATATGTGATGTATAGATGTTTTCTGTTGGAAGGTTTCTGTGGTACGAGAACGTATATGTGTTCATGTTGGTTGTTGTTGTAATGTTCTAACTCCTTTCTAGAGGCGTCTGGTGTTTGGAATAACTAATATGTTTTCTTTTGTAACTTCGCACTATGGTTAGGTATGTTCCAAAATATACAAAACCAATCGTAATAATTCTTAATAAAAAATTGAATATGTCAGTGTAGATCTCAGAATGAGAATCCTACCCTTTCATAATATACCGATCAGGTAAAACATATAATTTGCTGCATATAATGGTATATCTAAAATAAGAAAGGACGTTTTTTTTTCGAACCAAAACATGTTTTATCTAAGCTGTGATAGTAAATACACTTCCTTTTATAAAAAAAAAACACGAAGTTTTCATCAAGAAAATAAAACTATGCTGGAGCAAAGGGGTTATTCGGCTACTAGCCGAACATGTCCCTGCCCCGATGGTCGAACTAGCCCCTTGCTTACTGTTTATAAACATCACGTGATACCTGCGTGTATATAGTTTTAAAGGTTAAAAGAACAAGCTGTGACTTAACTGAAGGATGTTTTAACATGTTGCATATGTAAAATTTATGTTCTTATTATGAAGCAACTCATGGCAAATAAAAGCTCAAATATTTATGAAAAATTTACTTAACAGTCAAAAAAGCCAATTTTCCTTCACAAAATCGAAAATTTTGTTTATATGGTCGCCATTATGTACATACAACATTAATTTCGTTACAAGAGACATTACATTATCGACGCGCGCTCTGAATCTTAATTTTTGTACTTAAAATGATAATTTGCCGAACATACCCCGGGGCCGGACTAAATATTTAGAAAGAATTGAAAAAAAAAATTATAGTTGCTTTGGTCAATTTTCAATTAATGTAAGCTACATAATAATTATTTTTACAGTTTTATGGTTCATTTTTATTACACTGTCTCTAGACACTTCGTTATCCATCACAAGCAAGTTCTGTAATATTAATACAAGTTTTTTCAGTTTAAGTGATAGATTTGAGATCAATGATCAATTTATTTCAAATATGCCGGGTCAAATATCACTCAGGGTCGAATGTCAGACACAAGATTATCGTCTGCATTTGATTAAATGCAAGTCATTTTCTAATTTACGATTATTATGTGTACTTCTAGAGACAGTGTAATAAAAATGAACCATAAAACTGTAAAAATATATAACTTACATTAATTGAAAATTGGCCAAAGCAACTATAATAATTTTTGTTTTCAATTCTTTCTAAATATTACAAATGGCGGAGGTTAGAAAAAGGGGAGTTAATCATGAAGTGTCGAAGTAAATACTTTAACATTAGTGTTTCTTGCTTTTTGGTGTCAACATAAATGAATATTAAATTTTACATCTGAAGCAGAGAATAATGAATCGTCATGGGAAGCATAGGAGTTATGATGAGATTTCAGAAGTTTCGTTAGCATGATAAATAGATCTAATTCCAAGTTAATCTCAAAAAACTATATAGGCCCTATGGTATCGCTTATTACCGATACAAAACTAGAGACTGATCTTAATGATATTTTAGCAATTCAGAATAAAATATTGTGAAATATAACAGTCAAAAAGTCGATTTAATGTGGGATATTCACGAAAAAAACGTGGATTTCTAAAATGCCTCCTTCATTTGGAAAATTGATGAAAACTTCTACTCATGCGTTCATTTTGAAAATTTTCTAACTTGTGGTCTAAATCCTCCTTAAAAACGACTTTAAAATTGTGGAGGCTTATGACATATGAAGACAAGTGTAAAACGAATCTTTAGAACGAAACAAATTCTCAGAACAATTAAAGAGTGATTTTGCCATTTTTTGCGATTATCTAGTGCAGTTGTGGAGAATGTTCTCAGAAGATACCGAAAGTTTGGCGAATTTGAGATGACCATTGTTAAGAGTAAATATAGGAGATCAGCATAGGCAATGTCTTAATCTGATATATTATGCATTACCAAAGAAATGCGAGACGATTTACTTACCACAGTACCCAATTCCCTCCTGCAAAAACGGTCTATCCATGCGTTCTCCTCCTGGGACCTAGAGTGAACGATTGGACTCGGTGGTCATGGTTTCAGAAACAAACATATATTTTTCAAAGGAAGCAAACATTATTATTGTTTTTATTTTGTAACTAAATTGAGATATTTTCTGCAATAATAATACAGTGTTACCTTGAATACAACTTAATAATCTTCCGAATAAATGATAGATCTGGTTACCCCTTTTTGGTCTGGTAGTTACGCAAAATTACGAAATGAATCTTGTTTTCATTAAAAAAATCATATTTTGAGACATCGAATTACATTATGAGAAAATTATTTTTAAAAAATGTAGTTTCATTTTTTAATTTTTATTTTAAAATATAGAATCACATAGGTATTGTTCGCTGTGATTTGAACTCGAGTCATAGAGACATATGATAGAGACAGACAATGAGGCAAATCTGAAAACCTTGTTTAGTCCGAAATGTGAAATTTATAAAGTCCGCATTCTGTTTGGATGTTATAATATTAGTTCATGGTGACCGCTACCCCACATCTGCGGACTGATGACGAAATACTGTAAATATTAATGAATGGTCGTGACCTAGTCGGGCCACTGATGTGTAGTAAATTTATACTATGGGGTGATAGTGGAGAGCTGTTTCATTAATCGGGAAATACATCTTTTAAGCTAATAACAGAAAACTTAATAAGGAAAACACACTTGTTTCTTCCTGCAACTATTTCAAAAGATAAAGTTTCATTAACAGCTTTATCTTTTTTGATGAAAATAGTTTGAAATTCAAATTTTAGGGAGAATAAAAACTTTACCGACAATATGATAACAGCCACATTTCCAGTTTTCAGTCACCCCATTTATTGGCGCAATGCATTTGATTGGTTAAAATTTGATCAGTCCTAGCGACATCATCTTCCTGTTTTCTGTATGAGCAGGAATTTGGCATTAGTTCACCTGTGTATTTGCTATACTAAAGACATTTGAAACATATAGTACACACGCGAAGGTTGAAACTGATGTGATGGAATTATCATTATTTAAAGGAATGATTTCTAGTATATTTATTTTATTCGTAACCGGCGTTGTTCTTTCACGTGGTAAGTTATGTCTGCATATTCTCCAGTTCTTAAACTCGAGTAATATTGATGTTTTTATAGAAGTATATACTGTTCATGCTTCAATTCAACGTATTTATAATAACTTTTAAAATTCAAGGTTTGTCAAGCTCAGAAACTGTAATTTTAGTGTAAAGATTTTGATGGCTTTTTCCTAAGACGTAATGTCACGGTGTCCTTGTGTCAAATGAATAGTTTTCTTCGTGGGATATATAATGTGGCTTTTATAGAAAAATCAATTCTGTAAATTACAAGAAATATTAACACATACATAACCATGTCTTTAAATGTCAAATGCTGGAATTCTTAAGATCTGCTATAAATCTAGATGCCGGCGTTTTTTGTATAGTCCGTTTCCCAATTTATATTTTTTTCTTAAGCCGAAGACACAGAGGAAACCTGTAGGTTTGGACATTGGAAATGCTTGAATTCTAGCAAATGCATTCCACTGAGTTGGAAATGTGATTCTGATGTTGATTGTGGATCTGATGATCATTCTGATGAACAAAATTGTCGTAAGTTTGTTTTGTTTTTTTTATAAATAAACATTTCCGGCAGTTCTGATATTTTTTTCGGTGTCTTAATAAAAAATATTATAATCTTTAGTATTTTTCACGGTAAACTTTAAAATTAAAAGAACTAGCATAAGTGGGTGGGGCAGTTTATGTAAACTTTAGAAAAAGACTATAGATACTGGAATGTTTCGTCTGGCATATGATTGGCTGAAAAGCGATGGTGTGACTTTTAGACCAATCAGAACTGAGGGTGTGTGACAGCACACTCGTGTTTACATTGATCAATAGTAACCGGCGTATTGAATTTAATTATTATAAATTTGAATAATGTTTCCTGAATATACATCAGTAATAGAATATAAAGAATTGAACAACATTATAACAAGAAAACCTGAATAAAAATAAATAAGAAAACGTATACGTGTCTCCAAAATCTACAACAATTAACAGCAATACAGTCAATTATTCAGTTCGGGCATTCAATCAGTACAATACAATACAATAAGATTTATTTTGAGTCGGCAAGACAAGTATAATAGAATAACATAAGCTCTCAGGAGCTTTTTAACCGACTATAATAACAAATGTAAACAGTAATCAGTTTAGGCACATTTAGTTATAAATCAAGTGTGTTAAGAAATCGTTGTGTTCTTGTAGCATTTCTCTTATTTAGAGTGATGTTGCTACAACACACTGTGATTTCTTGACCAATTTTCGGTTTTAAATTAAAGATTGTGAACATGTTCTGGAACTGATAGAATGCTGAAACTGATTGTAACATCCTTTTGAAAAAACTACATTAAATTTGTTGTAAATTTGGTTGATTATAACAATGCAATTAAATAGTTTTGTTTATTCAGGACAGTTTATCCTCTGTCACAAGTTAGTGGTTGAAATTGTTATACCCCCACAAACGAAGTTTGAGGGGGTATATAGGAGTGAGCTTGTCGGTCGGTCGGTCGGTCTGTCGGTCGGTCTGTCGGTCGGTCGGTCGGTCGGATTCTTCGTTTCCAGATGATAACTCATGAAAGGCTTGACAGAATTAAATAATTTTTGGTACACAGGTATATCGTCATAAGATACAGGTCAAGTTCGATTTTGGGGCTGGTGGGATCAGTGTCAAGGTCACTGTTACTAAAAATAGAAAAATGGTTTCCGGATGATAACTCATGAAACACTTCACAGATTTAATCCTTGTTTGGTAAATAGATGTAACATCACAAGATACAGGTCAAGTTCGACTTTGGGGCTGTTGGGGTCAATGTCAAGGTCAGTATTACTAAAAATAGAAAAAGGGTTTCCAGATAATAACTCATGAAAAACTTCACAGATTAAATCCTTTTTTGGTACATATATGTAATATCAGAAGATACAGGTCGAGTTCGACTTTGGGGCCTGAGGGGTCAGTGTCAAGGTCACTGTAACTTAAAAAAGAAAAATTGTTTCTGGACTATAACTCATGAAATACTTCATAGATTTAATTATTTTTTGGGACACAGATGTAACATAACAAGATAAAGATTAGGTTTGACTTTGGGGCCTGTGGGTTCAAGGTCAAGGTCACTGTTATTTAAACTTCAAAACTTCGTTTCCACTCAGTAACTATAGCTTGGAATGAGATTCTTAAATGAAATTTGGTGTATTGATGGTTTTTGTGAAGATGACTTTTGGGATTCAAGGCCTGTGGGGTCAAGGTCACTGTTACTAAAAATAGAAAATAAAGTGTTTGCTCAATAACTTTGGTTCAGAACGAGATATTGTGATGAAAATTGCTATATAGGTAGTGTCTGTGAAGACGAAACTTGGTATTGAAATTGGGCCTGATGGGGTCAAGGTCACTGTTACTAAAAATAGAAAAAAAGCTTTCTGGATGATTTCTCATAAACAATGTTTGGCACACAGTTCTTAGATAAAAGTTAGATAAAGGCCACTGTTACTAACATATTTAAACCATTTCTGCTCAATAAATTTAGAAGGAATGAGATATTGTGATGAAACTTGCTGAATATGTGGCTACTGTGAAGACGACACTTTGGATTGAAAGTGGGGCACATTATGCCATTGATTCGAAGCATTCCCAGTTCATTTATCAAGCATACATGTGGGGGTATTTAATCACTTTCAGTGATAATTCTAGTTTTGTCAAATGGAATTGGAATATGTTTCAAAAAGAATCAAATTGTTGACAGACATATTTCTATTTCTTAATACTTGTTCATAAATTAATAACTTGCCCAGTAACTGAATTGATTTACTCAATACAATTAAAACCACTGAGTGGGTTAGAGTTTATTAAATTCAATATGCAATTACATATTAAACCTCTCTGGGACACTGTGCCATGCAGGTGCAAATGCTCATGAATAAACTCTTGTCTATACTTAAATTTTTTTGTTCATTCATTGCTTTAAGATTTTGCTTGAAGTCTTATGGTATCAGAATATATTTTTAATAAAAGCCTTGTTACACTGATGATGAAGCTTGTATTTGAAATTTTGAGCATGTTGAGTAGATTGATATAGCCATTGTAATATCCTATGCCCTTTGTTCTGCAGCTCCAAAGACATGTGCAGATCAGGAATTCAGCTGTGTTGCAAATGGTCAATGTATTCCGGAAAGATGGAAATGTGATGGAGAGAAGGACTGTGAAAATGGAGAAGATGAAAGTGAAAAAACTTGTGGTAAGAAAAAGTTTCTCTGTTGCATTTGAGCATTTAGCTTTTTTCCCCTGAAAATGATATCACTTCAGAAAATGTCTTGTTGCAATAAGTCACTTACCCATTTCATTTGAGGACATAGGTTTAGGTACCCTCTGTCTGGAAAAATGGATGTAGCAATATTAGTTATGCAAGTTATTTATATGAAACTTGGTATTTGGATAGAAAGTATTAAAGATTGTTCACAGATTTTGTTGAACAGAAAGTTGTGATGGAAGCAAAAACTTTGAAAATACCCCAGTTAAACTTCATTTATCACAATTCATGGGAATAGATGGAGAGGAAATGAATTGTCCAAGAACCATAACTTTTCCTTGTCCCATTTACATGTACTTTTTTGTTATTAAAAAGCTTCTGTTTTCATTGTATTAAACTTTGTTTTCAGCAAATACTGGTGGTTGTCACACTGAAGAGTTTTCTTGTGGGGACGGAAACTGTATAAGCACCAAATGGATGTGTGATGGTGTAGCCGATTGTGAAAATGGCAATGATGAGGTTAACTGTAGTAAGTCTTTGCATGTATATTATAAAAATTATCAGTGGTTTTACTAAGCCCAGTGTTTTTTACACAAAATATTTGCTGTAGTCCCCACTTTGCGGATTATATATTTTTCACAAACTTTCTGGCACTTTTCCCCACCCAAATAAAATATGAGATGTTGAACTTCATTAAATGAAATTTGTTTTCTGAATAATTGAAAATAAAGTGTCGTGTCAACATACTTTTTATAACAAACAAGTGAACATTATCTGTAAAGTGTTACCCATTTAGCTTGTTAGTATACTCTCTTTTTTTTCCCACCTCAAGGGTAGCGAGGCATTCCCCCAAATGTTAAAAAAAACACTGAAGCCATTTCAACTTGTTGTAGGCTAATAGAACTAAATATTTCTCTATATTGAAAATTTGTTTGTTTTTTTTTTTGTCATACCAAAAAAATACTTGTATATAACATATTTTTAATAGCTTATTCATGGTCAGACAGTCACAATGATTCCACTTCTTTCAGCTAAGACCTGTGAAACAGACATGTTTACGTGTAATGATGGTCAGTGTATATCTTCCTCGTGGGTTTGTGATGGAGATCATGACTGTTTGGATGAGTCAGATGAAGCTCATTGTCCAGGTATACCTCTTTTTACTTTTGAAAAAGTGTATTATGTTTGCATCAGGACTTTTCATCCTTATATAACAGAGGCCGATAAAAGGCCTCATCCCAATCCAAAAATATAGTATTTTTTCCCAATTGTGGCAGAAACTCTTCCCAAAATGCTAGGTAAGATGTTCAAAAATGTTTAAAACTCCTTGGAGGAGTGTTTGAAAATTGAAATCTGGAAAATAAAGTGCATAATAAATTAGATGCAAGTTAAAAATACCTATTACTATTCAATTTCATAAAGTAGAACCCATCTTTTAATTAATTTTGTTTTCACAAAGTAAACAATAATTGTGCATAAATTTCCCAATTGGAAAGGCCAGGGCCTCTTCCCAATTTTCTGATGAAAAGCCCTGTGCATCAAACCTTGTCTTTTTATGCTCAAATACAAATCGGTCATGTTCAAGACATTTGAGCAAATAATATTGTGTAATGAGATTTCTAAATGAAAATGTTGTTTTTATTAGATGTCTAAACATTTGTATTTGTTGTACCACTACAGACAAAACATGTAAAGGAGACGAATTTAAGTGTGATGATGCATCTCGGTGTATTGACATAAAGTGGAGATGTGATGGTGACTTTGACTGTCCAGATCACAGTGATGAAACAAACAACTGCAACGCAACTAACATTGATGACCCAGAAATATGTTCTCCCAAGACAGAGTTCAAATGTGTGACATCTGGAGAATGTATTCACAAGTCATGGCAGTGTGATGGTGACCCAGATTGTACAGACAGCTCAGATGAGGATGACACATGTAAGTCAGGGGTCACAATATACCAGTATATTGTGGTAAGAAGCAAAATTATGGTACAACAGTACACTCAGCATACCACTATTTGGTAGTATTTTGTGTTGCTTTCCCATTTTCAAAAAAATGTACAAATTAACACCCAGGTTTAAAACCCAGATCCACATACACCTTCCAATAGAGTTTTGTACATTGGTTTTACCAAGTTTTTTATGTCCTCCTAAAGAACCAGTCTTAAACCAGAAATACGTCTAACAATTCTTAACATGTTTCACAATATATACTATTTGTGGAAGCTTGTTGGAAGAACAATTTCTGAAGCTATTTGGTGTGGACAAAAAGACAACATGCTTAATTTACTTGAAACTAAATATTTAACCAATGTATTTATTTGAACAGAAAAAAACAGTATTGAAATCAAATATCAGGGTTGTCACTAGAAATATTTTGAGCAGGCTCAATTGACTTTTGAGGAGGCCAGACTATGCGAGCGCCGAAGCAATGCTGGTGGCATACTTACCCTGCAAATTTTGAAAATGTAGACTTAAATCGTGACATCTGAGCCATTCTGGAGACATAATTGAAATGATTTGGACCAGTCAAAAATTAGGAAATTTATTTCAGAAACAAAGTTCATTGCAACCATTATTCATCATATTTATAAACATTTCTATGGAGATCTAATATCTTGAGACCCACTGAGCTCAAGAAATATCAACTTAACAGTAATTGAAAGTATTACAATAAACTACATACTTATGAACTTTTTATTTAACACAATGTTTTTTTAAATTTGAGGCGGCCCAAATTTCATTTGAGGCAGTCAAATCGGCCACCAGCCGCCTCCTAATGACAACCCTGAATATTCATTATAAATTTTCAGGCGAATACTCTTGCAGAGAAGATCAATTCATGTGTGCCAACCATGCATGCATATCTAAAACCTTGAAATGTGATGGAAATGATGATTGTATTGATAGATCTGATGAATTCAACTGCAGTAAGTAGTCATTTCCTTCGAGTATCAGTTCGCCAGCTTATTGATACAAGTATGTTCAACAGGATATAATAAATAAAAATATAAAACAAAACCTTGATATAACCAAAACTTGTGGAAATCAGAAAGAGATTTGTTCATTGGAGTGTTTTTTAAACTGCGAAGTTAGGTACTTGACCAACACTAATCAAATTGATGTTTACTCTTGCAGCAAAACCAAACTGTGACCAGTTGGGAGAGTTTGACTGCTATGGTGACGGTTCTCTGTGCATCCCTACAGAGAAAGTGTGTGATGGAAGAAATGACTGTCAACACATGGAAGATGAGGACAGCGCCCTCTGTAAACGTAAGATTTATAAACATACTACAGATATTATTAGATTTACGTTTTAGCACATGTTATTCAACCCAAATACTCATTTTCACCTTGTTGGAGAGGTACTCCTATTATTTTGATGAAATTTGTTTTGGTTATAACAGTTATCATATTTGCAGACATCTTTCCACCAGCTTACCTTATTTAACAAGCTTTTCCTCATAACTGGTAACTTGTCATTTAATTAATCAGTTCATAATAATATTGGTCAGTCATTTAGTGTTCATGTAACAAAATGATCTTTTAACAAGCAAACAAATTATGGGTTTTCCTTCTGTTTCTAGCCAAGGAGGATATACGTGGTATGAACCTGCATTTCAAACAGTGTCGTCCCTCCATATAGTATTGAATCATCTTTGTGCATGCAGTCTTAAAGTGCAAGCAGTTTCAAGAAATTGTTGTTGTTGATTTGTTTTCCAACAGATTTGGCTTGTGAATCTGAACTTGTGAAAAGATTATTGTAATTATGTAGATTGTTTACTTTTTGAATTAGATAAGTTTTTTGTTGTTTTTCACTGCGAGTGGGTGTGCTTGACCTTTAATATTAAGGATTTAAGAATTTTTTTATCCTGGAATAAAGTGAAGCAACTTGTGGTGTAAAACAATTTAAAAACCGAGAAGGCACCTATATTGTGTTCTTATTCTAAGGAAGTTTAATAAAATGTGCTGCTTGAAGTTGAAAATGCTTGCACTTCTTTGATGTCATCTTTCTTAGTCATCAACTTCTTGAGAAACTTTCTCAGAAAACACTTCCACTGTTGAGCTGCCCAGTCATTCCTTTGCTTTCATTTGTTTATTTCAATAGGCAAGTTATGCTTACAAGAAAGTATTTTTTTCGTATGTCGAACAATAGACTTTGTGTCCTAGTCAATGTCAGTATAAACCTTAGTTTGCTTTGTGGCATAGTTTATACTTTGCTTATTTTAAGTGAACCACAAATATTTGTATATTTGTAAATTCATTCAGAGCAGCAGAAGGCTTCATTAATGTTGTTTATTAAATTATATATTAGAACAGATTCTTTTTCAATTGAAATAGTAATTACTAATATCTATATTTGCTTACTGTAACAAATACTTGTAGAGTAGGAAACATTTTTATGCCCCAACAAACTGGGAAGCATATAGAGGTGCACTTGTCCGTCCATACATACGTACGTCCCCAAATCTTACACAGATGATCAAATTGGATGGTTAGATGATTGTAAAGAAAGGATTTTTTCCTGTGGCCATTTTTATCAGAGTTATGGCACTTTGTTAAACAAATTTTGTTGCAGCAGTGGGGGCATCAGTGTCTGAGGACACATTCTAGTTTTTTCCGTTTTCTTTACCACTATGTTAAAAAAATTCCCAAATTTTAGACTTAATATGGAGGCATAAATAGTTCCAAGCTATAATGGGGTCATGGTATGCCAGGTAGTGTCAGAATGTTTCGCCATCTAATGGTCTTTCATCTGGGCAAGGATGATACTTTCATGACTCAATTCTAGTGAAACAAAACAGAGCAGTCATTGTGTGTGCTTAATATAAAAATCATTTGATAAAATTAAAATAAAATTCATAGAAGTGCTTTCAAAACCTGAACTGTGTATGAACAAAGTTAATACTACCTAACATTGTCTACTTGTCGCATGTTGTGAGTATTCATATAATTATAATTTATATGCATTAATACATGAAAATGTGTACTGTATAACTATTAAACTACAGAAATTTCAAAATCCCATGATTTTTTTTCAGATAAGAACCCTTGCTTAAAGCACAAGTGTCCAGAAAACTCAAGGTGCGAAAACAAGCCTTATTCCAACAACACCATGCTTGCAGAATGTGTATGTAGTGCAGGGTACCAGTTTGAGAAGGACACTGGACTGTGCAAGGACATTGACGAGTGTGTGGATCGCAGTATGTGCTCTCAAATCTGTACCAACACAAAGGGAGGATATAAATGTGACTGCAGAGAAGGTTACATCTTAGAAAAGCACTACTTCTGTCGAGCCCAGGGAGAACAGCCTTGGTTGTACTATGCCAACCGCCGTGACATCCGCAGGCTGAGATCGGATTCGAGATACATGGAGATTATTGTTGAGGAAACTTCGAACAGCATTGCTCTAGATATCGATTATGAGGAGGGTCTTATGTTCTGGACTGATGGTGGCCTCGAACAAATAAAAAGGTTTGCCACTGATCATTACATTTTGTTTCAATTTGTTTTATCTTTAAAACATCACTGATTTACAAACTGGACAGTGACCTATCCAAATTGAACAATACTTAGGTAAATAAATGAAATTCTTGTTAGTAAACTTGTTACCCGAAACCAATTTCCATCTTGTATTACAGGGCCAAAGTAGGTGGATCCGGAATTCTAGCTGTTGACGAATTGACAGTCATTTCTAATGATGGCAAAAAAGCTTTCTCGACAGACGGTATAGCTGTAGACTGGCTGTACAAGAATATCTACTGGACCAATGCAGGAGCTGATACCATCAAAGTAGCCAACTATGATGGAAGCAAATCCAAGGTGCTCATCTCAACTGGACTCGATGATCCAAGAGCCATCTGTGTTGACCCAGAAAATGGGTAAGTTTTCTTTAAGAACTATAATCATGTAAGTCTTTTGAAATACAAAAACTAGATGAATTATGTTTGTTTTTTAAAGAACAGCAACTTGTTATTATATTTAATGTTAGATTTTCAAACCAGAGAACTCATTGCTTTACATCTGAAATGAACTGGAATTCATGTTCAATATATGTTTCAGTTACATGTACTGGACAGACTGGGGACAAGATCCCAAGATTGAGAGGTCTGGTATGGATGGTAACAACAGAGAAGTCATTGTCAAGGGAGGGGAAGATTTGCAGTGGCCGAATGGACTAACCATAGGTTTGTAATAAAAATTCTTCTTTTAAGATTTATTGTAGCTTTTGCTCTAAAACTAAAAAATGCATTACTTTTAAATAATGATTTTGTATTTCCAGATGTTTTTCTGAGTTTAATAATAGTTCTTTCATAATTATTTACTTGTATTATGTCATTACAGATTACATTGAGGGACGTATCTACTGGATAGACTCCAAGCTTCACAAGATTGGAACAGCCAAGTTGGATGGTAGTGACAAGAGTCATGTCTTGGTGGATGCCATGGAGATCAGACGCCCATTCTCTATCGCTGTATTTGAAGATACCCTGTACTGGACTGACTGGCATACCAACTCTATTCGATCTGTTCACAAAGTCACTGGCAGAAATCCAAAAACCCTTTCAATTGGCTCTTACAGCGTAATGGACATTAAAGTGTACCATGAACGTCGACAAGAGAATAGTAATTTATTAAACATTGATCACTTAAACATCTTGTAACAAAAAGTTTATTTCAGTCCATGCTTATATCATAATCATAACAGTTCAGTAGTCTTTTATCCAAGTTGAACAATACCAAGGCAACTAGCACCATACTTTGAATGATTACAGTTATGCTATTTGTCTGTCTACAGGATTCAAGAGTGCTGCAAAGGCTTTGTGTGCAGCTGCTCGGTGCGAGTTTATGTGCCTTCCTGCTGCAAAAGTCGATGTCAATGCTACAGTGTCCTGTGTATGTGGGGATGATCAGATACTAAATGTTGACAAGAAAACATGCTCTGCTGCCCCAGCAACTCAACAACCACCCACCACACAGAAACCAGCCCCAGAAACCACACAGAAACCGATGGAAACCACACAGAAACCGATGGAAACCACACAGAAACCTGTTGAAACTACTCAAAAACCTGGTACAGCAAAACCTGGTGGTAAGTTTTCTCAATGTTTTTTTGTAAACTTTTCTTGAATAATAATTTTTGGATCTTTATATAATAAGTTTATATATGTTATTAAAAATAAGTTCTGATTGTCATAGCATATGGTGAAAAGGTAATTCATGTCTGTTTGGTTCAAATGGCTCTCTTTTGTTTCATCAAAAGCATAAATTTTCTACAGAATCAAGGGGGTAAGAGCAGGCTATGCTACAAACTGGGCATTGTGACAACATACTACACATTATGAACATCTTCATGTGTATGTACTTTATATTCCAGCCCCTGTTACAGACACTCATGGTGGATATACACACATGTCTGAAGAAACTACACCTGTTGGTGCTCCAGGCAAACAGGAATCCAATGCTACCGGATCAATCGCTGCTATTGCTGCCACAGTTGTTGCTGTTGTCTTCATTATAATCACTGTTGTAAGTGCTATTTCACTTGGAGCATGTCCATTTAAATATTTTATGATACTACGACAATTTGGATAGCTACAAAACCTAGTAACAGATGTATCTTGTAAGATTTTTACATAATAACTTATGAGCTTAAATTTCATATTTCATCATGTATTTGTTCTTGTTTTGGTGAAGGAAAGAAATGCTCATTAAACTAAATTCTCTACAAGTTTTTCATTTAGTTTGGCATTATTTGCACTGTTCCATGCGAAATCTGCTCATTCTTGGGCATAGATGATCTGTAGTTGGTAACTAAACCATATATTCACATAAGTGTGAATTAATTACTCATCAACTTGTTCATTCCAGGTTGGGTGCATTATATTCAGAAGGTACAGGTCCAGAAATAAGAAGAGCATGAATTTTGATAACCCAGTCTACAGGAAAACCACTACCTCTGATGACCATGAACACTGCATTGGTAGACATGATGAACCAGTAAGTGCAAATCTTGAAAACTTAATTCCATCTCTGGTTTCAGGTCAATTAGTAGTATACATTGTTGTCAAGTTTCTTTCTGTTCATTAGGTTTTGTAATAAAAAATTGTAAGCTGTAAGCTTGCGGACTTGCTATTCATTTTTAGCTCGACTATTCGAAGAATAGGGGAGCTATCCTACTCGCCCCGGTGTCGGCGTCGGCGTCCGTTAAACAAAAAATGCACTTTGGTCCATTACTTGAAAACTACTTATATCAACTCGAAACTTGGAATATATATTCACCATCAAATTCTACATCATTACCAACAAGACCCATAACTCTGCTTCCAATATTTTTCAAGTTATGCCCCTTTTTCACTTAAATTTTGCGTTTAGGAAAATATGCACTTTGGTCCATAACTTATAAACTACTTGAGATATCAACTTGAAACTTGGAATATATATTCACCATCAAATTCTACATCATTACCAACAAGACCCATAACTCTGCTGTCAATATATTTCAAGTTATGCCCCTTTTTTCTTATATTTTGTGTCGAGCAAAATATGCATTTTGCCTCTAACTTTAAAACTAATTGAGATATTGCCTTGAAACTTGAAATATATTTTCACCATCAAAATCTACATCATAACCAACAAGACCCATAACCCTTCTTCCAATATTTTTCAAATTATGCCCCTTTTTCGCTTACATTTTGTGTTGAGCAAAATATACAGTCGGCCCTTAACTTCGTTATGAATGGAGGGATTTCAAAATAACTTGGCACAAATGTTCACCATGACAAGGCGGTGTGTCGCGTACAATACCCATGCCTGTAGGTCCAAAGTCAAGGTCACTGTTACTAAAAATAGAATTTTCTTGCAAAATCGTGTCCGCTCTGTAACTTTGTTATTTCTTATTGGGTTTTTAAATAACTTGGTATAATTGTTCACCATATCAAGACGGTGTGTCACGTACATGCCCAAGCCTGTATGTCAATGGTCAAGGTCACTGTTGCTAAAAATAGAATTTTCTTGTCTAGGCTGTTACTTTGTTATGAATGGAGGGATTTCAAAATATCTTGGCACAAATGTTCACCATGACAAGGCGGCGTGTCCGCACAATACCCATGCCTGTAGATCCAAGGTCAAGGTCACTGTTACTAAAAATAGAATTTTCTTGTCCAGGCTGTAACTTTGTTATGAATGGAAGGATTTCAAAATAATTTGACACAAATGTTCAACATGACAGGGCGGTGTGTCACATACCATGCCCATGCCTGTAGGTCAAAGGTCAAGGTCACTGTTACTAAAAATAGAATTATCTTGTCCTGGCTGTTACTTTGTTATAAATGGAGGGATTTTAAAATAACTTTGCACAAATGTTCATGAAAAGGCAGTGTGTCCGCACAATACCCAAGCCTGAAGGTCCAAGGTCAAGGTCACTGTTACCAAAAATAGAATTTTCTTGTCCAGGCTGTAACTTCATTATAAATGGAGGGATTTCAAAAAAACTTGACACAAATGTTCACCATGAAAGGGCAGTGTATCGCGTATTATTCCCATCATTGCACTTGAGTGTCTGAAAATGATGCATAGCGGGGCATCCGTGTCCTATGGACACATTTCTAGTTTCACTTATATTTTCACTTAAGTGCACTTCATCGATAACTTTGCAAATACTTAAGGTATCAACTTCAAACTACCATTATATTTTCATTTCAGTTCTTTTTCTGTAACATTACTGAAGTGATTGATATTTGACTAGAAGTAAATGTCTCTAATAAAAAATTACTAACAAGTTTTCTAACAAATTCAGAAATATTTCATAGTTATTCCCCTATTCAGTTTAATATTTATGGTACATTTAGGAATTATTTCTGTTATTTGAAAAGAATTTCTCCCGTACCATTCACTTGTAAATATTTTTCCTGATTGCACATGAATGTATGGCCATAGTTGTTATTGTTTTAATCTTCAAATTGCATTTGTTTCAAATGATTCGAATAGTCGAGCATGCTGTCTCCTCTGACAGCTCTTGTTATGTTTATTGCTTTTGGAATTAATGTAAGTGAAATTATATCTATGTTTATCATATTCTTAGACATGTATATTTTTATAATTTTAGCAAATGGAGCCCTTGACAGCACGCCATGAAAGTGTATGATGTAGTATAGAGTAGGAGAAATTATTTTAATTGAACAAGAAGCAAAGATGACCAAGCAGGTGGAAGAGATGGATCTGATTGGCTTTTTTCATCACTACAGCTGATATGACATCAATCTCACATACCCAGGACTCACTCAGAAACAGCAATGATGTTAAATAAACAGCAAACAAACTATAGGTGTGTTTGTGAAACAATCTTGTGAGTAATCCTCCTGACAAAATGTTATAAATTCTGAATTACCTTTGGAGCTGTTTTAGGCTACGAAGTATGCACCTTTCCATCACAACAAACTCAAAGGCGAGCATAGACTGAAAAGGCTCTTTAGGTGATTTAACAAGGGCTGGGCTGCCGCAATCCAAAGAATTTAGTAAGGATCTGTTAATTAAATGTGGTTCAGCTAGACCTGGCATTGTCCTGGAAGGGTACTGAAGCTGTTACTTGTGTTGCCAGTCATCTTGTACAACATATCAGCATTGCATGTATATTTTGTTGTCTAGAGGCACTTTGCTTTTAGGAGATTTGTAAATGTTCTGTGTTGATCACATCTGAAATGCTCACATTCCTCATTGCAAAGATTACCCCTGTGCCAATAAACATTCTCATCGTGTCCTAATAGATTAACTGTACAGACAAATGTTTTCCAATTGCTTGTAGAGATGTTATGTGCAATCATGAACTTTTGTTGTGTAGAGTGCTCAATTGTTGTTTTTTTTATGTACAGATAGTTAGCTGAGCATTCTTGTAAGTAAGAACTTGCATGAAATGTCTGAGAGGAGTGTTGCAGAACATTCCAGATTGTTATTCTTTTAAAGAAACTGTTATTCCTTTAAGGGAACTGTATATAGCAGTGTGAGATGGATATGAAAGTTCTTTATTTAACACAGTACTTGCTGAACACCCAATTTAAAGATGTACTATTTTCTACAAACTTCAAACAACATTTTCCATGCATGTCAACTTCATGATCACTGTGAATTATTAAAATCAAATACAAAATTTATTTAATGCAATCATTGGAAAGAAGCAACTGTAAACTAAGCTGTTAAATGAGGGTGTGTATGTGCAGACCTAAGGTGCTGTTATAAAAAGTGTAAATAGTGATAAGTATTTATACAAGTCTTTCATTCCACTTGTGAGAAATGACTTTTTAAAGTGTTCTACAAAGGTACCATCCACTCTCATAGATTCATTAAATGTACCATCCATTATCTAATCTTTATATTTATTAAGTCATTCTTACTTCTTATAAGATATTTCGTTATAAATACTAGCATATATATACATTTAACCTAACTGATGCATAATAGTTCATTTTAAACAAATTCAGGATATGGGTTAAATGTACATTTAATGTATACTTCATACTTCCTTTTGATTTTTAGGTTTATATGATATAACTGAATTTATAATATAATGCTACGTCTTTATGCTCCTTTACAGATTTCATTATTGGAATGTTTAAGAAAGCATCAAAACAGCTGAATTTCTATATTATCACAGGTTGTGAAGACCAAACATTTCATTGTTCTTCAATTTTTACTTTGTTTTATTATTTGTACAAACCTTCAATTATTTAGTTTCTCAATTTTGTAACACACTTTTGGCACATTTCTTTTTGTGTTTGTTTTTTTTTTCAATGGTTTTCTATAGTCTGGAATCTCTTATTACAGTTTGTTGTTTTTATAGCTCCCCCCCCCCTTTCCCAGTGTTCTGTTTTATAGTTATTATATATTAAATGTAAAATATGTCAATGTTGGAATCTTTGCATTTGTAAATTGATAGAAATGTAAATATTTATATTATTTGAGTGAACATAGTTTGTTAATTAGTACAAACGCACTTTGTGTTAAATGATTCATATACATGTATGTGTTGGCATAAAAGTGCATATTTGACTTTGATTGAGCATTTTGGTATCATAGAAAGTATAGTTTCATTACATAACACTTTGTACAAAAATGTTTAGTTTTATTACATAACACTGTGTACAGAAATGTTTAACAATTTGGGAGACTTTGTTTACTTTAGGTATTGATTATTTTATCAATATTGATGTTAAATGTAAACATGTGCAAAGATTATATTTAACAACTTTTAATTACAGCCAAATTAACATTTAAACAAAGTAAAAAAAAAGCCAGACTATACTTTCTATGTCATAATAATGAATGTTATTTATTATTTATTGTGTACAAGTTGTGGAAAGACAGTGCTTTTGTGTATCAAAATAGTGCTGTTACTAAATTTTGTAAAATTATGTCGATTCTCAAACTGCATTTTTGAAATCATAAAAAAATAAAAATCTGAATAAACACCGTTATTTTTCCATTTAGTCCCCTAGACCTACGTCAATCAATGACTGGAAATTTTCCAAACTATTCGTTACAGTTTATACCTTTTACGGTGGAATAATTATAAATAATGGCAAAACGTAATTCAGATAAGGATTTTAGGTCACCATATGTATAACTAATATGTTACTCTTTTCTGTCCAAATGAAATGGAGGAAATGAGAACGTCGGATCAATGCCCTTGCTGTATTAAAAACCAAATTCGCGGCCGTAGTCGCTACGAAAATAGGTTTTACCTTGAAAGTCTAGAAGATAGTACAGTGTACAGAAATAAGTTATCAGCACTCGGCAGTATTATTGCACGTTGAAGGTTGAATAATCCTTGACGTGCAAAAAACGAGTAAACAGATACATATTTTGTCAACGTAACAAAACTTGAGGACTTGACAGCTGTTGCATAAACATGTTAGGTCGTTCGCATTGATCGTCTATTCAACACTAATAGCAACGGTTAAGTAAGATGAAAAAAATACAGGACAATAGTGTACCTATGACATGACCCACCCAGCTGCACAAAGGCCTTGTACCTGGACTGAACATAAATAATTTCACAAGATGAACATGATCGGTGAACCGTGGTGTCAACTGAGACGAAACAGTTGTTGAAACGATGAACCTTTGGAAAGCTTTTCGTTAATCTCGCTGACTAACGTTTAGCCTTCAAGCCGAATCTTGATCCATTCGTCGTTTACCAGGGGACACTTTGACTAACGGACCGAATCGTAAGACACCGGGGGACACTGGGACAAATGGACACAACCGAATCGTCCGAGATGTAGACCGTGGCCCAAGATCATAAACCTGATTTTGGAGAACAGTCTACATCTAATTGGCTGAAATGGCGACCAGTCTGATTTGCTGAAACTGGTCGCCATTTTAGCCAAAGAGATATAGAGAACCTTAAGTTAAAGCAGCATGAAAATGTTGTTTTAAATAGTTAAACGGGGGACGTGGAGGTAAAGTTAGAGATGCCTCATCATCATGTTAACCCTTTAATTCGTACTAGATGGTACGGAATGTATTGCTGCACGCATGAATTAGTTTTATAAGTAAAATGTCGTACGATCACCTTGTGATCAGTGCAAATATTTGTCTGAATAGGATACGATTAATACTAATTTAAATGTTTGAGAGTTATGAAAAGTAAGGTATATGCTTTAGACATCATGTGAATAAATCACTTCATTGTGACATTATAAATGCTGCTGTAGACAGAAAAACCATTGCTTTACTAATTTTTATGGAAAAAAAAAGGTCAGGCATGAAAAGTAATCTGGCACTTTTTCAAAGTCTAGATCGAACAATCGATTTTCCAAGTGCTGCGTTGTTGAAATGTTGTGGTTTTCTTTGGACATCTGCCCTAAGTTTTTATTCTGTTCAGTATGCCGAAGTTCATAAACCTTATTTAACCTTATTTTACTAAAAGTAGTTATCTTTTCTTGGACCCCTCCCTAACGTACCAGCTTTAGTTACGAATAATAGGCGTAAAACCCCCAATAATGACCACCCCGATAATAAGACCACCCCAATAATATTACTATTTACGGCAATGTCCCTTTAACATGTTTTCTCTATATTATATCCTGGTTTTAAAACCACCTCACTATTAAGACCACAAAACCTTCGATTTATTTTTAGCTATTTTATGGGGTTTTGATTTGGACTGGCTGAAAAAACAACTGTTGTACATAGTACACCTTAACTTCAATACAGGAAGCGGTAAAACGTGCAAATAATATAATAACAGTATCTGTGACAATCTTGCTATGTACAAGGTTGACAAGTTTCTAGATCCCCAAATTGTTATCGTGATCGTTCATTCATGTTTACAAATACACGTATTTGGCAACGAACCCACGTCAATGGTGCGTTTCATTTCAATGTCGATTGTATATATAAGATAGACATGAGTGCTTGTAATATAAGAATTATTCATGTTAAAGATAACGCCAAACAAACAAAAGTCAGACATAAAACTATACTCTTAAAAGCCTTGAACGAAGAAATCCTCAGTAACTTGCCCATCCCCCCATCAATATATTTCATCACATCAGTCAATTAAAATGTTATGAGAATTTAAAAAGTCGTTTGAGTTTGACTCACTTTCTGAGCCGAAATAGTTTCGTTCTCATTTATAGTGAGTCTGTGGTAAAATGACGGTCACGTGACAGACAAGTTTAATTGAAATATCGATCATCGGTGATATCGTTATGTTCTTTTCATTATAATTTCTCACTGGAAAAATATTCAACGCCCCCATATATGCAATCAATACGTCTTTCAGGGCTTTTTTCCTTCTTTAGTAGGGGTCGTTTAATATGGATGCATTTCCCTAATAAAATTTCTCGAAGATTAAGCCGTTTTCTCCAAAAGTAGCATCACAAGTCATAGGTCTATTATATTTCCCTTCCATGAAAAAGCACGCTATTTTCACCAAAATTAAAGGGGATGGGCCCCTTCCCCTGGCAGTGAAAAAATCCTGTCTTTTGTCATAGTATATCGTTTGGAAGAATCACTGATGGTCACTTTAAGCAATAGATCTTGAGATTTTTTGTTTTGCATGTGAAGCTCTGGTAGATTACCCATCGATCAACTTCTATGAAGGAGGACTAGAAGGAGGACTAGCAAAGATGTCGAGTCTAAAATAATTGCTCAGGTCTATAAGATTTGCATCAAAATAGATCCTTTACTATCCTCCTTTTTTATCAAGATCTATGAATTTCTTAAACCGAACCTGCCCTATTTCATAGTTATCGTATTTAATGGCTTTTAACAGGGGCGTAGCAAGCTTTTTGCAAGTTGTAGGCACATACAAGGGGTTTCTAGTGGCGGTGTCCTCCTGGTAATGGGGTCTCGGGTGTAAAACCCACAAAAAAGCAGGAATTAGGTGGATATTAAATATAGCAAAATGCAAATAAAGCGTGACAACACAGAGAATTGGAACGTAGGCCTGCATTTACATCTGGCAACGAAAGTAATTATTTCCCCAGAATGCAAAGCAAAGCCAAAGACAATATTATTTGATTCGACAAAAACGGATTGAACCCGCTACCATACCACCCCGTTCTGTTTTACTGTATTTTTGGGACTTTTGAAACCGTCATTTTCTTGTCCAACTTGTAGGCCCGGGCCTACATATGGCCTTATAGTAGCTACGCCACTGTTTACAGTGCCCTTTCTATCACAGAAGAGTTGTTGCGGTCGTAAAAGTTTCCCCGATACATATCGCGAGAAAGTACGAGACAGTACTCATAGTTAACTGGTTGGTTCCGGTATTTCAGAAGGTCCAGCATGCTATCGATTAAATATCGTAGGCCTACTGTTGTTCGTATGTGCAGACATCGAGAAGCACTATCCGTGGCATAGTTGCACTTCTGTTACTGTGGATGAACAGATCTCGAGGCTGCAATACTTTCAGAAATGTTGTACCCTGTGACTGTTCGTGTACCGGTACTTAAATATCACAGTAAACATTTTTTGTATGTGCTGCGGATGTAAAATGTCGACCTGTACATTGAATCCAGTGTTGCTACTGATCAGGTTATTGAGTATAGCTTTGGATATACAGTTGCGCTCAAACATGTCATATATTCTTTTATTTATTTCATATTTTATTTACTATTAAGATTTTTTGGGAAAGGATATTCGTAATTACAAGAATTACAAGTTTCTTGTTTTCCTCATTTTATTATAGCCATTATTGTATGTCTCCTTTGTGATGTAATATCCTTCTTGAGCATTAATATATAAATACATGTACCACTTTTTGGTTGTTGTTTTTTCGTACATTATGCTAAGTGGGATTTGATGGCCTTTAACCTTAATGGGTTTTGATTTACTTTTCTTTAATTTTCATTACTTTATGTATGTACAAATCGAACGTTTCTATAAATTTGCAGTTTTATGATAAAAATGACGTTTTCAAGGTTAGGAAGTTTCATTACTTTACGTATATAATAGTCAGTACTTCAGTCTGAACTTAAAAACTAATTAACAGTAAATTATAAACATTGTCCGATTTTACTGATGTGCATTGAATTGGTACATAACTTTACTATTATTATTATTATATTTTTCTTAATATTTTATATTTAGCGGCACGAAATACCAAATCCAAAAATTAATAAAGGTGATTGGCTAAATTCTTAAACAGGAAGCTTTGAAATTATTCTAAATAAACTATACTGTCTTCTAACAGTTACTGATCTAAATGAGTTAATGACAAACTTATAGCCACAACGTAAATTGTCTCATTAGTTTTTGGGGGAAAATAAAAAACATCAGTGTTACGAAATCAAGTTGGTCAACTAACACGTGCTCGAATAACATGTCCACTGTAATACATAGGTTTTACTCTTCATTTAATTTTTACGTCAAACATTTAAAATATTATATTGGACGTTTAAATATATATACATGTACACATGTATCGAATAATTTTCTTGCCTTTTCGTGCTCATAGCTCACAGTGCACCTTCATTAACTATAGCCATAAGCATGAAAAATAGCGTTAAACCCATAAAATAAAAACTCATGTATTTTTGGTATATTCGGATATTTACTTTTGTAAGAATTATATTCTCAACAACTAAGGTATAATAAAAATGTAACAGATCTTATAATAAAATATTTAACGAGGAAGGTATTCTACAGGTAGTTTTTGTACAATTTTAATTCCTTCGTTATTGTCCAAGGGAAAACACTACTATTTATCGACAAACTTGTGTGTAAAGTGTTGCTTCCCTTTTGCAACATAAAAATGTGGGTTCAAGCGGCGCTTTTCATCATCTTAGCTCCTAATAACCAGTCAAATAAAGTGACTATGCCGAAGTATCGAAGGGACGATGACGAATGACAGATCAGACATTTGCGTATGTCGTCGTCCCTCCGCTAATTCACTTCGCCATCCGGCTCTCGTCTGTTCAAGTTTTCGGGTGAGAATGACTTTAAAAGGATACCGTACATACGGTGTTCTTGAGAATTTCAGGCATTAAAAGTTACAATGAAGTCTGAACCCCAACGAAAATACTTAATTTGCGCGAATGTCTTACTTTGCTACTCCGCGAAAGTTAAAACGATACTGCCTTCGTGGAATATGCACTTGGGATGTTAGTGCATGTTGTTGTTGTTGTTGTTGTTGTTGTTGTTGTTGTTTTCACTCAAATGTTTAATGGACATTGAAGATTGCAGCCTATATTTATTCTAAGTCAAATAGGATGGCCACCTATGATATTAACAGTCTACAAGCTGCAATGAGAGCATAGATGACCGTCTTCCCCGTAATCAGCCGTCTTCAACCCCTTATTTTCATGACGCCGTAAGATCTCTTATACCAATTTGGAAAACATTGCCAGTTTTTTTTTCTTTTAATGTACTTTTTTAAATATGAAGTTCTAAAATCATTGAGATGTTCACTGTATGAGTATTTTATAAAATATAAATTGAGTCTCGTGACCAACAAAAGTTCATCCTTTTTATCGCTTTCTCTCTTTACTGACGATGTCATACGTTTTTCCTCGTGGTTTTAATGGTTGCGTTTGGCGGTTCTTACTTTCCTCTACGGTGCCATATTATTCCAATACTAGTAATCATAATGATATCCGACAGGTTGTTTCGTTAATAAACCACCAAGACTAAGTATGCTTGTTTTATCGAATACTTGATCTACGTTTTACTTCAGTTTTGTCTTAAGTCGGTAAGTAAGTGAGTACTTAAATATTATGATTTTTCCGATCAAAACGACAGAACCCCATCTAACGACTGTTTGTCAGAGGTTGAAACCATTTCGTTCCATTTTTGTATTTATCTCTTCAATAAAGATGGCAAATATTTAAAAGGTTTGTGATATATTGGTTAACAATTCAGTATAGCGTGGCATGTTGCTTGACGTAGGTTTTCTATATTAATATGATTTTACAGTTCACCGGGAAAAATTAATCGTCCTTCCGTTTTATTTGATGACATGGAGTGGTGATCAACCAAAACAAATTGAATCGTGACTTTGTGTAACTTCCTTCCAATTCAACATTCATTTAAAATATTTGTGAAAGCTTTAAGGGCTCGCCACACTCCTCCCAATCATATTCATCGATAAAAAGAAAATTATCAAAATCTCAATAACGGCAATATGCCGTTAAATGAAACTTTGCACAAATGTATGTTATTAATGTATCTTTATTTTGCAGATGGTAAGACACGTAATAACAGTAAAAAAAAAATAGCGAGATCTAAAAATTCCCTCAACTTCTATTTACATAAATTCACAAAAACTAAACAACACAAAACATCATTTTAAATGCCCACATGAGTAATATGATACTGACAACAATTTATTGTGTCCTCATGACTTACATATGTAAACTTTACGAGATATTAATAAAAGTGTGTTTGACCTTCAATTTTCTGGTCGCTTCCTGGTCGCGTAAACGGATGACATACACTGATTTCTCTTTTAGTAGTTGAAAGTTTTTAACAAAGTACACAACATTTTCTAATCAGTAACATTGCACTCACGTGTGAATTTAAAATTATGTTTTGTATCGCTTAGTTTTTGTGAATTTATGTAAATAGAATTTTGAGGAATTTTAAGGTCTAGTGTGTTTTCTTTACTATTCTAACGTGTCTTACTGTAAGCAAAATCAAGATACATTAGTAACATTCATTTGGGCAAAGTTTCATTGAACGTCATTTTGCCATTATTGAGATTTTGATAATTTTCTTTTTATCGATGAATAGGATTGGGAGGAGTGTGGCGAGCCCTTTAATGAGTCGTTACATCTTATCAGCTAGGAGACGTCATTCTCTAAAGAAAATATTAAAACTCATCTTAAATTTTTTCAACACAGTCATTTTAAAAAACCTTCAGACTATTTAAGTAACCAAGAGATGCAAAGCCTTTTTTCAAATGACATGGATTCAATATGACAGCCTAAAATATCTAGCAAATGACTGGTCAGTTTGCAGACCGCGCTTTGTATCTGCCAGTCGGCTCATGGCTTCGTGTTTGAACTTGGGCCGTTATATTGGACGATTTCTATTAAAATTTACTGTTCCAGTCATCACATTCATATCTTGAAGGCAACATTTGGGATTGTTTATCAGGCTAAATTTAGATCAATATCTGTCACGTTTTCGTGACAACAAGACAACAATCTCACGACCCTGGGGTCGGGTCTCTCGTGTTGACTATCGACTTTTTTGTTGTCAATGACCAACATATTTCTGACTAGGATCTCTGTCCGTCCTTATTAAATGTCACCACTTGTTCGTTCTATTTAGTGCAAAGTTTTGCCTGTCATGTTAAGCTTGTTCAAAATTTGATAACCAGTATGGTTACCGGCTTAATTATTTTAGACTATACTATGCACAAGATTAAAAAAACAGACTGATTCAGTAGAAATGGTGTTAGAGAGTCTATGGCAACAAACATTGAAATCAGCTGATTCTAATTTAAGGTGTAATTGGTGTTGTAACCCTTAGAGAACAGTTTTCGCATCGAGCATAGTCACTTTGCTAAATACAGTTACATAAAATTTATCGCGAAATAATTAACCACCTTAAGTGATGGTTAGACAATCAAATTTAGACGACATTGACATCAATAGCAGTATCTTGATAAGTGACTGCTCAGTTAAAACAAGCGGTACATTTCCTCACGTGCAGCAGTTCTGCATGTTCATACTTGTGCCACAATCACATAGTAAACTCGACGGGAGCTGCTGCAGTTCTCCGTGTAACATATTTCTGTCACGGGATAACTCGACGAGAGCTGCTGCAGTTCTCCATATCACATATTTGTGTCACGGGGTAACTCGACCAGAGCTACTGCAGTTCTCCATGTTACATATTTGTGTCACGGGGTAACTCGACGAGAGTTGCTGCAGTTCTCCATGTTACATATTTGTGTTACCTGGTAAACTCGACGGGAGCTGCTGCAGTTCTCCATGTAAAAAAAACGATTTTGTGTCACAAAATTACAACTTAAAGATCGACGAGAGCTGCTGCAGTTCTCCATGTCACATATTTGTGTCACAGGGTAACTCGGCGGGAGCCGCTGCAGTTCTCCATGTCACATATTTGTGTCACATGGTAAACTCGACGAAAGCTGCTGCAGTTCTCCATGCCACATATTTGTGTCACGGGGTAACTCGACGAGAGCTGCTGCAGTTCTCCATGTCACATATTTGTGTCACGGGATAACTCGACGAGAGGTGCTGCAGTTCTCCATATCACATATTTGTGTCACATGGTAAACTCGACGAGAGCTGCTGCAGTTCTTCATGCCACATATTTGTGTCACGAGGTAACTCGACGAAAGCTGCGGCAGTTCTCCATGCAACATATTTGTGTCACGGGATAACTCGACGAGAGCTGCTGCTGTTCCCCATGTCCCATATTTGTGTCACGGGATAACTCGACGAGAGCTGCTGCAGTTCTCCATATCACATATTTGTGTCACATGGTAACCTCGACGAGAGCTGCTGCAGTTCTTCATGCCACATATTTGTGTCACGGGGTAACTCGACGAAAGCTGCGGCAGTTCTCCATGCAACATATTTGTGTCACGGGATAACTCGACGAGAGCTGCTGCAGTTCCCCATGTCCCATATTTGTGTCACTGGGTAACTCGACGAGAGCTGCTGCAGTTCTCCATGTCACATATTTGTGTCACAAGGTAACTCGACGAGAGTTGCTGCAGTTCTCCGTGTCACATATTTGTGTCACGGGGTAACTCGACGAGAGCTGCTGCAGTTCTCCATGTCACATATTTGTGTCACATTATAACTCGACGAGAGTTGCTGCAGTTCTCCGTGTCATATATTTGTTAAATAGAACAAGAGGTGTCGGATATCAACACGCTCGACTATTGCAATTTATCCAGAAATCTCAACCGTTTTCAATGATATGTCATAATTATATTTATAAGGATGTATCTATTATAGACTACAAAAATTACTGTGACTTTGAACGATTATAAAAAAAAGCCTACACCTACTTGTAGTCTACAAGTTTAATGTGATCTGAAAAATATTAAAGTTTTTAAGTCATTAGTTTCTGAGATGCGAGCATAATCTTAAATTTGGGAGATTTTAATAGCTTTTTCTTTTCTTTGAAAATGATCGGTATGTTTCGTCATAATTTAAACGTCAATCCTTTGTAAACTAGGATATGTCAATAGTTTTAAGAAGATGGACAGGAAACAGCTGTCATGCTTGTCATCCTTTCATCATTTATTATAGACGAATTGAATTTATTAATTAGTAGTAAACGACGATAAACAATTTGCAAAGTAATTAACCCTAGAAGTGATGGAAAATAGGTATACAGTTGAAATAGTAGTGTTATTCTTGAGGAGGTCCTAACTTCAGGGTGGTCTTTTTGGGTTGTACTCGCTAAACTTAATTTCAACGAAGTCTTAGCTTCATTTATCAATGTTAGATCATTAACGTTAGTTATTACTTTAAATTTTCACAGAGTAACTGAAACTCCATCGTATTTGTTTATATCCTGTGTTGCCCCAAATCCCTCTAATAACACACAACAACCTTAAACCCGACTAAAACATCAGCATTATTATATAAATATAATTAATATCTCTTTCAAATCAGTTCTGTGTACCCCATGAATGTTTATCCATTGAAAAGATCAACTTTCTTGTCTTCCGTTGTGTTGTTTGACTACCGCTGTCGTAAAAAAATAATAGCAATCACATGTTACCTTAATTAAATAAAGAATTTTATTATTAACCATAAATATCAGTGAAACCATAGTTCTCAGCCATTTTAGCTATGGTTTTTGGTCGAGAACTATAGTTTTTGGCGATATCTGTAGTTCTCGAAACAAGAACTGTACAGTAGTTGCTGTAGTATGTAGTATGTAGTATCATGTAGTTGCTGACGAGAACTATGGTTAGTAGCCGAGAACTATGGTTTTCACCAATAACTATGTTTTTTTTTTAAAAAAAAACAGAACACAATTTTATTTCATAGACGTGTACAAAGTTCATAGTCAACACTATCATTGAAATATACATTGTGTAATTATAACATAACATTTTGGCCGTTAGCTCTATTTATCGTCAAAAACTATGGTTTTCGGACATGACTGGAATATCGTGAACGTACTGTTGTGACGGACATGTTCACTGCAGATGATAAACAGTAGGTCGTACTTCTAAAAAACTAAGGACAAAGAAGGAAGACTAAAATATTCTCATTAGATTTTTTAATATTTCAAAACATTATCAAATCAATCTTTTAAATTTCAACATCATTAAATTGTTCACTAAAAATTAATGATCAACATTTGAATACTTATAGAAAAAAATGAATGAATGATAACAACACCGCTTACATACACATGAAAATACTTTCTCCTACATAAATCTGAAAGCAAAAAATAGACGTAATAAACGTTGTTAATGTAGAGAAACACATTAATATTTAAAGTTTTATTCTGCTTTCAAACTTTTAATTTTGGTTTAATGATAGCCGTACAACTTAAATATGGGGCACGTCAAAGGAAAGTGTGTCTTTCACATACATTGTATTTTGATTTTTTTTGTTGTTACTGTATTTAATAAGAAATCGCAGCTTATCTTTTAGTTTTATCTCAAAAACGAATGTGTTTTATTTCATATTTGACCATAGAATGTTATGTTTTTCGCGAAATTGATAAAAAAATCTATGTTGTCTGCTCAACTTTAGGCCGAAGACACCTTTCTCCCGTGTATACCGCGATGTTAAGTGTTACTTGGTCCATTGACAGCCAGTGCCCAAGATCATAAAACAAAATCTGAAGACCATTCTAAATCTCAAGCATCTGATTGGCTGAAATGGCGACTGGTCGCTATTTCAGCCGTATCAGATGCTTGCGATTTGAGACTGATCTTCAATCTTAGTTTTATAATCTTTGGCGCAGTTTTGCAGTTTGTTTATTAGCAAATTATGTCAAGTTGCATAAAATAACATGGTAAAATGTCCGCATTTCGAAACAGATGTGTCAGTAATGAGCAACATAACTTTTAAAATTGTGTTGTTCAATAAAGAAGCATTGGTCCCAGCGTTAATATTCACGTCTGTGTCTATTGCAGGCTTTGACTCGCACTTGCGTACCCAGGTTCTGTTCTCAATCCAGTCATTACGCCCAACTGCATCTTCATTAAAGAAGTTTGATCCCATGCAATAATGAAAACTGACTATCAGCAAAAATTTCATCAATACCATGTATTCACGATTAACTAACAAAACTTCAGTACGGTTATTAACTTATTTCATTAATCGACATTTATCCATGTTTTCTTCTTGAAACCCAAGACTCGAGTTGAAACCACAAAATTATAATTTCCACATGAATGGTATCGATCTAAGATATAGTGTTATTTTAACGAATTATAGGCATTACTTGCTGAGCTAGAGTCTATTATTTGACAATGATTACGTTCTCCAGTTACGGAACATTTATAAATATCCCATGGTCATTATAGCAAAAATCTTTTGAATCAATGGACTCAGTTGAGTTTTACAAATAAATTTGTCATTGTCAACAATTATTGCCGGTTGGAGCAGATAAAACACAAAGGACATTGTTGGAGTGAAATTTAAGCTCCACGAACAGAAAAACAGCAACATGTGCGAAATTTGTCACTTTAAATGTTTATTCTGAGTATAACAAAACCCTTCACTCTAAATATACGCCTTTTATCGCATGTGCAAACAGTGAAGATCTAGATCAGTCAGCACATCCGTGCCGTATGATGAAGATCTGCACTGTTCGCCTATTGGTCAGAAATAACCTAATGAACAAAAAAAGCGAACAGTGTAGAACCAGATCCACCGGCATGAATGTGCCGGCTGATTTCGATCTACACTGTTTGCCCAAGGCCCATAATACGGTGGAGTATGGGGTTGAACTTTCGGACACTGACATAAGAAATCGTGTCTCAGGGTCTTAAATGTTAACTATTCAGTTAATAAATTTAACATTTAACATTTTAACTTGATCATATTTGAGTAAAGGCGAATCTAATGATAGTTCAAAAGGTTAAGTGTTAAATTGTTAGATATTATATGGGATACGACGATGGGGGATAATAACATTTAATGATTTACATCAATATTTAATTATAAGATCAACATATGTCACTTATTGATTCTACATTTACTGATCGGATCTTAACTTGTTATACGTAAGTGTATGCTAAGAATAAATAAACGCATCTTGTAGCTGAATCGATGTATTAGACACGGACCATTAGCTATCATTTTCTTAAAAACAAGGTTAAAAAATACAAAGCCTCGTGCATAAAACGCTCCATCAGGTTTGTTAAAGTTCAAACCGCTGATCTGATTCCTAAAAGAAAATAGACCCCCAAATGAATGCCTGTTTGGAAAGAAAAGAGAATGATTTCTAGGAAAATGAAAAACCTGAAGTTTCATCAACTGTAATTTACTGACTTCAGCATGCTTATTTTCTGGTCAGAAAAAAAGAAGTTTCAGCACTTTTTGGAAAATTCGCCAGTATAACCAATGGAAACATTTAATATATATCAACAGTGATAAAACTGAGTATTTTGTTTAAATAAACAAAAACACATAAGACAGACAATGTTAAGTGACGAGACAATCTTGCAAATGAGACTAAACCCGGCCCCAAAATCGTAAAACTGAGATTGAAGACCAGTCTTAAATATCGAGCAACTGATTGGCTGTAATGAGACTAGCCTGCATTTCAGCCAATCAGATGCTTGAGATTTGAGACTGGTTTTCAGTTTTAGTGTTATGATCTTTGGGGCAGTAAGTTGTTACACTTTATCATTCGGCTTCTCAATACTGGATGAGCTTGCTACATATAAACGTTCATTACATATATATAGCATGTTCTCCTCCATACAATTTATTTAATTGCGTCTTATACAATGAATTGTTCACTTGAAAAGACTGCAATAAAACTTGTTTGCATTGCTGGATTAAAATTCACGTGAAGGTAATGACTTGGAAAGGGAATTTATATCTGTGTTGAAAAAACTTTAACACCGAGCGAAACGAATATAAAAAGTTTTTACTGGCTTAAAATCTACTGAATAAATTAAGATTCAGCTAAATATGTACATAAATAATATGTGCATACTTAAAGTTAATACTAATTCTTCCGTCATCCTTGCAAATGTTCGATGGACGATGGACGAATTGTCAACCGGGGGCGGAATGCATATTTTGTAAATATCTGTTTTAAGCACAAACACTTAAATGGAAATGCAGACTGGAAGATGTTGGGGTCTTATCCCTCTTCATTTAAATGATTCACAAATATAATAATGGCGTTGATGTTCTTCGGAGCACTAATGATGATCCTGATTTTGTAGAACTTTTGTTTTTACTCGAGTTCGAATCCTTCTTATCGTCACTTCCACTACTCCTGCTCTCCTTTGAGGTTTGCCCCATACTTTCTTTCGATATTCGTCTCTGTAGAACGTGAGTATGTGTACTTATAACACGTAAACCAGCCCCTGAACCAACCCCTGACCCTGAAGGTGAACCGGTTCGTGTACCAGGGGACTGTTGTATTGGCATTAAAGGGGAAGACTCAGACCGTTTATAGCGTCTCGGGGGAAGTTCCGGTGGTGTGTTCGAGCCGTGACTCGTGTTTCCATTCATGGGTGACATTGACAACCGATTGTGATTAGCATCGAGTGCCGCCCGGGGGTCTATGAACGTATACCGGGTATCCTTCTGGCTCCCAGCCAGGTCCCCGCTGTTTAACATTTCCAGTCGCGATTTAAACTTTGTCATGGGTTCAAACTCTGGTTCTTCGTAGTATGTCTCTTCGTCAGAATCGCGCGTGTATTTGCCAGCTGGAGGCTGTTTCCCGGCCCTCAGGTAGCCATACAGATCGTCCAATTCCTCATTTAATATATCTTCTTTACTTTTTGAGCGTTTTATTCTGCTTTGTGGCCGGTTTTCTTCTTCAATTTTTGTATTTGTATCAGAATATATGTTCGCTAGTGTATGGTTTTTGGCCTTCATCACCCCCTCCGGCACTGATATTATCAGATGTATAGTGTTGTGATAGTTCGCGACTAGCCTGTTACATTTCACCATAATGTTTGTATATGCCTCACTACCTTTTAGTTCCCCATTATTAACAGCGGTCACGAGTCTGAGACTAACGTCTGTCGGGATGGGGTATATCCGAGGAGTATTACGGTCTAGAGGACACACAAACGCTACCTCGTCCGTGTACGCCCAGTCAAGACGAATTAACCCTGTGAACCGGCTGGAATCAACCTTAGGCCATACACCTTGCACAAGTTTTACAGTTAAAGGTAATCGAAATTTGTGAATCACATCTTTAATCATGAATACGCCCATCTCATCCGCTTCACTTGCGATAGGTGTAAACACTCCTTTTTGGTCAAAACTGAGATAAACATTCTCGGATTTCGAGTCCACACACTTGAGCAGGCGAAGTCTGCCTTCCTTGTTAGGGGGCAACTGAAGTGGGACCTCACCTAAAACCTTCAACTGTTCCCCGGCGATGATGATCTTTGTTTTGTCAAATGTCATTTGCCCATCACTATCATTGACAAGATAAGCTTTCACATTTTGTCGCACTAACACATTACTCACTTTAGGGAGCAACTTGGCAAGTTCTAACACACTTTCAATAGGTTTTACTGTCCTACCATCTTCCGAAAGAAGCTCAAACCAACCTTTATACGTGAGTGGTATGGAAAGGCGTTGTTCCAGTGACACAAGTTTAGTTGATCTCCTATCTCGACTGTCAATCCGAGCCACGCTATGCCCTAGGATCTTCAGACCCGTCCGGATAGAATGGACAAGTATATCCTGGTGAAGTTTCTTCAGGGGATTGAACTTTGACGCTCCAATATTCATAAACTGTCCTTTTACCACTCTGGCTACACTCGGTACTTCGTGTTTCATCAAGAAATCCTTTAAGTTCACTTGTTCAGCATCCCAGACTGGCTGAGGGAGTGTCAACGTTCTGGGAACAGCCATTATTTAATTTCGTTACTTTGACAAAATCACGTAAATATTTCCCTCTTATTCACCACTACTTCATTTTAACATGAACTGTCACGTTTGAGCGAATACTAATGCGTTACATTATTGCACGACACAATATAGATCTCAGGTGTGTATTTACCTGCTGGTGTCTAAATGTCGTCTGCTTATTTGAATACCCGTTGGACAACTTTAACGCTGTAATCAAATATGGATACGCTTCATTGGTGAAGCCTCGGATTTTATCGTTGATCGCATATCGGAAAATGATTTGTCAGACCCACCTACTCTCGTCTTACTCATTGGAAAATATTAGAAAAGATTTAAATGGTACAAATTCTTTTGTATTATATATTGTTTTCTTTGTAGATATAGGTTAAATTCTTCCCACACATTTTGATCTCTAATCCGTTTAAATGGATAGATTAATAATGATTCTGTAATATCAAACGATAAATGGCTTTTTCGAATAAAATGAAATAACAATGAACAGGTAGAATTGTTCACTACTTCTCAGTAACCTTTTCTTCGAAGAAAACGTAAGAGAAAATATTGTAAATAAACTTGGAAACTTGAAAGCATCTTTTTTCCCTTAGAATGACTTTCAGGGAGACATATGTACGCAAGAGGCAACGGGTCATCATAAACGTGATAGTTATCTTGATTAGAAATATTAGGGCCACACAGTACCGCCACTTATCATTGTTCCATATAATTTATACTCTTTTTTTTTCCTGAGGCATCACTGTTTGGACTATGTGGACAAACATACGATCCGCTTATACGTGTCAAATTTTGTAGTCGAAAACATTAAGAAGTGAAAGATGCATGCATAATAATTATATTTGACATTTATAACACCTTATGTAAGATTATAATAATGTGCATTTCTACTTTGTCTCCTTTTTGTTTGTGAATCATTCTGTTATTCTTTATTTGCATTTAATTTGCTTTAAATCTTGCAGAAAATTTCCAAATTCACAAAAGACATTATGGGTAATTAAATTCAAATGCCATTTGGATCTTAATTGCATTTTAATAGTTTCAACTTGACCGACACTTCCCTATCACTGTGCATGTGAGACGTCAACTTTTTGATACTATCCTTTTTACCCATCTTATAGCATTGTCTTTTGATATTTCTCAGCCCGCAGTTATATGTTAATTACTCTGGAGCTGTCATCAACAAACAGGACTGACACTTGCTTTTTGTGGACACAATAAAGCCGTCTTTGGATTTCCATCAAGAAAGTACTTCCATATAAGTAATTAGATAAGCAATATTTACTTGTGTATTATTTCATTACGTTGTTTATGTTCTCTTTTTCTCAGTAACCATTCAGATTAGAGCTTTGAAACTAAACAAAGTTGTATAGCATCACAATAGCAATTATAAGGAAAAGTTTCATCACTTTTGTCATAGTTAAGCCCCTGTCCACTTAGAATTTTTTAGAAGAAAACCTAGTTTTTGTCGCATCTTCTTGTTTTTTGTTTTTGCTTTTAAACCAATGTTGATTTGCGTTAACATTTAATGCTTGTTTATAATTCCCCATCAAAAACTTATTTAAATAACAAAGAGAATCGCACCCAGATTATATACTCTATTGCAAAAGAAAGTGTGCATCTGTGTCGTCTGATCAGGATCTTGATTGTTCGCTTTTTGATTCATAAGGTTATTTCTGACAAAAACTGTGTAGACCCGGAAATGTGTCGTGCTCTTTTTTTGGTACTTTTTTTATTGCGGAAGATTAACAAATTCTTATTCCGAATTTCAAGTTCTGCAATGGAAAACCATTTGCAGTTGCAAATCTCAAAGTTCACATTTGAAAATTCCAAATAATATATACTTAAACATTTAACAACAATGTTATCTATGGAATACCTTATATACTACCATTTGTAGATCTCAAATTTAACAGTCTTTTCAAACAGAGTTGACAAGATCACCATAGTTACCTTGACAATTTTACAACCTCTTGATTGAGATTAAGATAATGCATCTTTGTTACCTTGCCTGTCTGTACTATGTCTGTCTGGATTTTATATCTAAATACTCGGTTGATATCAGTGATTAAAACTGATAATTATTGCTAAATATTTAACAACTTATAGGAAAATTTGTTAAAATATAGAAACTTTGTACTACACAACACATAGAGCAAATGGGTAAAAGGAATATTTCTTTGAATAATAATTAAGTCCATGATTAGGGTTTTTGTGAATTGTTTAATTTGAACATTATCCTTAGACATCAAGCCACTAGAGCAAAGCATTTCCCCTTAAAATATCACGATACCAGAAACACGATAATAAGCATATTTCATGTTTTCCACTGTTTCATGAAAAGTCAACAACAACAAAAAAAACAATAAACAAAACAAATGAAGTCACTAATGAAATCGAGGCGACTGTTCCTGATCTCACGATAACAGAACTGACGAGACGGCCAGGTTACCGGCGTAAGAGCCACATTTTGACGGAGCTACTAGCCAAATCTAAGGGTTCCGTCAGCTTCACCGTCAACTTAGACACCGTTAGCTACACATTACGTTTTAACCGGCGAGACATCAGTATCCATTTAGTGCTTTTCTGGCATAATTCCGCCAGCTCAAAAGAGTGTAACGTGATTCCTCTTGCGCGTTATTGTAAGCTCTAACTTCTAAATACAGTATACCCAATGCCTCATCATACATTGCTGTTGAGCCCCAGGTTCTAATAATATAAAATCGGTGCTATGTTAGCCATTGTGGCTGGCCATAAGCTCCAAGGTTCTTATGTGTACAATCAGTGCCACGTTAGTCCTTGTGACTCACTGTAAACCCACTATTCTAAAAATGACGACGATGATCAGTCGCCATTTCAGCCAATCAGATCCTTGAGATTTGAGACTGGTTTCCAAACTCAGTTTTATAACCTTCAGCCCTAAACTGACTACATGTACTTTTCGCTGTAAAATAATAACATTGAATTATACAGACAACTATGTTAATGTTGACTTCTTCTGGATCAGGATTGTACAATATTCTACAATCTTCTTCGGACAAACTAGACTGTTCTAGTGTTCTAGATGTTGTCAAAGGCGTAACGCTCTTACTCCTAGTTATCAGAAATCTGACTTATTTCTAACTTGATAAGAACATTGCATGATAATATAATATGGTCATATTAAATCTGAACAGTAATAGACACTTGCTTATAGTGAAGTCTTCAAACACGTGTGCTATGACAACCATGCTCCGATTCACAGTGCTGCTGGCATGCTGCGTCGCATATTCGATGGTAATCTTTTATGTTATTAAGGTGCTTCTCGTTTAGTCAATTTGATTAAAATATCTCCTGAAAACCGCTAACCTAACGCTTTGACAATCTGACATGAGAGGAGATTGCTTATTTAGTCTGCGTTTGTCCGAGTCTAGATCGGACACAATCGGCAAACTTCGGCTATGCTCCGACGAATAAAATAAATTAAGTAAACTTTTATTTAAGGCGATTAATTTTGTAGATTTCATCATCGGACAAGTTCAAGAATTTAAATTCTCTGATTTGCTCGTTTGTCAACATGACGATGTTACGTCCTACATTACGTAGAAATGTCGCTTTCAGGATTAAAAAAAATAACTTATTCTACTAAACACAATGCTTTCGCAGTTCGTTTTGCCCTTATCGTTATGGTTGATTGTATTTGATTATACACGATTAGTTTAATTATTTAATTCAAAATGAAATTTACTTAAATATTTCTTTGTTTCTCACAATGCCTTCTTCTTAGTTACTTTCTCTGCATCAATGATAACTTAAATTTAATATCATGATGTTTTCTTTATCTAATCTGTATTACTACATTTGAAGAAAATATACCGTTTTGCCATCTTTAAAGCGCCCGTTCTTGTGAAAAATCACTGTCACGAAAACTTTAAGTTTAATATAACTTTGCCATTTTTTAATATTTCTTCATTAAACTTTCACAATTATATTGCTTATGACAACAGCTTCATGAAGATACCAAAATCTTTAAGTCAAGATTACATTTGAAGTTATGCCCCTTTTTGTACTTTGATTTTTTCGAGAAAACTTATCGTTGTCTATAACTTTGCTACATGTTTGTTCATCAAACTTTCAAGTTATAAACTGTGATAACAGTGTTTAGACGATGCTAAATTCTTTAGGTCAAGGTCACGTGTGACAGAGTTATGCCCAGTTTCCTACTTGGAAATGAAAAAGTACCAGAGGGCGACAGAAAAGTTCAACTGAACACCCACCTAGTTATAAAAAATACATCTACCACATGATAAACGCCTTAACTAAAAAGTCTTTTTCAGACGACGACGAGTCCCAAACCTACACGCGAGTCAGCGGAACACGAAACGTTTAAGTTCATATATGAACAACATTTGGTAAGTTAAATAAGCACAATAATTTACTTGTCGTGAATACTGATAATTGATGTATGTGCCCTGTGTTTAAATCTACATATCATGGTTCATATATTGGAATATTTTGTTTTCTTAAATGTGGTTAATATTCATTGTACTACTTTATTATCTTTATTATGCCTAAAAACGACTGAAAAGGAGCCAAATTCGTCGACATTTTGCTATCATGTACATTTTAGTATCTGTTGTAGTGATTTTTACTGTGTTGGTAACGCTATTATACATATATATATATATATTATAAATTTTAATATTTTCAAACACTATACATGTCAATTTTCGTCCTGAAACTGTCAATAGGCATATTTATTATTGTCCGCAAAATGACTGTTTCTTGCACTTCAAGTTTTCACATTATACTAGCATTTCAAGTTTTGCCTTTGCAAGTTAAGCGCACTTAAATATTTACAGTGAAGGCATGCCAGAGGCAATAGGATTTTCTAGGGTATTGGGTTAAAAAAGATGAAAAGGGAAATTTGAAAGCCATCGATCACGACAAACATGAAAATATTGCATACCCATTGCACAAAATAAAGTTATAATCACAAGAAGTGATTCGTACTAAGTTTATCATTGTGTATGTTAAAGCCGGGGACATACAGAGTCGGTTTTAAGTATTTAGCATGAAAATAATCTGTCATATTTCCAGCACAAAATGGTTTTAGTAAACGGACACAATTGCTATGTTTTCAACCTTTCGGATGATGAGAGAGTAGCCGTACACACAGACGCCGGAATTAGAGCAATTGAGGTAAAGTACTTGGTATTTATTAAGCAATATTGGAAGAGACTTTTCAATATGGTTACCAACGAATATTGTATTACTATATATTTATTTAATTAGAAAACAACAACAACAACAACAACAAAACAAGTTAACCATACTTGTTTTGGTATTTACATGTGGAGTTCCGAAAAAGTCGAAATTTTCTATTTGATTCTTTTACTTCTGATAACACTCGTTTAATTCTGTGTCTGTATTTCAGTTAAAGTTATTAAGTTCCCTCGCCACGGCCACAATGACCACGATGCCAAAAGACCAGGTGGACCATAAGATTGTAAACGCCTGCGGTCAGCATATCACTGCATACCATATTCAATCATAAAACATGTTACCCGACTTCATAAATACGCATCAACGTGTGCATTTTCTAAATAAAAACTTCAAAGTATGATTGCAAGCGACCACGGTATCTGTCATCATTTACATCATCAGTCATCATCAGCTCGGTCCAGTCATCAGAGAGGTTGTCGCGACTATAGTGTATTTCATACACTAAAATGGTTCATAAACAAATATATACTTATGGACAAAAGTCTTGTCCGGTATGTTTTTTTTTCACAATATCTTTTTTATCGCGTTAACACCAACCATGCCAGTGTTCAACACATTACTACCGGCATAAACTTGGTATCGATGGAAAAAGGACATTTATATGCATTCAATGAAAATAAAAATTCGGAATTTAAGCCAGTACTGCTAGAAGAGTAATGTGTTGAAAATCGACACGCAAAAAGCTTCAATTTTCCTACCGAACAAAACTTTTGTCCGTTAACATACATAGAACAATACCAATAAAACATGTTACATGTTAAGTAATTAACAGCAACTTCTCAAAATTTAACACAATTGAAAATGATTTGAAATGGAATTTAAATAATAAGTTCTTGTACATCTTTTTTGAAACTCTGGGAGAAACAAAAAAGTGTATCATTGAATTTCTTAAAGTGGGCTTTTCATTTCAGTATTATCTCAACAACATATTGCAGTAGGATATCTTTATTAACCTTTCCACATGTTATTTTTGCTTAGTAGTAAATGATCTTCAGTATTGGGGATTGATGCTTTTATCTGTAAAATTCCCTAGTATTTATATTTGGAGTTGTGTGCAATTTCCAATATATGCTACAAATTATTCTGTTTAGATTTTGTTGAGCTGACGGGTGGGTTGGAGTTATTTTACTTAGACAACTTGTGCTTGTTTTGTGATATGAGAACCTGTTGGGGCAAGTGTGAGGTTGGTGCACCCTAGAACCTGGTATAAACCCCCAGTGACAATTTGTTTTGCCACTGACCGTTCCAAGGCGGTAACCACAAAGGATCTCTTTTTCGTTAATTGTTTGTGGCGTCTTATTTGAATCGACATACTTATAACAAACATGCTCTCTCTTCCTCTCTTCTTTTTCGCTGCGCGGGGGTCTGTTTGGTGAGTGTGGCGATTCCTGATATGCACAATTCACTTTTTTGTAATAATATGGACTGTGCATGTTTGTGTCCCCTTAATTATGTGTATAGGTGCCCAGTTTCAAAACCAGACTATGGAAGCCCTGGAGGGCCACTTTTGAGTTTCGACTTACGGGTATTTTACTTTTGACTTTCTATTTATGACTTTTGACTTGTGACTTATGACTTCTGGCAAACCCATTATACACGTGCTCTAGAAGTTGAAAGCATCAACGTTGGTTTCAGGTATGTTTTCCAAACTTTAATTTTATTTTATTAATTTAATTGAGATTTGTCATTGAGGAGAGGGTGTGTTTAGGAGGGGAGATTTAATGTTATTTTATATATGCCTATAAGGTTAATATTTATTTCTGACTGTAATTCCACAAGTGATTGTATGGTTTGTTCAATTTTAAACTGTATATTAACAAGTATAACAGAGAATACACCTACAAAGCTCAATTTTCAATGTGATCGAGTTCCATTTTGCATTTAGCTTTTATGTCTCATTTTGTGGTATATTTCGAAAATGAAGAAAAGAACACATGAGAACAAAATTAGATATAGACCATTCGAGAGTAAAAATTATCATGAGAGCATTTCAAAGGTGATAAGCTTTTCGCATCTTACTTTTCATACTCAAGAGTCTTTATGAAACGCGGATAATTTATTTACCTATTTTATACCACAACTTTATACAGATTTATATAAAAGATAAACTTGTATTTCAGACACAACTACTGGATAAAAGATAATGAGGATGATAACCTTGTGTCGATCTGTGACTTCATCATTATACTCTTCGGCATTACCCAAGCTACTGTGCCGGGACACTCCCTCTCAACATCTTTAGCAAACAGAACTCTGCTAATTATATAATACTTCAGAAACGTTGTAAGATCTCTGAAATTGTAGCATTTTTAATGGTACGGCATGGAGTTATGACGTCATTGAGGACAGTGAAGAGAATTCTTAAACGCTTAAATTTAAAGCGGAGTAAGAGAATATATACTCGCCAGAGACTGTGTCTGATGTTGTTAACAGAGAAATACAAACAAGTGGACAATGCACAGGTTACTGTACAATGTGGCGTAGGTAAATGTTGGATTACCACGTGAACGCCTAAATGGAAGACGTCTTGGAAATGATGAGAGCGCTTGATCCACTTGGTGTAGAGCCGCGCAAAGCACATCGTCTTCTCCAGCGCGTATACTGCGCCAAAGCACCCAGTTTTACATGGCATATTGATGGTTACGACAAACAAAACCATATGAATTTTGTATCCGTGGTGCTGTGGATAGGTTAGGTAAACAAATATAAGATGATTCGGACTTGAATAACGACCAGCACGTTATTGCAAGATACTTTTTAGACGCGTTGAATGAACATCAAAATGCCCTCGAATACTACGCCGTGATAGTGGAACAGAAAACTTCATTTATTTACTTATGCAGCAATAATTCTGACACGATTATACAGACCCGTTTGCTGGGGATCGAAGCAGTTGAAAAAACAATATAATTATAACCAACGAATTTAAAATCGTGGTGTACATTACGACAAAAAGGAATCCATAAGTGTTTTTTCAAAGACTTGCGCGATACAGGACTGGTATATTTATTAAGGGCACACTGTTTTTTGTACCAGGTCTGTATGAAACTCCCGAGTTCGGCAATAAAATAAACTTGAGAGACGTATCTTAAGAAACAATGTACCTATAAAATGTACAATAAATAAAACATAATAAAATGAAACAAGAAATATCTTTAAAAAAGATAAACGGCGTTGATGGAAAAGATTTATATATACATGTATATAAGAAAGAAAGAAATACAGAGAGGCAAAGCAGACACAGTTTAGTTATTTTATTTTATTTGTTATAGCTGTTGACGAACCCTCCCTGCCTTCTTAGTATGACTTAGAGATTAAGCGACCGAATCATGACAACTCATAAATTCATTGAAAGTGTCTTTCAAAAAAAATGTTGAAGCTGTTGCAACAATTTCATACAGTGATAACAAGTCGATTAAAGAAGCAAAATATTCAGTTTCAATAAAATACCTCGTGTAGAGTGAGAATTCATGATGAATACATGTCATTGAAATTTAATAAATATAAATAATAACAGCCTGTTACAAGAGCGAAATCTACCAACTTTTACGTATATTAAGTTTAAAAAAATGTGTCCGTCCTGAGTATTGAACCCGGGGCCTCCGCTTGAGAGGCGAGAGTGTTAGCCACTACACTATAATGAACTTGTCTTACGAATTTGAAATTAACAATCAGTATCAACGGAACTAGAAAGGAACCAGTAAGAACACTTCTCTTTCGTTTTACACTGTGTATTGTATGCAAGTGACACCCAAGAATATTCCATATAATATTATATTTAAGCCATCAATATTGACTTAACTGGTTACTTAAATCGTAAATATGTTTTTCCTCCAATACAACACCCACTAACAACCAATCTAATTAATCTATTTGATTTTTCCGCTGCATAATAATAAAATCCCACTAGATACCTCTCCAGCCTGCTAGATGCCTCTCTGGTGTAAATAGCTACCAATCGAAATAGTTTATTTCATTTTCCCTCTGCATAATAAGAGAATACGAGTATTATTTACAACATTTCATTGGTCGAAAAACTAGGTCAAAACTGAGCTTAGCAGCTAACGCCGAAAAAAAGAAGACGTTTTTCGACTTCAGTTTGTGATTCCAGTGTCTGAGGCAATCTTCCGAATGCCCCCACCTCGTCTTGATGAAATTTGTCTATATTCACTTTGACGATAATTTCTTCATCCGATATGCAGTTTGTACATAGTATGACGGCCGCTACCTTTCTGTTTTCCCTTTCCCTGATTTCTGCGTCCTAAATAAGAAAAAAGTAGTACTCGTAGTAGTAGTAGAAGTAGTAGTTGCTGCTGTTGTTGTAGAATAAGAGGTAGTAGTAGAAGAAGTAGTTGTAGTAGTAGTTGTTGTTGTTTTTGTATTAATAGTAGTAGTAGTAGTAGTAGTAGTAGTAGTAGTAGTAGTAGGGTACCAGCAGTAGGAGTAGTAGAAGGGATATTGCATGGTAAATTAAAATTATACATATTACTTTGGCTTCTTTAAACAGTAGGAGTAGACCTTTTGAGGTACACTGCGTATTGTACCTATAATGATGGGCTATGGTCATTATAATAAGAATGGACAGAAAATTATTAGATTATGTCATAACATTTCATATGTACATGTAACTAGTTTAATGTTATTTTCTTTTTTCTAACACCATTATACGTACATGTTCTATGCGCTGACAAGAAAAGCTGCAAATTTTGAAATTGACGTTTATATTTTTAATGACAAATAACATTTTGTACCTTGTGTTTTTCTCCACTAGTAAAAAAAATTAGTATATACCACCTCTTCTTTCGAATGAAACTGCAACAAACAAACAATAATGTTAGTCTAATTGGGTTTAAAATTATTTCGACCCCATATAAAAATGAAGCTTGTGATTTATACGGTGTATGTCAATTTGAGATAACGCATGTAGCAATGATTTCCTGTTCTAGAAATTGAAAAAGGATACCTTATTAAATACAATGCAATGCAAGCAAAATATGTTCTTTTCTGAATTAAATAAAAAAGGCTTAAATAAATAATATACTTGTCTTGTATATGAGCCTACATGTTCTTTTTTTATTTGACTTAAAATAAGTCTCCTGTAATACACGAAGAATCATAGGTAAATGAACTTACATCGTCTGAAACGTCGTCTGAATCCGCCATTTTCCTGGTAAAAGATGCGACATGCACGTGGGAGAATAACGGAATCCATAAGTTATAAATCAACAGTCAAAATCCATAAATCAAAAGTCATAAGAAAGAGGTAAAATAAACCCGTAAGTCGAATATCAAAAGTGGCCCTCCAGGACTTCCATACCAGACAGCCCCAACGCTGTGTCTTGACAAAATGTAACTAATAAGTACTGGAGACCTATTTTCGGTGGAGTGATAATATTCCAGTTAGAACTGGACAAGCTTAAATCGGACACCACACCAACAAAACATGATCAAATCTATGACCTAATGAATTGTTAGTCGGAAGATAAGAGAATAAAACTTGCAGAAGAATATCATTCCAGTCTTGTAAAGAAAATTGGAAGCAAGGAACAACAGAACAACAATGCTCCGTTTCGTGACAGTGATTGCTTGTTGCGTTGCCTATTTGATGGTAAATCATTACATATTAAAATACAAGCGCGTAAAAGGGCTACCTAAACGCGTTTTTTTTTCAACATAATAACCTGCTGAGATATCAGAAACGACAATTTTCGTTTTAAAGGATTTTAACAAAGTCAGCGTTGCTTTTCTTCATATTGAAGAAGGGTTCGGATAAATGTTCCTAACTGAATTCATAAGTACAGGTGTTCGTGGCTCCAATGGCCTTACCATCGTAAGATCACATTCCTGCATATTGGTGTTAATATTTAAACCTGTGTTGAAGTTGCATTTCTTTAACGTAATTATGTGATCATAATGATAGATTGAAATAAAACTTAAATATATTATTAGGTTTTTTTTTCGGAATGTAATATCCACACTTTTAACATTAAATTGCCGATGATCAAACACTGCTGGTAAACGCGGACCTCTAGTCCCATCGGTGCTATACGCATATTCCGGTGTGAGGTGCATTGAATTTTGGAAATATAACAAAAATAATAGTGGTGTCTTTTAACAGGGATTTTACTAGTTTGAAAAACGTTGCCTAAAAGTAAAAATATAATTCGTCCCAATGGATTGGGTTTCCATTCTTGCCTTTACTTATTACCCATACATATTCCATAACGCACCTCCACTACCGAGCTTGCACCCCAGTCCCAATCAGATTCTGGACAGAATGACAGACCCTTACAAAATCGACTTTAATCCTGAGATATCATTGATTAGGTTTTCAAAACTTATACAGACTGTAATAGAGCATTATATTCGGCAATAAAATATTATTAATCTTTTAAAATATACACCTATATATCAAATTTATAGGTAGTTTTATTCATTCTTAAATTCAGTGTTCAGTAAAAAATTTTCTGGGACCAGTCGCCATTTCAGCCAATCAGATCCTTGAGATTTGAGACTGGTTTCCATTCTCTTTATATAATGTTGAGTACAGGACGCGTTATTTTCCCTTTGACTTTTGGTTTTCAGGCGGAGACGACTCATAATCCGCATCCCCACACTGGTACAGGTGTCCATCATTCACACAGCCCCAAACCCTCCCTGGAGCCGGTAGAACACGAGAACTTCAAATTCGTTTATGAGCCACACCACGTAAGTTGCTGTCTGTCTGTCTGTCTGTCTGTCTGTCTGTCTGTCTGTCTGTCTGTCTGTCTGTCTGTCTATCTCGCAAACAATTACAATAAAACGCAATGTGAAATGTCCATCAAGCTTTACGACATTTCTCACAATGGGTCAGGATTCATAACTAGCAAATGCCGGCATCCGATGTCATAGAAAGATAGTTTATTCATACAAAAGGCCTTAGGCCCTCTCGATGCTGATATTTTTATTATCACTGCTATTATAAAAGCGCGTCTGCTGATTAGAAAATCCTTTGCAGCTACATGGCCTTTCCAAGGGTATCTGACAGATGCCCTTGCTTTGGATGTTCTCATAAAGATCTGCGGTAACCTTCTTTTACTTTTCAGCACAAAATGTTGTTAATAACTGGTCACGAATGTTACATCTTTAATCTCTCCGACGACGAGAGGGTTGCTGTCCACACCGACGCTGGTATCAGAGCAATTGAGGTTGGTTTCTTTTATTTGAAGACTTTTTCTTGTTTAAACTACACTGATAATTGTAATGTTCTTAGCTAAGTTATAACGGAAAATGAGGGCTGGAGAAAAGGCAGTGGTGAAACCTTCATGGTTGCTTGACGGTCGGCTGTGTGATTTACATTTAATCTACATTGAATATTGGAAAATTACTTTGGTGAAATCAAATCCAAGCGTAGTTTAAATAAGTTAAAGCTTTCTTGAGAGAAAACATGAAGTATACTGTAAATAACAAAATTGCGCGAATTTATGTCTGCGCGAAAATGTCATCTGGGGCATCTGAGCAAATATTCGTCCACAGGCAATTAAATAGCACAGTAGCTGCTTTCGCGCACATGGCTTCCGAAAGATAAATGCGTTCTCTTTTTTTAAATACTAGACGGAGACCCGCGCAAGCCCGGGCTTAAAGAATTTACCGATTTACATAAGAAAGTCATGTCTGTAGTGAAATGTAGGACAACCCGCTTAAAATCCACCACAAAATAATGAGACTCCAACCACACACACTAATCAGAGCATGTTTTAAAGAACCAGGTAGTGTACAAAGGTGGTTTAAAACGTCAATATTCAGACTAACCTTCTAATACAAACCACTTTTGCCATCCCGTTGAGTGGATTTTATATCGAGGTTAAATAAAAAAATCAATAAGATTTTTTATTTTAAATGTATGAGTGTCAGTGTGATTGTTGCAGCAACAGATTTCTTTCTACAGAGTGCAACTGACACTGGCCTGGTAATCGTTCGAATAAAGTTGACAAAAAGTTTGTAACATGAAATTTTGTATGTTTAGCCTTCGGTGTTCTTCGGTACACTTTTGCCTATTTTCTATATTACATATCGGTACATAATTCTAAAATGAAATGTCAGCTTTAGGTGCTCACAAATGAGTGCTTCGACGACATAGAATGGAATAGATTGAGATCGCGCTGTTTTTGTGGGTTTTTTTGACAAATCGGCGAACCTATTCTTTTAGTAGTATAGAATCGACAATTAGTACCATATTTTGTGTTTCAGTTGAAACTGCTTAGCTCTCTAAGCACGGCAACAATGACCACGATGACCAAAGCCCAGTTGGACCACGCGACCGTCAATGCTTGTGGTGCACACGTAACAGCATACCATGTACAGTCATAAATCAGTTTCATACTAATAAATATTTATATGTATCTCAATATTTGTAATTTTTATGAGTAAACCCATGGTATTTTTATTAAGCACACTACAGTCTCTTGAAGTCACAAAGGATAGGAACATTTGTGGTTCTATTTAATTATGTATTCGCAAGACTGGACTAATGTTCGGGAAAGGAGCAGATTCACGAAGGCCTAATATTGGATTAAATATTTTAAGTTTTGATACAAACCGAAAACTTGTACGTCTCTAAATACATAAATGGTCAGACCTTAAACATCTTATAGTTTTAAGTTGACAACAGAAAATCGACCAAATTATAAAAATATGCAAAAATCTCAATTTTGTCCATTTTCAGTGGAGATTTTAGAGGATTTCAATGTTGGCATAATTCTCCACCTAAAACCAAATTTGGACCAAGAAATGAGCATGCTTTAATACAGATAAAGTTGTATAAATTGTTATGGTCGAGGCCTACGCCCCATATGAAAATCACTAAAATATTAACGAAATTTGACAGAATGTGTAATTTACAACATTTTTAAATTTCAAAACACATTTGCAAATAACCTGGCACCAGCTAGATAAGATGGTTTATTTAAAAACACTGAAAAATACTTATAATCTCTTTTTAAATTCATTTTCTTTTATTCTGATATGCTCAAAACAATGTTCTGGGAGATAACGGAAGTAAAATGCAAATCAATAAGGTACCTGCAGGAGTTGCTTATCTTGGAGACATTGACAATTATTGTATAAGTGACATGCGAATAACAGAACATAGGGATGGGAGCCAGTCAAATTTGACATACTTGATCATTCATTTTAGATATTGAGTTTGTCTTAATTTCTTATCTCCCAAAGAAAACAACCATTATAGATGATATATAACACACTTTCTGTGATGTATATTGAATTTGAAAATTTTAGATAATTTTAGACGGTTTGTGATCATTCATGAATCTACCCCTTTTCGAGAAATGTTGAATGAACCCAAACTATCTGTAAAAATCAACTAGATGTTTTTTTGTGAAAAAAAACGCATGTCTCCCCCCTGCGCCCTATTGAAGGAAGACCAAGGAAGAGATATCACCTGTTTGAAACGGAAGCCTGTGTCACTTATTATAATCACTTGGTATAAAGAATATGCACATATATATTAATTAACATATGTAAGATCAAATACCCCAAAATCAATAGGAGTCCTCTACTCAATAAGGACATCCATCGTATGAAGTTTGAAGGCTCTGGGTGAAATAGAACTCCTGTTATTGAGCGGAAACGGTTTTCACTCTTCAGGCCCCTGTGACCTTGACCTTTGACCTACTGACCCCCAATTCAATAGGGTTTTTCTAGTCAATAAGGGCTATCACCCTATGAAGTTTGAATGCTCTGGGTCAAACGGTACTCCAGTTATTGAGCGGAAACAGTTTTCACTCTTCGGGCCACAGTGACCTTGACCTTTGACCTACTGACCCCAAAATCAATAGGAGTCCTCTACTCAATAAGGACATCCATCGTAAGAAGTTTGAAGGCTCTGGGTGAAATAGAACTCCTGTTAATAAGCGGAAACGGTTTTCACTCTTCAGGCCCCTGTGACCTTGACCTACTGATCCCCAAATGAATAGGGTTCTTCTACTCAATAAGGGCTATCACCCTATGAAGTTTGAATGATCTGGGTCAAAAGGTACTCGAGTTATTGAGCAGAAACCGTATTCACTCTTCGGGCCCCTGTGACCTTGACCTTCTGACCCCAAAATCAATAGGTTTCTTCAACTCAATAAGGGCCATTACCCTGTGAAGTTTGAATGCTGTGGGAAACGAAGTGTGACAGACGGACAGACGGGACAGGGAAAAAACAATATGTCTCCCCCAGGGGACATAATTACACAATGTTCACTTAAACGTAAAAAATATTTCCCTTCAAGTTTAAGTGTTTCTAAAAAATTACAATGTCTATATTTTACTTGACCTATGCTGCGTCTTATCGGAGCTTGATGCTGCAAATTGTTATTGTTTATTGAAACCTGTATTCAGGGAACTTTGAATGCCGCTGAACAAGAAAATTACAAAAATATTGCAGGCTCATTTAGAAAGAACCTGTATGAGTTTATGATCAATAATGGAAATGCATATCGATGCTTATGTCGCTATGTGCTCTTGAGTGCACTTCAATCTTTACTAGTATACAATACTCTTTTGGATACATCCAGACCCATGTGTACATATGGCAGTGAACGTGAAGCATTCAATGGGGTGTGGTTTATCTTTGAAAATTACAATTTTGCTGGTTTGTTTTTAAAGTGGTGACAGATGGCATAGTAAAGAACCTTAAAAATTATAACAGCACTGATTGAATTTACAGGGAGACCTTTTACAGCCACGATGTTATTTTGCCATCAATAGAGCTGTGGAAGGAGAACAACATACTCGATCAATAAGAAATAGTCAGTAGGAAGACAGAATCTAGGATATAATCAAAATACAAGGGGAATAATTCATGGTTAAGATGTTCCAGGGACATAATTCTGTCAAAATGAAGATTATATAGTTCGTATGGTAAGATGTTCGAAATAATCTCATAAATGATTATTGAGAGCATGGTGAACACAAAACTTTTCTTTCAAACGAAATTTATTATACAAATTGATTGTATGTTATGCATGAAGACATTAATGAATTTTCAAATTTATTCCACTAAATTCTATCACCCTGCTAACTTAACACAAACTAGAATTTGGTGTTCTTCGGAAATTGCATTTGAAATTGGTATAACTCATAAAAGTAGTGAAACAGGAGTTATCATTCTTGTTGTCACCTATTGGTTTGTTCATGCAGATGATATTTCCCAAGTATTAACTGAATATAACAAGTTCTTTTAAGGAAATATGCAACATTAAGTTCCATCTTAATGTTGATGGACTATCAGTTGACACCACCCCGGGACTTATGATCCCAATGTGTCTACCTGCTATTACAGGCGACATAATAAAATGCCATCTTTGATTCAATCAAATATTTTAGACAAGGGATTTTAAAAATTCAAAACAGAATTTTCTTTTAACTCATTGTAAAAATTTAATATTTCAATATGCCTACAAATGAGAACACAACTTGTATACAACTTGCATTCTATATCAAATCACAGCACGGTTCCCAATATTAACTCATCTCTGACTGGGCCCATAATCATGAAACTTAGATTGGAGACAAGTCTTAAATCTTAAGAATCTGATTGGCTGAAATGGCGACCAGTTGCCAATTCAGCATTTCAGCCAATCAGATGCTTGAGATTTGGTCTCCTGATTCAGTTTTATAATCTTGGGCCCTGGTGTACGCATTCTTAACGGTGAATGAACAATGGTCTGAAAATGACATCAATTTCCAGTATCCCTGTGGTAAAAATGTTAAGTTTGCTTGTAGTTATCTAACATGCATCCAAGTTCACCACCAATAAAAAACAAAAGAACACAAAAGCACATGGCCAGCCAGGGATCGAATCTAAGAGCCTTAGGCCGGTAATCCATAGATCCATGATGTGTGATCCGTGTCCGTGATGTTTCACTCACCAAAGATATCGCTGGGTATATTCTATACCTATGGAATATACCCAGCAATATCTTTGGTGAGTGAATAATTGCGGAAACGGACGCGGAAGCAGACACAGAATACGCATTATGGAACCATGGAAAACCGGCCTTACAGCTATTGAGCTTGCTCAGCCAAGCACTTGTACATCTAGCCAGTTCGTCTTGTTTACACATGAAGCTTTAACCCTTTACTCCGCATTTATACATTTCATCACACGTGTGACCAGTGTACGTAGATCAAATTAGCCGGCACATCTGTGCCATCTGATAAGGATCTGCAATGTTCCCTTTTAAGTCAGAAATAGCCTAATTATCAAAGAGCAAACAACGCAGATCTGGCAGCCGGCTGATCTGGATTTACACTTCGCCCATGCCATAAAGGCATATGTATGCAGGAAATGGTTGAAACCTAGCTCACCTACTAATGGTAACAAATTGAAAAGCAAGAAATGATCATATGGTGTAACATTAAATACCCTGTTCCATGCTGTGAGATATGCAATATATAATATTTTACTTTATGGTTTGATATAAGCAGGAACAATACACTAATATTACTGGTGCATGTATATATTTTGTTCAAAGTACAAGAATATTTTGTTTAAAGTACAAGAACATTTGGGATGGTTACAAAATCAACAATTTCATAAGCTGTTTATACAGCTGATAATCTTAGCAATGACTAGACACCTATCATTAGACCATTACTGAATTCATTAACTGAATTTAAAATACTGTGAACATTTCTAGCTGGCCAGTATATGAACAAGAAACATGCATTTTTGAATGAACACAAAAAATAGTAAATGAATGACTTTTTCTAAAGATTCAGACTCTTTGTACAATTTATCATTTAAATGGTATTATTTCATTGCAAAATATCTCCATAAATAATACACATGTACATAAATTACCAATACAATTTTCATGCAATAAATCATATGAAATACAATGTTGGAACCAAAACTTATAAATTAGTAAAATCATTAAAACAGCTTAAATTTAGGAAAACAGAATACACAAGTAAAAACAAGTAAATGAAACAACAAGGTTTCTTATAAATCTCAGTCAATCCAGTCCAATTTAACCCTTAACAGAGTTCCTTAATAGGAAAGTTTTCAGCATTAAATCAACCATCTTCAATAAATATTGAGAAAACAGAATATTGTCAGATACTACTATTGCACCAGTAGTCAAATATGAAAACTAGAATGTGTCCTCGGATACAGATGCCCCAACTGCTGCAACAAAATTTGTAATAACAAATGGCCATAACTCTGGTAAAAATGGTCACAGGAAAAATTCCTTTCTTTATGATCATCTACACATCCTGCTTGATCATCTCTGCTAGTTTGAAAGAAATCCACCTGATAGTTTAGGAGGACTCGTTGCCACAATATTTGGGGACGTATGGACGAACCTACGTAGGTACTTTGTGGGGGCATAAAAATTCTATAAATACAAAGGTTCTAAGTTGATTTTAAATACATGCATGCATCTGCAAAGAAATCTAGACATTTCCAGGTTTGCTAATTGTTGCAAAAATAATCATTATCTGATTTATGTGTATTATTTTCCTCAATACACTGAATGACTTCAAATGCCAAAAAAAGTATAAATAGCAACTTTTTTTATTTTTCTAGGCTAGGCGCTGTAGGCAAACAAGTTCAATCACCAGTAGTGGCTAGATCATTAGTAATAAACAGGCTTGAAGAACCTACAGAAGTCATTTTTCTGTCAGCAGCATAATATTGCTACGAATCAAGTTGTCGGTGATTACTGTTCAGTACACAGTGCTTCTCTCCCTTTTTGGTCCATGTCAGTGCTAACTGTTCAGTACACCGGGCTACTCTCCCTTTTAGGTCGGTCAAGATAATATCTGTCCATTGGTAGCAACTTGTGACTTGTGATGCAATCTGAAAGCACAGTAAAGACTATTACATGTTAACCTAAATTTAAATTTTACATTTAAATTTAATTACCTGTTGTTTTCATTTTTCATACGAAATTTTTATAAGTTTCCTTTTACTTGTGTCTATCAAACTATTTCATTTTGTTTCCATAGTATATAACATGTGATACTAAGATAAAAGTCTGTGTGTGTGTTTATAAAATTATCACCGCAGGTCTTAATAAAAATATACATTAGTTTATGTTAACAAGGATATCACTATTATTACTATTATGATCATTATTATTTTTATTAGAATTATTAGATTTACTATAAAAATACTGATTCTTCACTTAAGTATTAAACAATCTGAAAAAAGCACTAGGATATCATGATTTGACAATAAGTCACTTAAACATGCTTTTATCAACAACCTTCTCAACCAGATTGTCACCTACAAATTGCTGTAATTGTCAAGTCATTCTGAGCATTTTATTAAAATGGTTGCATCCATGAACAAAGTGTTATAAAAATGGAAAGTGTTGACACCTTGTTAAGACATATTTTTTCTGAAGATATGTGTGTTTTATGTGGTATTGCATATATTTCCACTATATTTACATTCCTATTGATTTCTTCGTTTAAAAAAATTCGGTTCATTTTGCATGAACCGCATGACCCGTAATGACGTCAGTAACGTAATGGCTGTTACTATTGAAAACTCCCAGGAATTATTCCCCCTTTTCACTTAATACTAATTTTTGAAAGCGTTAGACTTAAGTTTATTTAAAGAAAAAAATGAATAAAATGTAAATATAAGTAATGATTCTTATTTTTGTGCGGTTCATGCAGATTGGACGTGCACGCGAGAGATGGCAAATTTACCATAAAGCGCTAGCGCGCTTTATGGATTTGCCAGCTCTCGCGTGCACGTCCAATCTGCATGAACCGCACCAAAATAAGAATCATTCTTTAAGTAAACATCCTAAGGTGATTTCGTAAACTTTACCAAAAGCTTTATGAATCAAGATTTCTGATCTGCCTGTAAAAAATAATTTTTGGGGAAAACCACTCTTTCTTAAATATTGTGTTTGAAAACTGTCATCCGATCTAACATTTTTGTTAGATCTGACTTCAGCTTAATTGAGCTATTAAACTAGCAATACTTGAAAGGACTTTTTAAAGTCCACCAACATTAAGCAAACAACTCTTTTTTATATGTAAACAACTTGTTTGTGAAATGTTTGTAATACATACCTAGAAGCCAGTTGGTCTTGATACAGGTCATCCCAGGATGATAATCCGATCCAATATAGATACTTGCCCTCTCTCGCACACCTATCACCTGAAACATACCATACTTAATCTAAAACTGTACATGTTTGCCAAATATTGTTAAGTAACATTTATCATTTAATAAGTAACCATGTACTTCTGTTTTACAGATGTAATTCTATCTAGTTCTTTTCATTAACATATGTTTCATACAACATGCTTATAGCATTGAATCAATCTATCTAGCTTTTGACCTATGGTAGTTTTTTCACCAATGAAATGTTGTAAATCAGCTTCTTTTATAAATTAACCCATTATTCTATATACAGCGGTGTTATCCGAACATCTTGCCAGCCGATATGATCTAATTTTCTGTCCATGGTGGACAGCTATTTGTTTTTATTCAAATGAAATCCTTTGAGATAAAGGGGCATAGTAACTAAGTTAAACTGTAACTGCTTCTAATCAATATATTTCTTTCATTTATAAATACATTTACATGAAAATCTTTTCATCAATAATATTTATATTTTTAAAACAATGTTTAACAAGATAACGTCGAAGACGGGTGATGCTCCCAGAATGGATACTTTGTCACAAAAACGGTTGTATAACTATGGAGGTGAATTTTGAAAATTGTATAGTGCTATTAAATCAGACAATTTGTAAAAAAAGTTATGGACCAAACACAATTTTGCCTCAATACATCACCGCATTATGATGATAATTTCTGAGAAATAATTTTTTTAATCCAGCTATAAATAACAGAGTAATGGACAGGACACAATTTTGCTTCAAGGTCATGCTTTGACCTCAACTTCAAGGTAGCTAACCAAATGTTGCGCATGACACGTCGTCTCATTATGGTGATCATTTCTGTGAAACAATTTTAAAATTTGACTTCAAATAAAAAGTTATTGGCAGGACATGATTTTGCTACACGGTCATGCTGTGACATTGACCTTCAAGATAGCGACCAAAATGTTGCGTGCGACACGTCGTCCCAATTTGAAATAAAGAAGTTATGGGCCAGACACAATTTTGCTACAACGTCATGCTGTGTACTTGACCTTCAAGGCAGCGACTCAAATGTTGTGTGCGACACATTGTCTCATTATGGTGATCATTTCTGTGAAATAATCGTCTCATTATGGTGATCATTTCATTTCAAGAAATAATTTTAATATCCCACTTAAAATTAAAAAGTTATGGGCCGGACATGAATGCGGGCATACAGACTGACTGACAACCTGGCAACTATATGCTCCCCCGAATATCTTTGGGGGGCATAAAAAATTAATTAGAAAAACATTTTAGCGCAACATATTTAATACATGTATACAAACTAATCTATAGCAAAAGATACTGTTTTTAGTCATAATTAAAGCAATTAAGTATTATTTTAAGTAAATATTTCAAATATAATTTTGGGTTTTGCTGCACAATATGTATAGAGGAGTTCATCTAATAAAAAAATATAGATGTTGTGCACTTACCTGACCACCACACTGTTTAAGTAACTGTACAAGATGATGCCGTGGTGGCTGAGATTTTCCAGAGATATACACAGGTCCAATGTTCGAGAACAGACTCTGTCTATACAGTCCAGTACACTTCTGATGCTCCATTCTAGCCACCTGAAATGAGTCAGACTAGTTTACATTCTAGTTACAATGCAGGTAATATATGAAATCAAGTGAGGACCCTTTTAAACAAGACCGGGCATCTCTTAAATGAACCACTACTGAACAGATAGTTAAACAACAAAATAACAGGGCTATCAAAAGAGGTAAGCACACAGAAAAACCACTCCCACCCAGTACAATTCTTATAATTTATTGCTAACCCCTGGTCAACTAACAGTCATTTTCAACTTGTGTACTTCCTCAGTTTTCCCTTGAGTTACTTCCCTTGTTTTCCTCATGTTGTTTTTACATGTATTGTAAAATAAAGCATAATTTGGGTCTTGGGTACAAAGCATGCTGGAATAATACAATTGTGTCAGCAAGTGAATGAATGTATCATTAAAATGTTAACATTCTTCTTCACAACACTCCATGTCTAATGTTTGGCTTTAACATTTAAGGACATTTATTTGCGCAGAAGAATATATGTATAATGAAGTTTCACTTATTAAAGCTGTAGCAATAATCGACCTGCTAAACCATGTTATAAAGAGTTCACAGTGTATTTACCTGACAAGCTGGGAAGAATGTGGTACGTTCAAACCTGTCTTCCTCAATCCACTTGTCTGCCTCAAGGGAAGCAATCACCTAAAATGACATCATTAAACTGCTCCATTAATAAGATTGGAAAGAAGTTTAATTGTTAAGAAGATTGCCAAGAATCTTTTTTTTCTTACTTTTTCACAAATCTAGTAGGCGCCAGATGGTTTTTGACTAATGACTAGGACAAAGGAGTTTAAGGCAACCAGCTGACCAGACCAAGCCCATGCCGCAAATATGTAAATTTATTATTATGAGGTATCAAACATATAAACAAGTTGACTGTGTCCAACAAAAAAGGAGCCACTCAGTGTCTGTATAGGCATGGCCCAATATCCTGACAATATGGTGACCACACGGTCACTGTTGAAAATTGTTTAAGCAGAACATTATGTGGCCACCAACTTTTCTTTACTTGGAAGTCAATAGCTTAGAAATTACATGTATTCAGAAATTGTGAGCATGCTGATTTAACAATGGAACTTGGTTAATTTCTACTGGTACTTTGCATTATGGCCAGAAACTGAGAAAGTAATGTAAGTTTCTTGTATGTACTGACCCATTCCTTGGAGAGCAGCCAGACTCCTCGAGCTATACAGTGTAGTACATTGAGGGTCCTCCGCGAGTCCCCGCAGATTACGTGTGTTGTTGAGTCATTGACATTCTCTGCGATACAGAATCCTCCTAACTTCTTCACTACTGATATCACTACATCCTGCTCACTAGAAAATAAATGAAGGTCAATCACAAATCTAAAAGTAATTTTATTTCATGAACTACTTTTTAAATAAAGTAAAGCAGCAGCTACAAAAAGGTACCATGATATCAAGATGTAAGAAAGATACAGTTTCATATAACCATAAGAGATGCTCAAGTTCCTAAAAGAAGGTAATTGTTTGCCTGAAGTGGTCAGCTGGAAAAAATAAGCCAGTTTCATAAATCTTAGAAATGCAGATGAATAGTGATTCACATAGTGATATACCACTAGTTATATATGTTTTCTGTGTTGTATATATACCACGTTGACTAACGAAAAGTGAAGAACTTACTGTGAATGTAAACTGGTCATGACTAGAGATGGACGTCCAGACTTCCTTCCTTTGTATCTTCCGCCACTCAAACTACGATCAGAATCTGATGATGTTGTATTCCCCACATTTTCCTTTTCGTCTATTGAAGATAATGTTGAGTGTTTTCTGAACTTCTCTTTCTTCCCAAGTCTTTTGGAGTTATTGAATTCATCAATACTTCTCCGCTGTGACATTAGAAAGGAAGGCATGTTACTGTCATTGTAAGCTGTCGACATTGATAAGGACAGAGTTGTTTCCCTTATCGAACACACAAGATTATTATCTTTAGTCAGATTTAATTGTGTCGTCACATCTTGGATTGTTGTAAATGGTGAGTTCATTTTCTCTTTTTCCAGATCAATGTTATCCTCTACACATGTGTCATTTACCATAGCTTTTCGATTAGGTTTAAGTTTTTTCGTTTGATTCTGCCCAACATCACTGCCCCTTGTCTTTTTCATCAAATCACCCTCATCCTGATTGCCACATTCACTTTTTGATTTTCTTTTTCTTCCTTTGATGTCTTTTGTAACATCTGTTAAATCATTAGTACTGTTTCTGTCACATCCAGTGTTTTCAGTTGAGGTATTAACGCTAGGTTGCTTCTTTTTTCTGCCCCTTTTACTAGCTTGATGTGAATCAGTTAATGTTTCTCTATCATCGTTTGAACACTTAGTTGGTTCGACTAACACAGAATGCTGATCTGTCAAATCGGTTAATGACAACAACTTCTTTTTCATTGTTTTCTTTTGAGTTGCTTCAGTCTTGCCTCCCTTATTTTCTTTACCAATATGCACTTCTTCATTTTCTATATTGGGTATACCACTTAAATCCAAATCAATAAGATTGTCAAATGCACTATTACTGCCACTTCTCCTGTTTGTGGATTTCCTTTCTGTAGACTGTCTCTTTTCATCTTCTTGGTTCTTTTTCAGATTTTGCAAACTAGAATCTATCGAAAGAGATTTTCTCCTGGTGTCAACAGACTGTGGTATAGGGTTCTCATCTTCAATATCTGCATCATTATTTTTTTCAGGTAATATACTTAAAAGACTAGATTTATCCAACTCTTTGAGGGCTTGCTGAACTGACAATCTTCGGGAGGATCGTCTTCCCTTAGGATTAGCTGTAACACTTTTCACATTATTAATGTCTGGAACACCATTCTCAGTTTCTGATTTTAAAGCTTTACTGCTGGATTTGTCTAGATTCATATCATTCTCTAATGAGGACGATGGCGAATTTACTTGTTTTATTTCTAAACTGTTTTTTCCAAGTGCTAGTTTAACATTATCAATAGGTGACTTTAATTTTACACTGATGTTTACAACAGTTTTAATCTCCTGTGAACTAAGCAGATTCTCATCAGAATCAAATCCAAACATCTGCTTGTCTTGTTTCTTCCCTGACTGAGTATTCAATGTGGCATTTATATTTTGAGCAATAGAAAATATATCATTATTAACCGACGATTCACTGTCTCCACTAACATTAAGTTTATCGCCTTCCCTTTTTATTTCGTTCTGACTTCCATTCCTAGTATCATCTCGCTCCTCCTTCACTGTACCGTCAGTTTCTGTGTCAGACATAAACACTGAGCTGGTACCTGGAGACTGGCTACTGCTCATATAGTCCACACTTGAGGCAGCAGTTCCTAAAACCAACAAAAAGTTGCATTTTTATATGATATATACAAGATATTTTAACAATTTACTCCATATATACTCATTTTATCAGCACAGATATGCCGGATGATCTGGATCTACACTGTTTGCTTTTTGGTCAAAAATAACCAAAACATCAAAAAGCGAACAAAAAAAACAGGATTGCATTATGCCTTTCTTTTCCATTTTTTGTTTATTTTAATTCTTCATTCGCTTTATTCTGTAGTTTTTGTTCTCTTGCTAATAGCTATATGCATTTAATTTTCAGCCTAAGGTAAAAGAGGGGATGTAGGACCTTGCATTTGGCTATACCCAAATTTTATTTTATATTCATAGCTTTTCTGAAAATAAAATAATTTTTTTCTGGATGGGTGGCAGGGGAAGAGGTTCATAATTCCAAGTTTCATATACCTAGCTTTCATATTTTCTGAGATAATGCAAGATTGAGTTTTCTGGCTGGACTTATATATGGACTGAGAGATAGACAGAGCAAACCTAAGAGCAGGCTTCCAAATTTTTTTTTTGAGTCAACTGAACAGACAAGATAATAACTGTGTTAATCTGACCCTTCTAGTTCTAGGATATAAAATAGCTGTGCTGGATATTACTTTTATCCAACCCTTCTAAATCTAGGACATATACAAGCTGGCTATAACTAGTGAACAAAACACCCAGTGACCTGAAGTGTCCATTACACAAACAAACAGGTTCTCTGATGCCTTAATTAACATACATGCTTCAAGACAACTTTTTAATTTTGATTTGTTAGAATTGTTTATACCTTTTGATAAATAAATGGTTTAACTTACAATATTAAAGTTTTATACCATTCAATTAAATTTTCATATTTTTGCACTTTTCTTTTTTTTTTGGAATAAAATTATTTGTTCTGAAGTATGGCTACAATAATGGTCCTTTAAACCATTGGACTTTGCAGTATTTCATGTTGTGTAATTGCATCATACACATTGTGACTATTTTAAATCAATTTTAGCCTTTGTGATTTTTTGACTCTATCTCAGTATTAGGGTAAAGAATTAAATGGTTATGTACGACATCATGGAAGGTAACTGACTATATGCATGTAAGTATTCTTACTGAACAGTTTTCTCTGCAGTTGTCGAAGGTATAGGTGCTTCTCTTCCGATTCCAGATCTTCTACTTCGTTCGTGTAAGAACCTGCTGTACAGAACAAACTTGTATTGACCACAATCTGGCTAACATAGCAATGTTCTCACTATAAAGCTGGACTCATTACTTCACCAGTATCAATTGAATCAACATAATTATTACTTTTAGCTTTCATAGATTACAAGAATGAACAATGCTTCATCACAAAAATCAGGGCTGGAGATCATAAAACTAAATCAGGAGACCAGTCTCAAATCTCAAGCATCTACCAGTCGCCATTTCAGCCAATTAGATGCTTGAGATTTGAGGCTGGCCTCTAGATTTAGTTTTATGATCTTGGGCACTGGCACCCTAATACCAGTGGGCTGTTTTCTAGATTAAATTTTTAATATGTGGGTAATACTGATACTTATTGTCTAAAACAGAACATGCAGACACTTGAAAATATTTTAAAAGATCTCAGAAGTATCAATGAACATTTGTTTGTCAAACTTCGGGGTATGAGTAACAGAGTACAGTTCTGGAAAGTAAAGAACCTATAAAAATGAGCAAAAACCCATTAAAATACATACAATGAATATTACTCATTCAAGTATTTTTGTTATAATGTTTTGCTTAGCATTCTGATGGTAACATTATCCCATTATGTTTGAACATGACAAGATGTAAATGAAATACTGTACAGTACCTTCTTTTGCCAGTTTTAGCTGCTTCATTTTCTCTCTCATGCTGGGTGGAGTATCTGGAATTGTTAGGCGAATAGGGGTGAGTACAAACCCGTCATCCTGCAAAATATCAAATATCTCACATTTAAAATAAAGCGGAAATAAAGTTACACATTTTATCTTCCTCATCATTCAAGACAATTACAGGCTTATTCTACCTCATATACATTATTTATAGATAATAGAGTTGGTTTGTTATGAGCCCTTCATATCTTATGAGGCAGTTTCAGTCCAGTGGCATTACCCTGGCATACCAATCAAGAGGTTGTGAGTATGAACACTAAACAAGGCACTAAATAGTTCTTACTACAATTTAGTATTTTCTGCCCAACAAGCACTGGTTCACAATGGTTATCAGTGCCTGTATTGAGTCTGCACACCTGGCACATCATAGAACCATAGTGTCTCTATGAAAAGAGCTAAGGTATAACATTTAACAACCAGATTTCTAGTACCACTAGTAGTGTTTTTTTTACCTTTTCCTCATTACAGACCTTTATGACATGAGCAAACAGTGTAGATCCAAATTAGCTGGCACATCCATGCCATCTGATCAGGATCTACACAGTTTAATTTAATTTTTTATTAATAAGGTTATTTCTGACCAAAAAAAGCAAACAGTGCAGATCCTCATTACATGGCAGAAATTTTCCAGCTGATCTGGATCTATACTGTTTTGCACATTCAATAATCAGTTGCCATAAAGGTGTATGTGCCATAAAGGCATATGTTTGGTGGGAAAAAAGGATGTTGCTGGTCTTTTTAGCATGACCAAGGTGGTATGCATGAGGTAAAAATATATATATTACCCCCATCAGTTTATTTGGCAGTATTACTATTTAAGAGCACGACTTTTGTCACTTTTGCTACTAGCTGGCATGTGTAAGTCTGATCTGGGTCTACACTGTTTGATGATAGATCTTTTAACTCTTTACTTCATAGATAGACCTTTACTGTGTGAGTAAACAGCGTAGAGCCAGATCAGCCATATTCAGGATTTACACTGTTCGCTTTTGGATTCAAGAGGTTATTTCTGACCAAGATTGGACCAGTGCAGATCCAGATCAGATGCCACAGATGTCTCAGCTGTTCTGGATCTACACTGGACACACACATGAAACGAACATATAATATAAATGGGTTAAGAACATCTAATGGACTGATTCAGTTTCAAAGATCAGCCAACCAGAGACACGAAATCAGTGTCATCACTATCTGCATTTTGCATGCACACCTAACGTAAAGAGAAATAACAGACCGGAGAGCGTGGCTGTGTGTCCTCTACAAGGACTGGTGCCCTGGGGGAGTTGTAAGGCGTGCTGTCCTTGTATCTAAGTCTTTCCAGAGCATCCTGCTTCTTTCTCTTCCTGCCCACCCTCTCTGCACTGTTAGCCACTTCCTCCTCAAAGTCACGAGGCTGCATCGACTTGGCTTTCTATAAATAATACAAGAAAATTGAAAATCACTATTGACATAAACCATTGTTGTTCATTTATATTCTTAACCAACTTCCTATCTCTGCATCACAATTGGCCACTTCCTTTTCACACAAGCTTATTAACCCTTTACTCCATTAATACAGCTTTAATCCTGAGTGCAACCAGTTTCAGTCCAGATAAGACTCCCGAGACAAGACTGCTAATCTGAATCTTCACTCGCACCTTATGGTATATAAGCTGTATATCCACAAAGAAAAGAATTAACTTTCAAAAAAAAAATCAGAGTTCATGTAAGATTATTACTAAGTTTGATAAGGGAATTCATATCTTCTCTAAAATATCACATTAAGATAATGTGCAGACTACATCTCCAGAAAATAGTCCTGTATTGGAAAAACACAATTTAATACCCAAGAAATAAATTTCTGGAAATTTTGCATCTGACCATGTCATATACGAGGGTTGTTCGGAAAGTTTTGAGACAGTATGATTTGCTCAGTAACTAATTATTGCTGCGCAGAATATTTAATACAAATTATAGTTTAATATGTAATTTATCCGAGTAAGTACTTTAAAACGTGGTAACGCTACTATTATGCATATAATCGTTTCCATAGCAACAACTGCCCACGCATTCTGGCGCACGGCCTATTTTCTTGTTATAATTTTTCTCTCTGAATGAAAAGAACCCATAAAATTGTGCCATACATCGCGAAATTTTTATGCCGTTACTTCTGACTTCGGTACGTCATTTAGCTAGTTGTTTAAGCCGTTATCTCAGATCTATATAGTAACACTGCGCGACAAGGCAGCGACTATGGAAACACCATCAAAAGAAGAACAGCGTGTTTTTATTAAGTTTGCATTAATCTTGGGAAAACACCAACATAAACCAAGCAACTTCTAGAACAGGCAAACAACGGACGCAGTGTTAGTCGGCCATTGATGTTTAGATGGCATAAGGAGTATCGGGATGGCAGAAAGTCAACAAAACACAAGGAAAGGAATGGTCTCCCGTCCGTCATCGACGATAAACTGACAATTGCCAAAATCACGCTTTAGTGCGTCCGTCGCGTAACAGTAAGAGAAGTTGCTTACAAAATGTTAACTGATACACTTTCATTGTCCCGGGTTTTGGCATAAGAAATGTGTACGTTGTGAAGGTAGATACTTTGAAAATGAGTAGAAGTTGACTTTTCTACAGTGACTTTAAACTCTGAAAATAACGACGTCGGGCGACGTCGTTGCGTGCGCCGGGACACTGGTAGTGTCCGTGTCTAACGTTTTGAAGCATTTGTATACTCGAGCTATTGTTATGAAATTTTACACCATATGAGATGAGGTACTAAAGTAATACAGAGTAAACTTTTGTTTGATTTTATCTTCTCCAACGTTAAATATTGAAATTGTCTCAAAACTTTCCGAACAACCCTCGTATATATTATATTTCTTAGAAGTTAGATGCATTATACAAATTACAGTAAAAAAAATGTATGACACAGTATTTCCAGCATCAGATTTGATTACTTGTTCATCATTTAAAGAGTTCACTACTAATTATTTTTAAACAATAATGAATGAAAAATTGTAATGTTAAGTATGAAGTTCATTCTGGATATCAGAGTATACAAGTGATCACTTCATTTCTCACATACTATACCAGAAACAAACTGTAGCCCAAGACCACAAAACTGAGACTGCTCAAATCTCAAGCCTCTGATGTCTGAAAGGGAGACTAGATTCCAAATGAACCAATCAAAGGCTAGTTTTGAGATGGTCTCTAATCTCAGTTTCATGATCTTGAGTCCTTACTGTCTATCATGGGCTTGAAAACAAATTCCCTGGATAAACTTTAACAGATTTATAGAGTTACCTACCTCAATTCTTTTTTAAACTAGATGGGTGTTCAGTTGAACACTTGTGTCGCCCTCTGGTGCTGTCGGAATAAAAATGCAAGTACAAAAAAGGAGCATTACTCCAACAAAGATGACCTTGACCTTAAGAATATAGTATCGTCATGAGCGTATTGTCATATGGAATATAATTTGAAAGTTTGATGAAGAAATATTAATAAATGGCAAAGTTATAGCCAATGTTAAGTTTTCATATAAAGGGGAATAACTCCATCAAGTGTGACCTTGACCTAAAGAATGTGGTGTTATCAGGAGCATGTTGTTAAAAGGAATATAATTTTAAAGTTTGATGAAGAAATATTAAGAAATGGCAAAGTTATAGCCAAAGTTAAGTTTTCGTAAAAATGAAATAACTCCATCAAATGTGACCTTGACCTAAAGAATTGGTATCATCAAGAGCGTGTTGTCATAAGGAATATAATTTGAAAGTTTCATGAAGAAATATTAAGAATTGGCAAAGTTATTGCCAACGTTAAGTTTTCGTGTCTAAATATAAGTACAAAAAGGGGCATAACTCCATCAAATGTGACCTTGACCTTGAGAATTTAGTATCATCTCGAGCGTGTTGTCATAAGCAATATAATTTGAAAGTTTGATGAAGAAATATTAAGAAATGGCAAAGTTATAGCCAACGTTAAGTTTTCGTGACGGACGGACTGACGGACAAAGCGGTCCCTATGTATCGCCATTTCTTCGAAAGGGCGACACAAAAAAACTACAGACAATGAACTTGCTCTACAAAAACTTTTTAAGCTATAAAACACAAGAAAGTAACTAACTCACCTTAAGTTTGGTCATCAGAAGTGGTGTCCCTTTGAGTCTATGATCAACAACTGGGTACATTCTCTCCGATACATGTTCCTGGTTTAACTTGCAGCTAGAATATAGAAGAAAACACCAATAATTAACAGATCCTGGTAGCATTTTTTATCATATTTTAAAGTTAATGTGACCATTAAAACTTGGATGTTGTGTTCACAACATATCTTGATAAGGCACAGTATATGCCTGTTATAATATCTGATGGAACACTGACCATAAAGATACAGCTTTAGTTGTTGTGCTTGTTACAATGTCTTCATACAGTGAACAGTTATGCCAACATCCAACTTAAATAAGCAAATCCTTTCCAAATAAAGAAATATTAATCAATTAAATTTGCACAATTTTCAATACCTTACACCAATAAGTTGTCAAATTTGTGTATGAAGTTCCTTTTAAAAACTTTGCCAACCAATTCATTGTTTATAGTGGTGTTTTGTAAAGATGCATGAACTAAAACAGGAACAATGTCCACCACATTATTGTGTGCAAGAATTTAAAATTTCAATAGAATTTCAATCTCAATAAATATGCTTTTTAATGTTGAGAGTGAGGCAGATGTACGGACATAAGGGATCCATGACCATATATGGTGTGTCCCTTATTGACTGGCCAGTTAGAAGTTTAAAACAGAAGATAGCCTACTTTTCAACCCATAGCACTGTGACAAGATGAATGCCTTTCTTCCTAGCTTTGGTTTTTGTTCTGTTACTTCCCTCTTTGAAAATGACATGTGTGACATCATTGGTAAATTTTTTCACTACTTCTGCTCCTAGAAGACTGAGCTCACGACGGACAGCTTCACTTCTGTTGTCATTTGTTGATCGCACTTCAACATAGGCCACCACTCCTACAAACATTAAGTAACCCAATCAATAAAATACAGTACTACAACTTACTCAACATGACTACTTTCTGTTGTGTTTTTCTGTATTTCATAAAATATTTTTTAGCTAATACTTTTATATAAAGTTAAACAGAACTAAATGTCAATAAATAGATGTTCTTAATAAATAGTGGCTTATTATGGATGATCTGATGGACAAAAATATTGCTGCAATGTACCCATTACCCATTCTTTTACTGCATGTGCAAACTGTGTGTATCCAGATCAGCCTGCATGTTCGTGTATGTCATTTGTAAAGACATAAATCAGAAAGAATGCACTTAAGTTTGAATGACTGAATATTTTATGAAAGGTAAACTGATTTTATGCCTCAGAAGGCTGGCATGTAGTAATCGAACTGTTTGTCCATCAATCTATCTGTCAGATATTTATGTCGGCTCAATAACTGTCATTCCTGGAACGATTTTAGAATAACTTGGCAGAAATGTCAAACTCATGAAGACGAAGTGTCATGTAAAAGACCAAAGTCAAGGTCACACTTACAGGTGAAAGTAATAATCCCTAGTAGTGCTTTGGTGATTGTGTCCGCTCAGTAACTCTGTAATTTCACAAGGGATTTTGAAATTACTTGGTAGAAATGTCAAACACATGAAAGCGATGTTAGGTCAGTTACTCAAAGGTCAAGGACACACATAGGTCAAAGTCATAATCTCTGGTAGCGTACTGGAGGTCGTATTTGCTCAGTTACTCGGTCATTTAATGAGGGATTTTGAAATAACCTTGTAGAAATGTCAAATACTTGATGATGAAAACGATGTGTTTACTCCATGGGTGATCTCATAATACATTCTGTCTTTGAAAGGGCATATAAAAAAATTAATTAGCCCCAAAATGGTTTGTTTTTTTAGATGAACCACTTACAGAAAAACAACCTTCAATTTTTTTACCAAACTGTAGCGCATGATCCTGTCAATTTTCCCAGAATCTAATCAAAAACCATAAATCAATGAGAAAGACAACCTGAGAGCATCAGCATGGTTGGCTAATTCTGTTTGCAGGATATAGTTAAACGGTTTGTTCACGCCATTAAAAAATGTAAGGCTTAATTGGATGGATATATTATTAAGATATGTGTGCCCGTATCTGCCATTCTTGTATCTGCCAAAAACAAGCACGACATTGAAAATACCTTGTGTCATGACTTGAATATCGTTAGCAAGTGGCTTATATGTAATAAACTGTCTTTGCACATTGGTATAACCGAATCCATTTTATTCGGTTCCCAAAGGAGGTTAAGTTCCCATTCAAGTCTTAATATAAGCTGCAATGGTCAAACAGTTGAATCTAAAACATCAGTTAAATACCTTGGCGCCATTACTGACCAATGCTTGTCCTTTGATTCTATGGCCAGGAATGTTATTAAGAAATCAAATGCAAGGCTAAAATTCTTATATTGCAAGAGAGAATTTCTTACACATCATACAAAAAAAATCTTAGTCTCTTCCCTTATCCAGTGTGATTTTGACTATGCTTGTTCGGTTTGGTAACTAAAACAGCAGTTACAGGTTACCCAAAACAAACTTATCAGATTTGTTCTGAATTTACACCTTAGGTCTCATTTAGGCAAAGAGCATTTTGTCAAAATTAACTGGTTACCAGTTGCTGATAGAGTAGACCAAATAACTGTTTGTCATGTTTTTTAGATTTATTTAAACACTGCTCCCGCATATATGAATGAACATTTTACCCAGGCTGTCAGTGATATTCATAATTATCCTACTAGGTTCAGGGTAAAACTTAATACTAACCTTGATAGAAGTATTTTAACAGACAGCAAAAGGTATACTGTTCCAGATGTCAAAGGGTTTGGCTTTAAATCATTTGCCTACAGCGGGTGTACCTTATGGAACAGTTTGCCTCAATATATAAGGGATTCCAGAACACCATATTCTTTTAAATCGAGGGTCAAGAAACATTTTTTAAAATCTGATTTTTAAAAGTGCAGTTTATCTTACAGTATTGCATTTTCATTTCTTTTATGTAAATCTTATTTTATTTTATTTATTTAACTTATTCTTATATTAGTTTTCTTAAGTCAATGATTGATTCTGTGATAATTTGTTCTTGTGATAATTTGTTCTTATCAACTATTTTTTTTACAATATGCTTACACAATCTGTTCACTAATGTGGTTATTTCTTAACAATTTTAAAATATTGACTATTTGTGATCCTATTTATTTTAATCTCCCTATGTCATACAGCACTATATCTCAAGGACCGCAATAGAAAAAAGAGTTAATTACGACTCATTTTTGCATTATCCTTGACATTTAATGTTGAGTGACATGGCTGTATTAATTCTAGCACAACTACAGTACAGCTCGGGTGTCTTTTTCATTTTTCACTCATCGCGGCGTTTCACTGTCAGCGCGACATCCAATTTTTTTCGGGTGATCACGGGTGATCGTCGATCTTGCCACCGCAATCACCTGACAAGAAAATCACGGTGATTTGCCGCGATTTATCAGCGCGAATCGCTGTGAAGATTTACTGGTGATTTAAACACATTCTTCCGAATTTATTTATTTAAAAAGAAATATGTTGTTCGTATTTTCGTATCAGAGAAAAGATCTGAAACTTGATCAATGCATAAATATATTGTCCATTATTTGAAACACTGGAGTTTTCCACACCTTCCGTGTTGACATAAACACCTTTGTACTTGCCCCGTAAATTGCTGCCTATTATGCTTCTAAGTGGAATGTTGTCACGGTCATTGCAGAAAGTGAACAACAGTTATTAAATTGGTTAATTATTTTACGACAAATTATAAGAATTCATTGACAAGTAGAGTATTTACGCCTCGGATCGGAATTCAATGTTATTTAAATTACGAGTATAATTGCGATTGAAACACACAGTAAACTGGACATAATAGATCATTATCGAGAGAAAAGTGAATAAAAATTGTGTCGTTCTTACCTTATCGTTTCCTTAGTTGTTATTTTGATGAAAGATAAATATATAATATTCTTTTTCTTAAGTACTCCGAAAATGTTGAGAAAATAAATAACGGTGAAAATGTAACAGCCAAGTACATTAGCTACATGTATAAAATCCATCTCGTCAGTATTTTTCCCCAATCCCTTCCTAAAACATCTTCATTTATGAGCAATCAACACCTGTTTGAACACCTGTGATCAGCATTGTATATTTCATCATCACTTCTGTTTATTCACTTCAAAAAGAACGCCGATGACTAATACTGATTTTCCGAGATCAAAGGTGCCGTGTTGGGTAAAAAAAATTATTGATCAAACGTCGGCGTTTTTTATTCTTAACAGATTGACTCATTTGTCAACTCTCAACAAAAAAATTAAAATTGCTCGAAAAAAATTAGAGTTGTACATTGTATAATCAAAACATGCCTTGTAAAATCAAAACATGCTGGAAATTAATAGCATATGCCTGTCACAAATGTTATTTAAATAAACAATGTTTGTGTTCACGACTTACTCATTACATTCAAAATGTTCATTCAATAGTTGATTTGTCGTTGAGTAGTGTGTCATTTTTGTTTGGGAATCAACTAAGCTGTTGATAATTGGTGTTTTATATGGATTAATTAACTCCAAGCTTCTTACGTTGACAGGTAAGCACTTTCAAAAAAGTTATTGATTAATTCATGTCAGTTTGCAAAAATCGGGCGTCGGTGATGAAATCAAGCTCTGTTATATTAAAAAGTTATTACATTTATTAAGAAACTCGATATTTTCACAGAAGATACGCAAACAAAGAAAATTTTTTTTTTGTTTAATGCTGACAAATCGGCACGTCCGATTACGCGACTAAAATTTTTACATTATTTTGATACAATGTTACGTTCAAATTGGTTAAAGAAAGAATGTTTTACATTAAAAAAATACATTTTAATACACTCCTTTTTCGAAAGATTTTTCACCGCGATCCCCCGCGATCGACCCTGAAGCTAAACTGCTGACGATGAACACGAGAAGAGCGAGAATGACTGCAGAATTATCGCCGCGAATCACGGCAAATCACCCGAAAATGGCTGCGTCGGAAGGACATATTCGCGGTGAATTTCCACCCGGACTGATTTATTAACGCGGTGGACGGGTGAAAAATGTAAAAGACACCCGAGCTGTACTGTATTTGTGCACGACAAGGATGTTTCTATATATGCGATCTTCGTCCTTCGCGCACAACCCAGTTACTATTCAAATCAATGCGGAATATTTTTCTTCTATTTCTATATGCCGCCGATCGGAATTTGAGTCGCAACTATTACGCAACTTTTGGCGGCTCCATAAAGCAACTTAAACCATATGTATCTTTAAAAAAATTACATAGCTGAAAAGCCAAATTCAAGTAGAATCAATATATGTAATCCTTTATAAATAATGGTTTCGTCTTTTATTCAAAACTCTTTTACAACTCCACCCATGTCAGCAGTTTTTATGTTATTCCGCTATAAGCAATGGTCGGAGGTTCGAATCCTGGTCAAGGCCTACACATTCTCACCCTCCTTTTTCAATATTTACCTTTCAGCACTCTATCATCAACAATTTGTGTGGCTGGTAAGTCATCTTCATTAAGTTCTACCGCCTCATTTAGCAAATCTGGTTCTTCCATGAGTAATAACCTGCGAACTACACAAACGAAGATAAATTAAAGATTGCGAAAACTGGTTACTTCATAACTAATTTGATGGCATTAACTTTGTGACGGAAAACAACCTGTCGAAGATGTGGTATATGATTTAAGTGCCCAGATTTTTATCATAAAATGGCTTTATTACGATTCTTGCAGGTACCGATTCAATTATAGGATCGATGATTTTTATTTACAAAATATTGAAATTCCCTCGATAGGTTGTGTTTAAAGGCCGTTATGTACCGAACCAAACCTTGACTTCTCAGTTAGGGAGTTGTGCGCAGCTACTGCGGTGAGCAGACCTTTAAAGAACTTTTATATATATGAAAGGAAATTTTTTTTCGGACGTGAATATTCAAAATTGACAATTCTTACTTCACTATATATCACAATATCTCACATTGATTTAGAGAAATAATATATGGAGAAAGCTCATAAAAGGAACCTTAATTACATTTGCAGAAAGAAGTGCGAAGCGTCCCTTTTCACATTTGTTGGTCTAATGATAATAATAATAATAATAATAATAATAATAATAATAATAATAATAATAATAATAATAATAATAATAATAATAATAATAATAATAAATTCTTTATGTTGAGAGAATGACATATTTGGCATAGCCATTCTCCCGTATGGTCCTCTTAAAGGTTTAAAGATTATTGACAAATATCATTGTCCGAACTGAATATTCTTTCAGGGGCGGATCAAGAGGGGATAATTGGATTGATCGAAGCTCTGTAACTCACAGAAATATTAAATTTTCATGTGGATTTTAACTACAATTCTGAAAATTGTCTTATGTATATCATAAGGTTGTCCCATACGAATCCCTTTCTGGAAGTTTTTGATAAGTTCAATCCGCCCTGGAATGGAAATCTTTGCATCTACATCTCCTTTACGGTCTCCTAGATTGTAAGTATAAAGCGGTTGAATACCAGCTGTATTCTAATAATCCTTCCACCGAAAATAAAATGTTACACACGTAAGTCATTTAATATTAAAAATATTGCACAATAACAGAACAAGTGGATATCGACAATATACTGTGTCCGCTTGCATTTGAGCTATTTGACATGGGTGTTTATGTAGAAATATGAAACAATTTAACAAGAAAATGATGCTCTTGAACGAAAAAAAAAACAACAAACAGAATATTTAACAATAATTTATGGTAAGACAGATCCACAAAAACAAGGAGATCGAATGATGTTGAAACTATTCGGTGCATTTGTAGGGCGAATTTAAACAGAAAGCCACTTCTCCTGCTACTCACTCTCAATGCACATACTCTTGCAAAGTTATGCTCTGGAAAAAGATTTACTTTTAAATATTATTTCAATTAAAGATCATGAGTGACTTTGATATTTGGGTAGA